>JARHVA010001879.1:2485000-2512500 GCA_037957365.1 Torreya grandis | reverse complement strand
ATATATATTCTTGTTATAATACCATATAATTTGTATAACATTCTATAATAACTATGTATAAGACCTGCAGATCACTATCTTAATAACATAACATACAAGTTCACTAGATACCTTATATAATTTGCTATACATTATAATCTCTTGATTTTTGGAAATTAAATACATATATATCATTGTATTGAATATATATACACATATTCAAATAATCCTCGGTTCTTATATATATATATATATATATATATATATATATATATATATATATATATATATATATATATATAATCTCCTAATTTTTGAAAATTAAATATATACATATCATTGTATTGAATATTTATATACATAGTCAAATAATCTTCATATATACATATCATTGTATTGAATATTTATATACATAGTCAAATAATCCTCAGTTCTTAATTATATATATATATATATATATATATATATATATATATATATATATATATATATATATATAAAAGTGTTATAATACCATATAATGTGCATAACATTCTATAATAAATATGTATAATACCTGCAGATCGCTATTTTAATAACATAACACACAAGTTTAATATATACCTTATATAATTTGCTATACATTATAGACAGTTTGTTGCATGATATACACACATTATATACACTTTTTCCATAATTTACATGATATATACACTTAGTACGTGATTTACATGCTATACTCAAGTTTTTGTTTTGGTTAGAATACACAGGACTTCCATACATATAATCATTACTAGGTTTGCTATTGGCATGACATAGATTGTTTTTTTTTGATAAACCTAGCCATTTGTATATACATTCTTTATCGAATATATATATATATATATATATATATATATATATATATATATATATATATATATATATATATATAATCTCTTGATTATACATATCATTGTATTGAATATCTATATACATAGTCAAATAATCCTTGATTCTTACTTAGATATATATCGTTGGTTTTAGATGTTAAAGCACACAGACTATACAAAAGTTTAATAACTTCACCTACTTGGCAAAAGTGTCTGGCACAATCTTGAAATCCTTTGCTTGGCTCCCTCTTCTCCTCTTCGTGTTCTTCTCTTAATTTTTGCTCTACTCTCCCCTTTCTCTAATTTGTGCTCACCTTATATCTTTTTTGGTTCTCCTCTTAATCTTTTATGATATGCCTTTTCTTTTCTTTCATTCTTTTTTTTTGAATGACTTTTTTTTTTTAAAAAAAACTAACCATTCTTTTTGTGTTTTTCTATTTTTCTCAAAGCTCCCATAATCATTATTTTATTCATTTTTATTTCTTAATTATTTGTTTTTATCTCCTAATCATAAAAATTCATTACAATTACTTTATCTAATAATAACTTAGAAATGATAACAACATCACGATTTTAATAGTAACTAAACTAATATATAAAGTCTATTATATTCTTTTATCCAAGATGGTAAATCGAACATCTACTAAACTAATCACCATAGTATTATAACAACATAATAGTTGTGTTATTACTATGTTAATATAGACTCACTATGTCTTTTATTATCTTCATATATCAAGGCATATACTGATATTATTAAATACCATATGATAGCAAGCTAATGTTTTAAGAGATTGCAAAGATATTATGGTTAGTCTATATACCATAGTAACTTGATATTATTCATGTAGATTTACATTCTCATAAACATCAATAATTAGGATTATAATAACATAACATCATCATACTACAATATTATATATCTAAACTTACGTATAATATCTATAATATAATCACATATGATACATTCCACATACAAGTATTAAACTGAACTAAAACACACATATATAATTATCTAAATATAGATAACATAAAGAATGTATAAATATTAACAATTTAAATAATGCATATAATATGTACTATCTAATATGGTGTATGCATGGATTATATCTATTCCTTTGGTAGCCCCCATCACCTCCATCTATGTCACCCTCTTTGATTATGCTCTTCCTCCATCATATTTTGAGGGCTAAATCTCTTCTGTGTTAAACTCATGACAAGAAGGTAATTAGCTCATAATAATCATGATATATATCATAAAATACTATTGTAATAATAAATCAACATGATCATAATATAATAATATACCATATATCTAAACTCATAGGAATGCAATCACGTTACCAAAGCAACATTCAACTATTCCATAATAGTATATACCTTACAACTTAGTTATTAATAATCAAATCAAATTGTCAATCATAAATTTCCATGGATATTCAAATAAATTTGTTTATTAAAAAATTAGGATGTGAAATCCTTCCCCCTAAAGATGGTCATCATCCTAATGACACTTATTTAAATATTAGTTCTAAACTAAAAACATAATTTAATAGAAAAATAACATAGTATGAAGCTTCAAATCAAGCAAATAAATGTGGAAATTGCCTTTAGAACTCATCATATTCCTCCCTAGTATCATTATCCTAAGAGTATTGGTCCTACAAGACCTTGCACTATGACATATTTTTATTAGAAAAATGAAATTTGTGAGTGTGAATTAATCTGATTGATTCTACCATAACCACCCTGAGATCTAAACCCTGCAAAGCATTCTAGTTAAACACATATGAAGGATTATCTATATAGTTTTTTAGATAAGAAACATCGAAGATATTATGCAATAGAGATAGGGTTGGTGGTAATGCAAGCCTATACACTACAGAATTGACCACTTATAACATATCGAAGGTTATCACATATCTTGGTGAAATTTTTATTGAATTCTCAAATTTAATCAAGCTCTTCTATGGTTTAACCCGTAAAAATATTTTATTGCCTACTAAAAATTACCTATCTATTCCCTTTAAAGTAGTATAACTCTTTTGCCTATCATTATCCTTGGCCAATATTTGTCTGATTGATCTGACTTGTTCTTCTATTTTTTAAATCATCTCAAGTCCAAACACTACCATGTCTTCTAACCTGACCCAACCGATTAGTGTCTTGCACCTTCTTCCATACAATACTTCAAATGGTGCCATATTCAATGTTGATTAGTATGAGTTATTATAAATATACTCAACATACAGAAGATAATCTTCTCACTTGTATTGTTGATCCATGTAATACATATGAAGAAGATCCTCTAATACATGATTAACTAACTCAATCTAGCCACTGGTCTCTGGGTGATATACAATGTTGAAGTTTAGTTACATACCCAAATCTAAATTTAGAGTTACCTAAAATTTATAATTTATCTTCAGATCATGATCTAAAATGATCTTCTCCAAAAATCCATACAACTGATATGATTCCTTTATGAACCTCTTTGAAAGAGTAGGTGCATCATTTATCAAATTGCATGGTATAAAATGAGCCACCTTGGTTAGTTTTTCAACTACTATCAAGATCATGTCATACATGTTTCATGATAATGGTAACCTTTGGACAAAGTCTATACTAATCACCTATCACTTACATTCTAGTATGTCACGTGGATATAACAATCTAGCTAGATGCACATGTCTATCTTTCAATCATTGATATTCTAAACAGCGTGACACAAAGTTTGTTGCACCTTTCTTGATTCCCTTCAAAAAATAAAATGGTCTAAGCTCTACTATAAGCTTGGTTATTCCTAAATGTTTTGAATATAGGGCATTATGTAGTTATTTTAGCATTGTGCTTCTTAGATTCACTTTATCTGGCACATACATCCTTTTATTATCTCATAAAATAACATCATTTTCTAATCTATATCCTTTATACTTAGGATTCTAAGCATTTTCAAATAATACTTTTCTGACTTAATCATAGAATTCATCTCCCAACAAGAATTTGATCACTTGATCCTTAAAATTACTTTTGATAGTAGACATGGTTATTATGTACCTCCTATGATTTAGGGCATAAGCTATTTTATTTTCCATACCTTTGATATAGTTGATATTGAAGTCATAATCAGAAAATAACTCTAACCAACATCACTTATGAGCATTTGGATTCAGTTGGGTGAATATTTACTTGAGTCTCAAGTTATTAGTCTTGAGCTAAAATGGTTTTCTCAACAAATAATGCCTCTAAACTTTCAAAACATGCACAATTCATATAGGTTCTAGCTCATGAGGGGCATAGTTCACCTCATAAGGCTTCAGATTCCTTGATTCATAAGCTACCACTATATCCAGCATAAGGACTCCTCCTAGTCCATCCCCAGATGCATTTGTGATCACCAAAAATTGACCATTGTGGTCAGGGACTCTTAGCACTGGTACTAAAGTAATTTTTATTTTTAATTCTTGAAAATCTACTTCACTCTTATTTGACTAGATAAAACTTTGGTTCTTACACTATAAAGAGGTAATTGGATTAGCTATGGTAGAAAAATTTTAAATGAACTTCCAGTAATAACTTGATAATCCCATGAAGTGTATTACCCTGTGAACCTTATTTGGGTCTAGCCACTCCATAATGGATCTTATCTTTGATGGATCGATTAAAATACCATCCATAGAGATGATATGTCCCATATATTGTATTCTCTTCTAAAATATGTGTACTTAGATAGATTGCCATACAATTTATGCTTCCAAAACTGTTGTAGAACTAGTTCTAAATGTTGAAGATGCTCCTCTTAATTATTATAGTATATAAACATATCATCAAGAAAGATACAAAAAAATGATCTAGATAATCTATGAACACACTGTTCATGAGATTCATAAATGTTTCTAGAGCATTTATCAACCCAAATGGTAATAATATGAACTCATAGTGCCCATATCAAGTTTTAAATGTTGTCTTTGGATTATCCTTAACCCTTATCCTTAGTTGATGATATCATGCTCTAAGTTCAATCTTAGAAAAGACCATTTCTCCCTGCATTTGATCTAAAAGATCTTCTATATGAGGTAGCATATACCTATTTTTGATAGTTGTCTTATTTAACATTTTGTAGTCTATGCAAAGTCGAACAGTACTATCATTATTCTTAACAAATACAACTAGTGCACCCCATGGTGACACACTTGGCCTAATCAACCCCTTTGACAATAATTTTTTGAATTGAGCCTTTAATTCAACTAATTCAGTGGTTGTCATCCCAAATGGTACCTTAGAATGTGGTTCTGATCCAGGTATCATATCAATAGAGAAATCAAATTCTCATTTAGGATTTAATCATATCAATTCTTCTAGAAATACATCATGAAAATTACTAAGGAATGGATAATCTTCAAGGGATAGTTCCTTGAATTCCTCCATTTCATTTATGTTGATGATAAATGTTTGGCATCCTCTTCCTTGAACCTTTTTTAGTTGCATTGCATAAATATTCCTAAGCCTCAACTCTCTCTTTTCATCCTAAATTTGTGTTTGATTCCTAAATTCATCCAAACACTTAACCTTCTTCATATATAATTCAACCTTGGACTTATGCTTTGAAATCAAGTTGAATCCTACAATCATACCATATCACACTAGTGGTGCTACATAAATATCTACTAATTTTGTGAATTTAGGTAATCTAATTTGTGCTTCAATTAAACACTTATCAACTTTGACTTTTGAATCATTCTCATATTGTACCAACCATGCATTTGCCATTACCCCATCTTTTCTAGATAACTTATTTAAAATTTTAGGAGCTATAAAATATTTTATAGCCCTTATATCTATCAAAATAGAAATTGGATGTTTAAATAAAACACTTGACAGTTTTATGGGTGAAGCTTGGAATTTAGCTTATCAATTATCAACTACCACATTAATATGTTTCTAAAAAATTCCTTGATAAGAAGTAGAACCTTTATTATTTAACTTGTCCAAGGTACACTCATGAGCATAATGGTCACCTTCAAAAATGAAGAAACTTCTAGATGGTCCTTTCTTGTCACCCAGTAGGTTTCCCTTGAAACTGTCTTTGAATCAATTACCTAGCTTCTTGTTGCCTAAACCATTGTTGAATCTAGTATTCTAATTTTTGATTTGACTCCTAGAGTCTCCACTCCTCTACTTCTATTTCTTTTTAAAAGTTGGTTTATAACTTCCAAAAATTTTATTGAACTTATCCCTAGCCTGAGCAAGAGATTTCAACTTCTATTCTTGCTTGACTACCTTCTCGAAGACCTGGTCCATGGACATCCACCTCTCTACAAATTTTGGGTTTCAATCTCATGATGAACTTCCTAATTATGAGCCTCTCATCTGCTTAGTACTAAGGTACATAATTAAAAATTTTGGTGAACTATTACCTATACTCATTCACCAATAAGTCTCTTTGCTTTAGCTTTTAAAAATATGTAAACTTCTAGTCAAAGTATAATTGTGGAAGCCATCATGATTTGAACAATGCAAAAACTTCTCTCATGTAGAGGTGGTCAAGTTGATATTCATTTCTAACTTCTTATTGGCCTACCAAGTAGTTATTTCAAGAGCCAACTAGTAAGCCCCACAAACTACTTAAGTGACCTTAGATTAGTTTTGAATTTTAAAATATTACTCCATCTTAGTCAACCATGTTTTAGCTCTATCACCCAAAATAATTCTATCAAACTTAGGTATATTCACTTTTTTCATATCTCTAGCCAATATTGTAGCTACATGTGTTGTCATATCCTAAGGGTTTTCCTACTCAGCGAGATGCTCTGTAGGTAAATTTTATTGTACTTCTTCATGGCCATGAACTTCCTATTCTATGTCTAAACTTTGGTCCCTAGTTTCATTCATAGCTAAGAGAATTTGATCCAACTTTACTACTTGCTCAATGGCAAATTGATTAAGATCAAATGGAGGGTTTTTATCATTGATATTTGAAGGACCGTCTCTATTAATCTAACTTTCACCATTCTCCTTTATGTTAGATATAAGGATTAAAAAAATTTAGTGACCTCATTAAGTCATAGACTTCAAGTTATAGATTTGATACGACATCTAACATCCCCATTAGGATCTACTTAAAAAACATGTCATTTTTTTTTTTAAATTAATCAATGTATTCTTTCATTAGATTATACCACAAGAATATAATTAGTTAAATAGATAAAACACTATAAGTATGTAACTATAAATTAATTATGTAACATATATTTATCCCTGATCGCTATCATTAGATGAAACAAAACATAATTGAATATAGAAAGTAATTATGGATTTCCATCTCTGACTAGTACAAACATACAACCATTGTTATCTTGTATAGTAAATGATAATTACATTTCATCAAGAATAATGTTCAATAATAATAAATACAATACAAGATATAAGATACAAGGCTCCATAGAGCATGAGTTCCCAAACTCTAGTATCTATGGAAATCTCAAGTGTAGTCTCCAAATAAGTACTATTATGGGTAGGGAGAACATCATCTAAGCACTTTTCTACATCAACTATGGACCATCAATCCCTTACACAATCTTGCATTAGGTAAAGGCCCTCCCTTCATGAATGAGTCGATAGTTATGGTGTAAGAATTCAAAGAGACATTCTAGTACTCATGTGTTGTACGATTTGTAATACTAATATGTACCATAAATAAAATACATTCTAACATGATATCACACAAACATATAAATCATAATTATGAATCAGTAATGTCTAACTAAACATTATTTTGGCTAAAGTTTTTAATAGTTATTAATCTGTAAGATCAACCAAGTTCATACACATCACTTAATTGAATTACATTCATTTGAAATTGGTGATGTTAGTAAGCTAGTGAAGTCCGTCTCACTACTTAGCACTAAAAATACAAGATTTGGTTAACACTAATATAACTAACAGATTCATACATATTACTTCCTACTAGCATGCATAAAATGTGTTAAACATAAGAATAATCAAAATTCATATATATAGTCCATAAAACATACGAATGAATCTCCACTATATTATTTATCACATAAATAATAATAATAAACATAACACGTACTATTTATACCAACTGAGTATAATCTATATAGAGACTTCAAATTTTTAAATTTTTTTAAGTAGATACAAATATAGTACATTATATGACAAGAAATAATATCATAAACCATCATTTTCATGTACACACTAATCAATTTCAACATCCAATCATATTAAAGAAATTCATAATCCCTATGAAATCATAATCTTTCATTTAAACAACTTATTATATTTTTAGTAGACTATGTTAATATAATTATAGATTCTTAGCCCTAAGAATTTTATAGCTTATTTTTAGTAATTAATAATACTACAGATATAAGCACACCTCTATATGCTATATAGAAGTACCTAAGTCTTCATATTGATAATTTTCATATATGTGAGCACCTATACAACCTGATTATATACATAACATGTATTGTATATAAATACTCAGACAATATATAAATACTATTTATAGATGTCATCAGTCATTCCAATCAATGTCTTCATATGATTTCAACAATCATTATAACCATACATTCATGTTAATAGACCGGGTACTATAACTAATAGATTGTCTATTTATATATTCTTCTCTTCTCAAACCAAATTAACATCAAACACTCATATGTTTTATACACATATTTAATCTCTCTAAACTCAATTCACTTTATATCTTAAGTGTAAAACCAATTAATCAACCCAATAATTAACTTTAAGTCATATTATCTAAAAGATACATATGTAATATCCCAGTAAATAGTTATTAATTTGATACTAAAACTTATCAAATTTTAGACTTTATGTACTAAGATTTAATAAACATCTATTTGTAACATAGGTTTTTGGACTAGCAATGAATATAGATAGTGATGCACATGATACACACTTCACTATATATATATATATATATATATATATATATATATATATCACTATTTTTAGATATTTTATTCTTTGATTATAACACACACAGATGTGTGTGTGTGTGTGTGTGTGTGTGTGTGTGTGTGTGTGTGTGTGTGTGTGTGTGTGTGTGTGTGTGTTATCATGAATTGAATAACATTCAACTTGATACGTATAAATGTATCATTGTTACTCATTTATTTATTCATTCATCATAAGATCATTTGTTTGATTTATTCATTCATTATAAAATCCATTATACTCAAATCACCCTTATAACAAACCTATAGATCGCTAAGTATGTGTTCTTGTTATAATACCATATAATATGTATCGCATTCTATAAAATATGTGTATAATACCTACAGTTCACTATCCTAATAACCATAATGTACAATTTTTCTATATACCTTATATAATTATCTATACATCATATATAGTTTGCTACATGATATATACATGTTATATACACTTAGTCCACAATTTACATGCTATATACACTCCGTCTACGATTTACATGCTATATTCAAGTTTTTGTTTTGGTTAGAATACATAATGCTTTCATACATATAATCATTAGTATGGTTTGCTATTGGCATTACACATAGATCAATTTTTGTTATAAACCTAACCATATGTATATACATTCTTTATCGAATACAAACATACAGTTAACTTTATATTTGTATATAGTTTATTTGATGGATACATTCATGAAATTAGGATTATTTGACTGTGTAATAGATATTCAATACAATGATTTGTATACAACTAATTTCCAAAAATCAGGAGAGTATGTGTGTGTGTGTGTGTGTGTGTGTGTGTGTATATATATATATATATATATATATACAATTTCATGAGTCTATCCATCAAATAAACTATATATAATTTTAGATGTTAAAACACATAGACCATACCTAATTTAATAATTTCAACTACCTATCAAAAGTGTCCAGAACAATCTTGAATTCCTTTGCTTGGCTCCCTCTTCTCCACTTCATGTTCTTCTTCTCCTCCTATTTGCTATGCTCTCCCCTTTTTCTAATTCATGCTCTCCTTATTTCTTTTTCTATTCTCATATTAATATGTTATGATGCACCTTTTATTTTCTTTCATTCTTTTTTTGGAATGACTTTCTTTCTTTCTTTCTTTCTTTTTTAAACTTACCATTCCTTTTGTGTTTTTTCCATTTTTTTCAAATCTCCCATAATCATTGCTTTATTTATTTTTATTTATTAATTATTTGTTTTTATCTCCTAATTATAAAAATACATTACAATTTTCTTATCTATTACTAAGTTATAAATGATAACAATATCATGATTTTACTATTAACTTGACTAATATATAAAGTATATTATTTTATTTTATCCAAAATGGTAAATCAGATGTCTAATAAACTAATCACCATAGAATTATAACAACATAATCATTGTTATTCCTGTGTTATATAGACTCCCTATGGTTTTTGTTATCTTCATATGTCAAGGCATATATTGATATTCCCAAATATCATATGATAACAAGCTAATGTTACAAGACATTGTCAATACACTATTGTTAGTTTATACACCATAGTAACTTGATATTATTCATGCATATTTACATTCCCGTTAACATTAATAATTATGAATATAATATCATAACATAATCATACTGTAACAGTATACATTTACTCCTACACATAATATCCACAATGTAATCACACATGATTTATTCCACATACAAGTATTAAATTGAACTAACACACACACACACATATATTTTATTAAATGTAAATTACATAAAGAATGTAATAATGCTAACAATCCAAATTATACATATAACATATACTATATAATGTGGTGTGTGCATGGGTTTTAGTCATTCCTCTATCATCTCCTAGCACCTCTATCTATGTCACCTTCTCTAATGATGCTCTCCCTTCATCAAGATCTGTGGAATGAATTTATATGGTGGCAAACTCATGACAAGAAGGTAGTTAGCCTATAATCATCATGATATATATCATAAAATACTAATGTAATAAAAAGTCAACATGATCATAATATAAGAATATACCATACATCTAAACTTATATCAATGCAATCATGTAATCAAAGCAACATCCAACTACTCATAATAGCATATGCCTTACAACATAGTTATTAATAATAAAATCAAATTACCAATCACAAAAAACCATGGATATTCAAATAAATTTGCTCAATGAAAAATCGGGATGTAACAGTGTATTTATCTATATTACATTATATTTCAAAGTTCAACCTTTTATTTACAAAAATAGATTATGTATAGTGTTGCAAAGATAATATGACTCTTCATTTTCATGACCATTCATATTCAAGATGGAAAGGACTGATTAACTTCATGATCTTCAAATTCCTACATGAGACCATAGCTTATATAAAATATGGATTTTATTACATGTGTTGCCTATTTATATTATAATAATATTCATTCAACTTTTACTTTGTATCTCATACTAACACTTTCCTAAACTTACAATCTATCTCATCCTAAGACAAAGATGAGTAGGTATCAAAATATTTTTGTCTAGATGTAATGGATTTTCTCTAAGTTGATGTTCTAAGTAGATCAAGAATCAATGGTCACAATTTCGCTTGAATTTTTATTTTCTGATTTTTACTTCTTGTGCACTATTTAGCCATCCTTTCAATTTTTTAACTAAGCAGCATACCAACCTACCACCCTATAATATTTTTCAATAGGTTGGTATAATTAGGAGGCTACCATTTATGGGTTTTAAACCTTCCTAACCTTGTCCATAAAGCTTTTTGTCTATGAATATTTTCACCTTTAAAATTTAAACAAAATTGCAACACTTCATTACCTTACTATGATGGAGGAGGCATAGTTTATGAATTTACATAATGGTTGGCTTGAAACGACTGAGCATCTACTGATGATGTTGTACATGAAGATGCAAAAGTTAATGTTTTAGTACTTGATTACTAAGGTGGAATTTGTATTACCTAAGAAGCTTTATTTACACCAATAATCTATATAAGTTGAGTAGGTGGGATCTATTGAGGTTCAATCATGATCTCTTGGTTGGAAATATCAAGAGTTTTGAGATCTAGTTTGTAATTTTTCCAATTGAATAAAGCATCCCTGACCATGCTAAATAATGTGTGAAAGAGAGCTTAGATCTATAAAATACTTTGTATATCATCGTATGTTGTAGCTGCAATGGTTGGCTTATATTGTACAACCTTATGTTTTATGTCTTTAATGATATAATCTATTTTCTCAACATAACTTTCCATTTCAACACTTAAAAACATGTTATGTAACATATTTAACTCCCAAGTGTGCACTATTTCCATGACATTATCTCTTAATGCAAGAGACTTTTGTAAAGCATTGTCAATTTTAGTCAGTGATTTCTAGTTCTCTATTACCACATTGGATTTATTTGCTTTGTAGATATCTAATTTAATATCATTCCATGCATCTTAAAGTTAATTCTTCCAATCTAGTATCTTCTTGGAAGGTTACATATCATGGTGCACAACATTTTCTATAACATTCTTATACTCTTCCAACAACTCAATGATAACCTCTCTTTTAATGTGTAGTTCCAAGACTTGGGATTTATGTCCTAAAGTTATTATGTTGGGTCCCAATATTGAGTTAACCTCATAAGAAGAGTAGTGAAATAATTTTCCTCTAACATAACTTTATCACCCAAAACTTCTAGAGCCAATATTGGGTAGGTATTGTTAATCAACTTCTGAGCTTTGGCAAGTTTCACATGCATCTTAATATTATGGTCATGTGATTGAGTGTTTTTTTTCTCAATATCAAATCCCATTAACATTATGAATGCTTGGAAATTAATAAAAAATTTCATTAGATTTTTAATCAATAATTGAGAAGCATCAATAGTAATTTCTTAAGCCAAACTATGCAAGGCCAACTGGGTCGCAAAAGCCACAAAGGTCACTAATTGGTATCTTGTCTATGTAACTAGAAGTCTATAAGAGTGAATGTGGTTCATTGTAGCATTGGTGTTTGGATATCCATCCACTAAAATTTATTGGACTCTAATTTATATTTTAAGACTTTCTCATGGGCCTCTCCTTGTGTAAATTCCAATCTTGTAAAAGTTCTTGATTGTTGCACTTATGCTTCACTCCTTGCAACCTATGTTAGTTCAATTCCTTGTTATTTTTGTAATGGAGTTCCTTGACTTATTTATGTTTGGACATGGCTTGTGAATACATGATTGGTATTCACAACATCATCTTTGAGCCTATTTGATCATGTCTTTTCTCATAGAAATAAAATATCCATTAAATGTTGGATAGTATTTTTATGATAGGTAAGGTGAATTTTTACCATTTTGGATTTATATAAATCCACATCTAAGTAATTTATCCCACTACATGTAAATCATTTGGAAAATTCACTATTGAATCACATTTAAACTATTACACATTGAGCTAAGCTTCTCTTTTCTTTCCAAATCTAATTCTAATCACTTGAAATAGTCTCTAGCCAAGTCACAAGCCTATTCAATCCAAGTAAAATAAAGAATTATAAATAATTCAAGACACACACACACACACACACACACACACACACACACACACATAGACATGCAATCAAAGGATCAAAATCACATAAATTAAACTAAGTGGGATAACTACATGAGTTTGATTTCTCTCTTAGAAATATTGGATTCGTAAGCAACAATCAATCATCAATGGGTTGATTGGAGTCAGCTCAACCCATTACATTACCCCCATTTTATTTTGATTTTTTCAACTATTTCAAACCCTATTAGGGTTTCAAATTTGAATAAGTCATATTTAGTTATATGTGCATATAGTTGAAGGTCAAATTTATGCACATAACATAATTTAAGAAGGAACATGAGATTGTTCCCTTAAATTTTATTTTTATTAGAGGTAAAAATCGATGTACAAAGGATAGTCATGGTTATCAATCTTATCCCCTTGTAATCAATATTAACTTTGATCAATGACAATTACAGTTTCAGTTTCATACATATAATTAGATCTATGTTTGTCATCCTAGGCACCTTTTAGTCACACAATAAACCTTGAAGCAAAAAAAACAATTAAGTGTTCTTATTTTTTCTGTAGTTAGCTATTATCATTCATTCCATCTTTGTCAACTTTAGTATACTACCTACATTCTACTAGTTACAATTTATTTACAATATTTTTTACCTCTCTATTCATTTTATCTTAATTAGAGTTAATACACAAAATAAATCAAAATTATGATAAAACATGATGTGAGTGGAACCTACTCCAAGCATCTATAATATTCATCCTTCCATCCCTCAGATAAGTGCAAGTATGTGCTTCACTTTTTTTTTAGTTTGACACATGCATGCATTCATGTACATAGACATCAAAATGGGGCATTGCCATACCACATTTCTGGCCTATCCTAGGAAAAAATGAGTATTTAAATAAAAGTATTAATTTTTTTGGTTTTTTATTTATGCAACTTCTTTTCAGTTAAATAACTATCATAAGATGAAAAAATATAATTTTGTTTTGATGTATGATGGCATGTAATTCTCTTGAACTATAATTTTAATAATTATTTTTAGTGTCATTTATTCTTACTAGATATATTAATGTAGTTATATTTAATTTATGTTAATTCAATTATAAGTGTGTGTGTGTTTGTGTGTGTGGATATATATATATATATATATATATATATATATATATATATATATATATATATATATATATATATATATATATATATACATATATATATATATATGTATATATATATATATATGTATATATATATATATATGTGTGTGTATATATATATATATGTGTATATATATATATATATGTATATATATATATATATATATATACATATATGTATATATATATACATATATATATATATATATACATATATATATATATATACATATATATATACATATATATATATATATATATATATATACATATATGTATATACATATATATATATATACATATATGTATATACATATATATATATATACATATATGTATATACATATATATATATATATATACATATATATATACATATATATATATATATATATACATATATATATATATATATATATATATATATATATACATATATGTATGTGTATGTGTGTGTATCTATGTGTGTTTGTGTGTACATGCATATGCCTAATGTATGCATACATACATACATGTGTGTGTGTGTGTGTGTGTGTGTGTGTGAATATATATGTGTGTGTAATGTACATGTACATATACATATACATACATTATATATGTATGTACATATACCACTCAGATTGATTACCACCTATTGGCTTGAGATGGATGTTGGATAATGCTTCCCCCTCATGGTGGTTTTACCTAGAGGAAGGGTATCATAGGGGAAAATAAGTTAGAACATTGGGAAAGGCATACACTCATAGCTTCCCCACTTAAAAAGTAATTAAGAAACATACATTCATAACTATCACACCTACCAATCTATTACACATTCTATGTTGTTTCACTCATCAATATTGATTTAATTTTATGGGTTATTTGATATTTGTTCAATTCAACTATTGCTCGTTTTGGTATTGTCTTTTATCATCATAAG
Organism: Torreya grandis; assembly: GCA_037957365.1. NCBI lineage: Eukaryota > Viridiplantae > Streptophyta > Pinopsida > Cupressales > Taxaceae > Torreya > Torreya grandis. Next base: position 2,497,057 of record JARHVA010001879.1, on the reverse strand, counting down.
TTTTATTTCCACATTAATTTCCTTTTTTTAGTGGTGTTTTGAACCTTACTGTATTTAGGGTTACAAGTGGTGGTAATCTGTATTTGGTATACTTTAAGTAAAAATAGCCACTTATGATATTATAAATACTGGATACAATTCTAGTAAAATGGGATAAACAACTTTCTAGTAATATTATGACATAATTAATTTGATGTCAGATTCAAACATAGTGCTTAACATTTTGTGACTTTCTCTACTTGGTTTGGAGTCCCCCTTAACACTTTTTTATAAATAAAGTGTTTAAGTCCAATTAATTACTCATATTTATATTTTATATATCTAAAAGAGGGCATGACTATTACTACATAAAATCAAATTTGAGATCATAACTATTTTAGATGGCATATTAGAGCATTTTGAAAACACCATTTAAATCCACTTGATTTCCTTGGGTGTGGCCTTTTACATTGTCATTGTATTGACTTAGCCTTTCAAAAAAAGATGAATTTTGATTTTGTTGTCTTATTAGATCACTTATGGTCTATGGGATTTTAGGGTTTCCCCTTGCTCTCATCACACCTCTGATATATCTTATTTAGGTGATAGTTATAAATAGCACATTTATTACATTGAGTTAGGCTACCCATCTACCCCTTAGATGGTTAGTCACCTTCCCCTATATTAAATGGCCACCTCCAACCCTCCTAGATCATTTGATGAAGGTACCACTAGTAGAAACCAAAGAATTTTTGGCACCAAAATAAGATCGAAAGTTTGTCCTAAATGTTTACCATGAGGTATTGATTCTAAATATAATACTCCTCTTCCAAATATGGTTCCAAATTTACCAAAGTTTGATAAAGTCTATCATTATTTTGTTTATTTTACCCTAGTTGCTTACTTTGTGGGTTGATTTCCTCTAGAGAGCCTCTTGAATCTATGGTTCAAACCATTGGCAAGGTAATGGGGTGAAATTTGAAGGAGTCCAAAACCTCAACAAGGGTTTCTTCCTATTTCATTTCATAAACCTTGAAAATTGTAAAGACATATTAACCATGGCCCATGGTTTATTCATAACACCCTAGCTATTTTTTTTGTTAGATTATCTTATTTCTCATGCTTGCAAGGTTCTAGCTAGGTCATTGGTCCTTACCTAGTATTGTCCTATGTGGGGATTTATCCCACATTTCCTAGTATAGATTGCATAGAGTTTTACCTTGCATGTTTAAGAAAAGGATCTACATTGTAATATACATTTTTTTATAATCTCTTACATATCCCTTTTTCTATATAACCATTGATTTTATTTTCAATTGGTTTCTTCTTTGAGTGTATGTTAAAGCATCAATGGCTATGGTAATGAGTTCTTGGAGAGATATTGGTTGAAGAGTTTTGATAACTCTTTCATGGTATTAGATCCTCCCTCCAATAGCCATTACTCAGTGTTTATTTTTTCATCTCCTTATTTTTTGTATTTAGCCTTCTCTAAGCCAAGCCAAACCTCATATCTATTATTTAAAGGTTTTTAAAATGTATATATATTGTTTGGATCTGTTGAGGTTGTATTATGGTTTAGATCAGAGGTCATATATTTTTATTATCTATGAATGCTTGCAGATATCTACCATAGAGAGTCTTGTTTTCTTATGCTTGAGGCTTGTCCTATGCTCATGTTACTGGGATTGGCATAGAATTTTATCTATTTCTTCTTTTGATGGATCTAATAACAAAAATGCTACTTTGATCTTCCTTGACCATGGCTCTAACCTCATGTTCTAGCTATAGGTAATTTTGATTTTTAGATCCTGGTGACACCACATAATTTTTAAGTAATTGTCTTCACCTTCATGAGACTCAAACTTGGGGAAGCTATCTAGGGTTTTATAGATTTTACTTATTTTAACTTTATGTTGAGCTCTTCTAAGTTATTCTTAATGAGATCTTCTAAATTTTTGAAGTGGTCTTGGATCTCTTTCAATTGAGTTTTGAAGTTGAACAAAGCCATAGAGTGGGATTCTACTTCAAGATAAACCTTTTACAAGAACTCTTTTTTCTTTACAATGGCATCCATGGCTATCGATATCAAATTCAAAATCAACATAATCTCTAATTCAAGATGTGAATCTAGTTGAACATGAAAATCTAGCTGAACATGAGAATCTAGTTAAACATGAGGATCTAGATTTCAAATTTATGATTTACAAATACTAGGATTTCAAGTTGTGGATCTAGTTTGATTACATTGTATTAGCATCAATTGATGTGGCATTATGTACAAGTATGTCTAGAAATGGGTCTATATAGGTTTCACCATTCTATTAGTCATCATCCATGTTGGATGTCTCTTCATGTTGTATTTAGTAGGTTTTCTAGACTTTGGCACAAGTCATAGTCAACCTATTTATTCATATACCAACCTTTAAAATAGATCTTTCCAATCTATTTCAAATCTGATCATTTTTCCATATGGCCTAAAAACCATTCGGTGGTTTTCTAACTCTCTTTGATTGGTGGTTGGCCAATAACCACCCTCTCATTGGTCTTGCATTTTTTGGCCTATTATCTGATCCTGATCGACCCATTCTCCCTGTTGTCTTCTCTCCTCACATGTCCCATATATCAAGTCTGCCATTCATTTTTGTATGTCTCTAACACGTCATGAGCTACATCTTATAGATTTAGGTTGCATCAATGTCACTTGACAAAAGTGTGTGGGGAGGCCTTGAGTAAGATCTTACTTTTCTTTGAAGATTAAAGATATGGGAAACTTCCTAATAATAAAAGGGCTACTTGGTGAGCCAATTCTAAACTTGAAGATGGATTGGATAATGGGGTTGATTTGGTCAAAGGGTAATATGATGCGGGTGACAATGTGAAATTTGCTATTCTAATGGCACACATTATTACCATGATACCAATAGTCTTGGATCAGATATTACTAGAGAAAAAGCTACTACAATGACTACTACCTCTATAGTCTTTAAGTACTCGAATCTTATTCTAATGAGCTTATCAACCATGCCAAGTAGCTCTTTGAGTTTTTTGATAAATACTGAGGAAAGTATGATAGAAACATTACTAATGTTAGGAAGTTTTATGGGTTAATCGATGGATATGATGATGAATTACTATGGGAAGATTATTTTTTGACTTCTATTTATTTGATGAGGTTCTTGGTTCCATGTTGATTCTAATGATTGGTTGGAAGTCTAGGTACACCTTAGCCCTAGTGCTTATTTTTAAACTTTTAGTGGAAAGTTTATTAAATAGGCCTCATTTATGGGAAATTAATTGTTTGAAAAAATTTGATTGGTAGCTCAAAATTGAGCATCATATTTTTGAAAAGTTTGTATTTTTTAATTTCCCATGCATTGGTTCTAATTATATTTTAAACCACACTAAAATATAAAGTGTCACATTCCAGGGGTTCTTTTTTCATTGGTTGTGCCTCCTTGTGCTTATGGTTTGTGGTGACATTTTAGTAGTGACACATTTGCTATTTTTTGAGGGAATATTCTTTTTTTACATGTACCTTATCTCTTTCATTTGTCAAATATTGGAGGGTGAGGTCCAATCTGGCAAGAGGTCAAACCCCCTCATAAGAAACATAAACTTCCTTCTTATTTCTTCTATATTGCATTGTCATCATTTATTGCACTCATGGATGCATTTTTGGCTAAGTCTGACGTACTATTATTGAGTGTGCATTGTCACTATTAGGGGTTTCTTATGCATGCACTATCTCAAATGCATTTTTGGCCAAGTCTAACATTCTTTTTCACATGCTTTGTAGGTTGTTGTTTTTTGTTGTTGATTATTCTTTGGTGTGTAATTTACATACATAGCTCTTTTTTCCATTTACCACACTCTTATATCAGCCCATGACATACATTAGTATTTTGACACACTATTAGTTTGTTTCTTTCTCCTTGAGGCCCCTTTCTTAGTGCCTCCCGTACTTCTATGGAGACATATTTTTGCTCCCTTGCTTTTGGAGCACCTCTCTTCATGGTTTATTTGATAGGTCAATATTCTCTTCATTTGGATCTATTCTGGTGAATCCTAGTGTCTTCCTTGTTTTTATCTAGTGTTTTTTATGTATGGGTTATATTTTACTCACACTATTTTATAAAGCGCCATGGGGAGTTTATTGATTCAGTCTTGTTTACCTTCATCCATTTGTGTACTTTATTTTAGGTACTTTTTCACTTCTTCAATTGCTTATCTCTTCCATCACCATCGTGATCCATCCTATTTGAGAGACATTATCTATATTTTTGACACCATTTTTATGACAGTTGACAGTCTCCCATATCTTAAAATGTAGCTATTCTGGTGAATCCCAATGTTATCTTATCTTTTTTGATAGTTTGACAGTCTCTTTCAGCATGACATGAAGCTATTCTAGTGTATACAACATCATCTTGTTTAATTTTTGAGTAGTAGATTTAGACCACCCATGTAGATTATTTTTCCTCCACTCTACCCACTCAGTAGTATGGGGGTGTGATATACATTATGCTTCTTAAGTATTGAGTATTCCTTGCACATGTAGTACTATTTTGTACTTTCATCACCATTGATAGTCTTATTGATTGAAGTTATTCTGGTGAAGCCCAGTGTCGAATGTTTTTGTGATCGAGTAGTAGATTCAAACTACTCATGTAGATTGAGTTCCTTCATGACTTATGAGTAATTGGAATGCAAATTAATTCAACATCATTTTTGGGGGGATTTCTATCTATCTCTTCTTATTTTCTCTCTTTTCTTTTTGAGGGGGGAAGTTTTTCCTCTGAGTTTTCTCTCTTTCTCAAAACTTTATGAGAGTTTTATGTATTTTGCACTTTTGAGTGTTTTTTGGACTTCTTCTTTGTATATAAGTAACCTATTCAATAAAAAAAAATTAGAACCCATATGAGGATTATTACTTGACTCCATGGCCTTCTTTTTTATTCTTAGAGTGACACCAGAGTGGTATCCCCACTAGTATTTATGATCACTTCTCACTATCTTGTTGAAGGGTGTTCAAGTGATGCTTCATCAGGTTCATCTGTCTACCCAGTATAATAGATAATAGTGTTCATATTCAATGATCCTCATATTCATCACCATTCCTAATTTTACTTGGTGGTTATAAAGACTCCACATCCACGTACTCTGATATGATGGATTGGTGTCCATAGGGACACATGGCTTCACACTGCATCCTCTATTGTTAGCCCCTATCTTCACTTGTGGGGGGGGGGGAGGTGGGGTGGGCGGTGTTGGGTGTTAGAGTATCTTATTACCCATGCTTGCTAGGTTCTAGCTAGGTCATTGGTATTTACCTAGTTTTGTTCTATGTGGGGATTTATCCCACATTGCCTAGTTTAGCTTTCATAGAGTTTTACAATGCCTATTTAAGCAAGGGATCTACATTGTAATATATATGCTTTGTAATATTTTTCATATCTCATCTTCTATATAACAATTGATTTTTATTTCAATTGGTTTCTTCTTTAAGTGTATGTTGAAACATCAATGGTTGTGGTAATGAGCTCTTGGAGAGATCTTGGTTGAAGAGTTTTGATAACTTTTCATTTTTCTCATTGAATTAGATACTTTCAAGTCTATGAAAAAGCCAATCTTAAAATCCTAGTATGGGTAGAGTTTCTAGGATTACCTTTGCCTCTATGGAATTTTTTCAACCAACTTATCAAGCCTATGGGCCACTTTATCATCCATTATAAACAAAATTTATAGACATCACATCCCCAAAGTAGGGTATATGTCAAAACTAACCTCATCATATACCTTAAATAATCCAGCCACATTCAAGTGGAAAATAGCTAGTTCCCTCAATGTGTGCTCTATATTAACCTTCTAAAAACTCATTTCAAGTGTCAAGCTTCAGATCATATGATTATGGAATGCCCTCTAATGGTCCACACTCTTATGTTCCCTTAGGAAAAAAATGGGTCTGAGACAAAACCCCCATCCTCTAATGGGTGGACCACGATTTCCAACAATAAAAATACTATTATTTATGGTAATAGTAGACCTCAACTAGCTATATCCCAACCCTTAGGAGGTCCAAGTTCCTCAACCCCTTTTGATAAAGCTTGCGCACCATCTCAAGTTAAACCCCTACCTCCCATTTCTTGGTCACCATAGGAAGCCACTCATTTTGTATCTTACCCATCTCCCATTCTTATGGCTCCTTTGTCACAACCCCTTTCAAGGGTGAATGATTCATATTTAGATCTAGGGTTTGAAACCCTCAACTACAAGGTTATCATGCACCATTCACATATCCCTTCTCCCTTTGTAGATTAAGATTATGTGCCTAATAAATGGCAACCCTTTAAACTGGGAGATGTTTTCCTTTCAAGCTCATCTTTCAATCAATTTTCATCCCTCTTAGACCTCTTCAAGGTAAACGATATTAATTTTTATGTTTCCTAATGATAGCTTATTATTAGAATGTTTGAGGACTCATTGATCTAACTCAAAAGTATATGATTAGGAATAATTGTCATCATTTTGCTCACATGAAAATTTTATGCATGCAAGAAGTCAAATTTCTAGATTTTTGCTTCAATATGTAGCTTGCACTATTTGTCTTGGGGTCCTCTGTTAGGCCACCTATTATGAGTCTAGACATGTGGGAGTTATCACCATGTTAGGACTTGACTTGTCTCAAAATATCATTTCTTAAGGTTCTAACCTTACCCACTAGGTGGTCTAAACTCTTTTTGACCTTGATAATTTCACCATTGGCCTTATCAATTTGTATGCATCCAGTGATGATTTGGAACACACCATACTCTAGATATGGTTAGTTGATTCACTCCTAGATGTGTATTGGATTTTGTGTGGTGACTTTAACAAGATTGATTATATACAAGATAAATATCATCACCTTCTCATGAAATGGTGTGCCAAAAAATGGGAATCTTAGTTCTATATGCAAAATAAACTTGGGGTCTTTAACCCAAATCATCACAAAAGGGTTTGATTCAAATTCCCCATGGTTCACTTTGTCTAACCTCTATTAGGGAAAATATTGATTCCTCAAATACCTTGATCATGCTCTCCTTATTGAGAAAGATCTTTTATTCTTCACTCTTGTCCATGGATGACTTATCTCTATCATTCTAGACTCCTTCTTGCCTGACCACCATCCCATATATTTTTGCATAAATTGGACTTCACCTCAAGGTAAACTTAAGGGTTCCCAATTCTAACTCAACACTACCCATCTCAAGCATGATTGAACTGCGGAGCATATCACCTAGATTTGTAATCTAGCCATAAGACCCATAAGGGACAAAGGTTGGATTAAGTGGTGGTTTGATGCTATAACCTGCACCACTTTTTTCCTATGGATGTATGGTAAATAAGAGGCTATTTTCAAGCAACACATTTAGAATGATATAAATCATGAATACCTTAGGGTTCACAAGAGTTAGAAGCTACACCTCTAAAATCACATTTATAAAATTAGGCCTCAATGAAGAGGCACAAGCTCTAGGGTTGGAGGCTTACAAGGCCATAGGATCCCAACTCTGAGCTAGGATGCATTATTTGAAGGTAGGAGACAAAGTGACAAAGGAACGTTTTACTCTCCTTCAATCAAGATATGCTAGTAATAAAATCAAAGCCTTTAAAATTGGTTCAGATAGGCTTACCAAACTTCCATATATCCTTCAAGCCTTTTTCCATCACTACCATGGTGTATTTATGACATAACCCTCATCTCCTTCTTCTAAGGATACCCACTACCAATGCCTTGATGTGGTCCCCTATAAGCTCTTAAAAACTTAGAAAGTTTCATGTGATAGACCTATTAGTGTTAATGACCTTAAGGAAGTTATTTTGTAGATGGACTCTGATAAAGCCTCAAGTATTGATGGATTTACCTGTGAAGTCTATCAAACATTATGGGATACTATTGAACCTAATTTTCATAGACTTTATTTTTAAGTGGTCTTGACCAATTCCTTTGGACACCTCATCAATTAGGGTAACATCAAGTTCATCCCCAAGGTAGGCAATCTTGAGGTAACTACAAACTAGAGACCCATCACTCTAGTGAATGTGTTTCACAAAATCATAGACAAAGATTTAGCTCTCAGAATTAAGCACTTACTTCCCTTAATTGTGTGAAGTGATAAAACTTAGTTCATTCAGCATAGATATATTCTTTAAAATGTTATTTCCATATCTAAAGCATGGAATGGGCTATAATATCCAACTAGAAGACCTTATTCATCAAGATTGGATTTGAGAAAGCCTATAATCGCATAGAGTGGCCTTTTATTATAGCTATGCTATGAGATCTAAGGTTTAGCCCCATGTTTGTTCATATTGTCAATATGATTTTTTAGTATGTTAGGTCTTGCATCACCATTAATATCTCTTGGTATCAACACTTTAACATCCATAGGTCCATCATATAGGATTGTCCCTAGCACCTGTGTTTTATATGTTGGATGTAAATAGTTTTATCTATCTTTTATCCAGTTATGCTTCCAAGGGTATGGTTAAAGGGATCCCTCTACCTAATTTATACCACTAGTTAATTAATGTGAACTTTTTTTATGACTCCTTCATCACCCTATAGGAGGATGAAATCTCTATCAAGAATGCCATGGAATGTTTAGATATTTTTTGCCTTGCTTATGGGTCATCTAACCAATGGAGTAAATCCTATTGGTAAAACCAATCTTTATCCCCCAAACCTCCTTGGATGGAGGGATACATGTGGCAATGGATCCTTTTAGGGGTTTAATTTAAATACTTTGGCATTCATTTTGCTTTCAGACCCTCTCATGTAGATTTATGGTCCTATGTGATCCAAAGAGTGGAGAAACTTTGGTTCTTACACTACAAAGAGGTAATTGGATTAACTAAGGTATAGAATAAACTTCTAGTAATAGCTTGATAATCCCATGAAATGTATTACCTCATGAACTTTATTTGGCTCTAGCCATTCCATAATGGATCTTATCTTTAATGGATCAACTAAAATACTATCCATAGAGATAATATGCCTCATATATTATATTATCTTCTTAAAATTGTGTACATAGATAGCTTGCCATACAACTTATGCTTCCAAAACCACTGTAGAACTAGTTCTACATGTTGAGGATGCTCCTCTTCATTATTAGAGTATATAAAAATATCATCAAGAAAGACAAAAAAATGATCTAGATAATTTATGAACACACTGTTCATGAGATTCATAAATGCTTTTGGAGCATTTATCAACACAAATGGTAATAATATGAACAAATAGTGCCCATATCGAGTTCTAAATGTTGTATTTAGAATATCCTTAACCCTTATCCTCAATTGATGATATCATGCTCTAAGGTCAATCTTAGAAAAGACCATTTCTCCCTACATTTGATCTAAAAGATCATCTGTATGAGGTAGCATATACCTATTTTGATAGTTGTCTTATTCAACATTTTATATTCTATGCAAAGTCGAAGAGTACTATCCTTATTCTTAAAAAATACAACTATTGCACCCCATGGTGACACACTTGGCCTAATCAACCCTTTTGATAATAATTTTTTGAATTGAGCATTTAATTCAACCAATTTAGTGGTTGTCATCCTATATAGTACCTTAGAATGTGGTTCTAATCCAAGTATCATATCGATAGAAAAATCAAATTCTCATTTAGGATTCAATCATATCAATTCCTCTAGAAATACATCATGAAAATTACTAAGGAATGGATAATCTTCAAGGGATAGTTCCTTGAATTCCTCCATTTCATTTATGTTGTCGATAAATATTTGGCATCCTCTTCCTTGAACCTTTTTGAGTTGCTTTGCATAAATATGCCTAAGCCTCAATTCTCTCTTCTCATCCTAAATTTGTGTGTGATTCAAAAATTCATCCAAACACTTAACCTTCTTCATATAGAAGTCAACCCTGGACTTATGCTTTGTAATTTAGTTGACTCCTACAATCATATTATATCACCCTAGTGGTACTACATAAATATCCACTAATGTAGTGAATTTGGGTAATCTAATCTTTGCTTCAATTAAACACCTATCAACTTTGACTTTTGAATCATTCACATATTGTACCGACCATGCATTTTCCATTACCCCATCTATTCTAGATAACTTATTTAGAATTTTAGGAGCTATAAAATATTTTATAGCCCCTATATCTATCAAAATAGAAAATGGATGTCTAAATAAAATACTTGAAAATTTTATGGGTGAAGCTTGGAATTTAGCTTACCAATTATCAACTGCCACATTAATATGTTGCTAAAACTTTCCTTGATAAGAAGTAGAACCTTTGTTATTTAACTTTTCCAAGGTACACTCATGAGCATAATGGTCACCTCCACAAATGAAGAAACTTCTAGGTGGCCCTTTCTTATCACCCTATAAGTTTCCCTTGAAACTACCTTTGAATCAATTCCCAAGCTTCTTGTTGCCTGAACCATTGTTGACTCTAGCATTCCTACTTCTAAACTCCTCTACTTCTATTTCTTTTTAAAAGTTGGTTTTGAACTTCCAGACTTTTTATTAAACTTATCCCTAGCCTTAGCAAGAGATTCCAACTTCTATTTCTACTTGATTACCTTCTCGAAGACTTGGTCCATGGTAGATGGTCCAAGGACATCCACCTCTCTACCAATCTGGGGTTTCAATCCCATGATGAACTTCCTCATTCTTAGCCTCTCATCTACCTAGTACTAAGGTACATAATTCAAAAGTTTGGTTAACTATTACCTATACTCATTTAACAATAAGTCTCTTTGATTTAGATTTAAAAATATGTAAACTTCTAGTCAAATTATAACTATGGAAGCCACCGTGATTTGAACAATGGACAAACTTCTCTCATGTAGTGGCGGTCAAGTTGAGATTCATTTATAACTTATTATTGGCCTACCAAGTAGTTATTTCAAGAGCCAACTAGTAAGCCCCCTAAACTACTTAAGTGACCTCAGATAAGTTTTGAATTTAAAAATATTTCTCCATCTTAATCAACCATGTTTTATCTCTATCACCCAAAAAAATTCTATCAAACTTAGGTATATTCACTTTTTTCATATCTCCAACCAATTTTGTAGCTTCTTGTGCTCTAGTATCCTAAGGGTTTTCCTACTCATCTATATGCTCTTTAGGTAAATTCTATTGTACTTCTTCTTCATGGCCATGAACTTCCTATTCTAGGGATAAACTTTGGTCCCTAGTTTAATTCATAGCTATGAGAATCTGATCCAACTTTACTACTTGCTCAATAGTAAATTGATTAGGATCAAATGGAGGGTTGTTATCATTTATATTTTAAGAACCCTCTCTATTAATATATCTTTCACCATTTTCCTTTATGGTAGATAGAAGGATTCAATAATTTTAGCGACCTCATTAACTCATAGAGTTCAAGCTATAGATTTGATACCACATGTAACATCCCACTAGGATCTACTTAAAAAAACATGTAGTTTTTTTTTAAATTAATCAATGTATTCTTTCATTAAATTTTACCACAAGAATATAATTAGTTAAATATATAAAACACTCTAAGTATGTAACTATAAATTAAGCATGTGACATCTATTTATCACTGATCACTATCATTAGATGAAACAAAACATAATTGAATATAGAAAGTAATTATGGATTTCCATCCCTAACTAGTACAAACATATAGCCATTTTTATCTTGTATAATAAATGAATAATTACATTTCATCAAGAATAATGTTTCAATAATAATAAATACAATACAAGATATAGGATACAAGGCTCTATAGAGCATGATTTCCCAAACTCTAGTATCTACGGCAATCTCAAATGTAGTCTCAAAATAAGTATTGTTATGGGTAGGGAGAGCATCATTCAATCACTTTTCTACACCAACTATGGACCATCAATCCCTCACACAATATTCCATTAGGTAAAGGCCCTCCCTTCATGAATTAGTAGATAGTGATGGTGCAAGAATTCAAAGAGACATTCTAGTACTCATGTGTTGTAGGATTTGTAATACTAATGTGTACCATAAATAAAATACATTCTAATATGATATCACACAAACATATAAA
>JARHVA010001879.1:1637500-1750000 GCA_037957365.1 Torreya grandis | reverse complement strand
AGCAAGGATACACATACATCCAAAAATTAATAAAAGATATCTAATAAACTAAGTAAGAAAATGAAAGAGTGTAGGGATAAAAATACTTACCTTTAGTTATACCCATCGAGACTTTAATCTCTCCCTTTGGCTCAAGTGTCCCTTTGCAAGAGATGTTTTAGGTTGAATACCTCAAATAGGAAGATGAAGAACTATATATCCTTAGTTAGGAAATCTAAAGACTTTTCCTCTTGAGCTTCAATGACACCACAAGAAGACTTCCATGATAATTTCTAAACCCTATAACTCTCCTAAATACTACCTAGGGGTAGAAATACAAGTACAATCAGAGTGTATGAATGTGATATATATTTTAGGAATGTAATATGACCCCTATATATATATATATATATATATATATATATATATATATGGCTCTAATACCCAAAACTAACCCTAAAATTTAAACTGATAGTATTGGCCAAGTTGATATAGTTGGAATAAAATCAGTTGACATAACATGATATTGGTTAGGAATACATTAAAAATGATATGAAACCAACTTAGGATTGTATTGGGTTTGATGATATAGTACATGTAAGGAAAAATATGAAATAAAATGTGTCATCCATGTCAATACAAAAATATTTAATGAATCTAACAAATATGGAAAGTAGATGAATATAGAGTTAGAAGAGGTTAAACTATTATTATTGATGGTACGATAGAATAATATGCAAACATATCTCACCAGTTATTATGATTCAATCCCACCCCACTTCTAATGCACCCTTTTATGCATGCACTCAGGGAGATTGATTCACTAACAAGCTCATATAAGAGAAAGTTCTATTAAAGTGATAAAAGTGAAAATATCATGTGTATACATATTCCACACATGAAGCTCATCATGTGTCATAATAGGCTAACATGGGATGGTGATTTGAGATAAATACATAACCATACAAAAGATCATAATTGAAAATAAATATTGAAAAATAAATAACTAGAAGTATCATATACATACCTTAAATTACATTTTCATTGAATTACTGCATGTCGATACTCTAGTCTTGATTGTGGAGGTGAAATAATTGTATTTGAGAAACCCTAAACATATTAGGCTATAATAGATAAAATTAATGCATGTGAATACATGATGATTAATAAATGGATATAAAATAATAAATCAAAGGAATTATTAAAATACTTAAAATTTTGTCAAGCCGAGATCGATAAGGCTAGGCTAGAACTAAAAGATCCAAATAATCAAATATTTATTAAAGGAAAATTGGTAATACAAAATGCCAAGGTTACTTATGATTGAAAAACCAAAAATACATCCAAAGTAATATAAGTATAAATCGAAATCAAACAAAGGACAAAGAACTATCACATGATACTAAAAACATTAATATAAGAAAAGTAACAAACCAAACTCAAACAAAAATGTGAAAAATATAAAAACAAGACTAATTGGCCCATAAAAAGATGAAACATGATACCTTAAAAGGGAAAAATGGACTGGATGGATTTCAAAAAGTGAATAAAAAATTCAAGTTCCCAAACATAACTATGAGAAATTATAAAAATGTAAGGTAAATACCAAGAGAGCATATCTCAATAACTCAAAGTTGTAGCTTCCATCCTAAATATGGAAAATCTAGAATTGCAATATTACTACAATGTCTGAAAGAGATAGAGAATATAAAGTAAATAACATGGGAGACATTCAGAAAAAAACCTACCTATTAAGGAGTAAATAAATGGAGGGAAGGAAAAGAGAGTGCCACCAAAGTGAAATCATGGTATTTACTAAAAATAATACACTCAAATCAAGTTAGAAATACTAAGAGTTTCCAACATCAATAGCCACAAAGAACCCTACCTAGAAAATATAAACTTAGGCTAACTAGTGAAGTATATATATCATCCCATGAAAGCTAAAATGAATTTTAAAAAAGGACCCTACCTTCTCACAATGTTTTCCTCACTCCCCAGGATCCCTTATATAGCCAACAATCTACTATGAGGATTGGATACTTGTGTGATAAAGTAGGTGGCCTTGGAATATAAGAAGAGATAATGATGTAATAAGACCTCCTTCCCTAGTCTACTATCCTTCCACACCCCAATGGATCTTGGATCTATCATGAGGTCAACTTTAGAGTTTGAGCTTCATCTAGAATAGGAGATGTGCCAAAAATATAACATTTTTTAGGGTGATTTGAATTTTAAGATTTTATATTCCTTTTAACATTTTATTTTCTTATGATATGAATTTTAATTCTTTGGTATTTTTTATTTTCCTCATGCATACAAATTTAGAAAAACCAACCAGGGGTGCCAAAGATGGCTATCACAAGAGATATTACACTTATTTGATAGAGGAGAAAACCTAAAGATCATGGTGTCTAAAGACTCCTCAAACTTCACCATATGAAAGAGTAAAATAATGGAATTGACCTTGGTGAGAAAAAAATAAAATGAAAAATATGGAGTTATAGAAATGATTATAGAAGGATTAAATTACCCCAATCACAAAAATGTGTAAGGGAAGATGGTAAAATGACAAGTAGGTATGAAACAAAAATATTAAAGAAGGTAAAATGTGGATGAGGACATGTAGATAAACTTATATAATTTTACCATAAAATAATATGACTAGTTCTATGTGAGTAAAAACACTACTCTTGACCATTGCCTTGTCTTTCTAAGAAGACACCTAGGTAAGGTTGGAAGCAAAAACAATTAGTGTAGAAAAGTGAATAACGATGGATGCTTATTAGGAGGGCCTAGTTGATTATTTAGGTCTTATCTTTCAAAAACTAAAAATCCAAGAGGCAAAAGTAAGATAAAACAATGAAGTTTGATAAAGCTAAAAAAAACCAAAAGGGTGTATATAGTGATGAAAGAGGCCAACAAATCATGAAACAAAAAAGGCTAAAAAAGGAATAAAATGAATATATAAATAAGGATAAAAAGGATGGGTGTTTATGAGGATGGCCTAATTGATTCTTTAGGTCTTACCATGAAACTCACAAAATAAAAAACTAAGAGGTGTAAAAATGATAAAAGACCTAAGGACCAATCATATGTATTAAGGCTAATTCGAAAGAAACCCATAGGTGGGTAGATAAAGTAAAGATAAGCTAAAATATAAGAGAGTCAAAATAGAATCTATAAAAAGTGTTATCTCAACATAATATAAACTAACTATAAGCATGCAAGTAATTTATATAGGAAAAAACATAGAGGTAATGTCACTAGAGACTCCATGCAAACCTATAACAAGGTCTAGCATAATCACTGATAGAAAAAACTTCTTAAAAGAGGGTGAATCAAAAAGATACCAAAGAATCCAAATTAAACTAAGGCCAACTAAAATATGCTATAAAATGTGAAAAGTAAACCCAAAGGTACTACCTAAGATCCACAAGCAAACTAAGGTCAAATGTAACATGATATAAAACCTAAAGGTGCTACCAAAGATCCACAAAAGAAACTAAGGCTAGTTGTAAAATGATATATAAACCAAATATGAAACTAAAGATCCACAATGGAAACTATTATTGACTAAAAAGTGATATATATGCTGAAAATAAAACCTGAAGGTGATACCTAAAATCCATGAGGGGAACTAAAGATGACTGTAAGATACCAAAGAACCAAAAAGGAAGCAATTATGTAGTAGATTTGATGCTAAGTAAATAAAAATGTAGGAAAGAAAATAAAAATTTGAATAAATAACAAGCAATATCTTGCTAATGATTAATATCAAATAAAAGGATGTGAAATTTAAACATATTTGTCTCGAAAGTTTTCTTGACGCTGAATTTGTTTATTTGAAATATATGAAAGGTTATTTATTACTACTTTATGGTAAGGATGAGAGATCAAGAAGCTAAGAGAATGAGGATGGCCATCATAATATGTCCCCAGAATATACACAAGGGTAAGGATGGGCATCACATGTTACCCCAAAGGCTAAACTAAGAAAAGGGTGAGCATCACAAGGTGTCCGAATATGTTTAGTAATAAACACTAACATGTGAAAGAAGAATATGACGCCCCCAAAATATGGGATGCAGGTGGATTGGGGTTAATATAAAGATCTATAGGCCTAGTAATGATGTAAAATTTTGTGTAAATTTTTGTTACAATAGGGAATGTGGAATCTATGGAAATGTTAGGATCTTTTAGAGGTGATAGAAAATTTTGATGTACGATATCAACCAAGTTGATATAGTTTGTAAAAATGTGAATAAAATTAACTATATCAAATAAGGTGATACAATCTAGTGTGACATGACTAAAATGAATTGAACTGACACTTTGTAATAGTTGGTGGCTAGTGTAGTTGAGTAAAGGAGGAAGCACTATAATGACACATTATGTGTCATGGTAGGTGTAATTGGATAAAAAAAGAAGATTTGTATTATCATATTATATGTCATGGATGGTGTAGTTAGATGAAGTAAGAATAAATGTATCAACATAATTTATGTCATGGTTAATGCAACTGATTATTGGTAGTTGCAACTAAGTGGTATTGGGTTGGCCAATATAATTGAAAAGAAGTGATTAAAATAGTGATTTGGGTAGGTTATAAGAGGTTGAAGTTTAGATTGGAATAGTAAGATAGGTCTAAATATTCACATAAGCTCAAGGATCAAAATTACCTATGATGTGTTTTGTGATAGGCATATGATTAGTTATTCTTTATAAGCTGATGAGTTGGAAAATTTTGGTTTAATGTGAGCTAAGTTTTAATTAATTATCAATAAAATGACTTATAAGAGTGAGTTAGAGGGTGGGTAGACATCAATGAAACCATGCTCATCATTGCCTAGTTTTTAGTGGAAATTGCTAAAGATGTGAAAATCATATGAATATTTTTGTCCATGTAGTAATAATCATAAATGGGAACATTTGTTATCATTCTAGGGTCTTCACCTCCATCATAATCATCATCATAGATGGGAAAATTGTGGTATTGATTTTCAACTATGTGAGAAGTGATGAAGGTGGGATCCTTATGATTCTCATAGGTATCATCATAAATGAGAGGAACATATTAATAATATTTACTTTCACTATAATTAGTCATTGGGATATTCATCATAATAATAAGGATCATCAAGATCATGGGGAGAAACATTACCAAAAATCATGTTATAAATGTAAAGTAATCATCGGTATAATAAGAGTTACAATGGGGGTAATTTCTATCATGTTATGATTTTCACCTCTATTAGAATCATCATCATATATGAGAAAATCATGGTGTGGATTTTGAACCATGTGAGTAGTGGTGAAGATGGGATCATTAGGATCCTCATAGGGATCATAAAAAATTAGAGGACCATATTGATAATATTCAGTCCCACTACAAGTGTCATCATTAAGATTTTCACTTGGTAATAAAGATTTTCATAAGTAAGAAGATCATCATTGGGATCTTCGGCCATGAGAAAAAGTATAGCATAATTGCACCATGAGGAGTTACCTTTAATGGTGGTTATAAAATTAAGAAAAGAGAGACCCATGAAATGGGTTGAGACTTGGTAAAAAGATTATAAGAGGGGACATCATGATGAAGAAAATGAAAAACTAGGTATGAAAATAAGTTGATTAAAATAAATAAAGAGTAATAGGTATATTGATATAGTTGGTTACAGAATCTAGAAAAAAATATTATATTAGGTTGGCTGATACATTAAGAAAAAAACCAAAAAATAATGATTGTATTAGGTTGGCGGATATAATTTGGTAAAATGCTGACTAAACTAAGTATTTTATTAGGATGGTCAATACAATTTGTTAAAAAGATAACACTATTCGTAGTTGAAGAAAAGGACTATATCAGGTTGGCTATTGTAGTAGGAATTGAGAGAAAAAAATAGAAAGTTGTATCAAGTTGGTTGATACAATATGATAAAAAAATGAACTATATCAGTTTGACCAATGTTTTTGGAAGGAAAATTAGAATTGTATTGAGCTAGCTAATATAGTTTGATAAAATTTGATAAATTGACCAAACGATAATAAATGGATAAAATAAGAAGGTATAACTATGTAAGGTGTGTTTTATTTTTAGGCTCTTAGTTATACCAATCTCAAACATTAATAGTGAATAATGCCCAAATGGAACTAACTATAGAGGATTCCACCATCCCATAACTACACTATCTTATTTTTAAGGGTCTTTGAGAGTAACTTCTTAGGGCCAACTGTTTACTGGTGGACTAAAAAACTAAACAACTTGAAGGGTTCTTATTGATTGAAGAAGAAAACCATAAGCACTTTCAATATACTATGAGGTATGTGGTAGCTAAAATTTATATATAATGTTATCTAATGGCTTGATTATTAAGGTAATACCCTTCACACCATGAATCAATTAAAATTGATAAACATTTTGCCTAAAACTATAATTCCTATGAGTTTTACAACTATTAGAAATACTTTTAGATTGAAAGATAAAAATAATAATATTTATGATTTATATTGAAAGAAACAAGTAATAATAAGAAATAAGGAAATAAACACTCAAAATATTATTGAGCTAGCTGATGTAATGGGCAGGAGAAAGATAATTTTACCAGGTTGGTCGATTTAGTTGGAAAAAACTAGAGACTATATCAGGTTGGCTGATATTATAGGATTTATTCTAAAATCATTCATAAATAACATTAAAAATGTATAAAATTAGAATAACAAGAAGCTAGAACACCTTTCAAGAGAAAATGACAAAGTGAAATGTAATTTTTTAATTGGAAAACCAAAAAAAAAAAAAAAAAAAACCCATGTGATAATTAAGAAGGCGTGTCCACAGAATATACACATTATAACTTTTAGAATTAATATGAATTTGAGAAGAAGAGAGAGATTAAAGTATTTAGTAAAAAAAAGAGGAGGAGAGGGATATTTAAATATATCAATAAGGGAGAGGGACTTACAAAAGATCCCATCACGACCTTACAAGGCCTCCTTAGTGTGTGTCAAGTGTCCTATTCCCTTATAAAGCAAAGGGAAGTGTGTGACAAGTGGGAGGATGAATTAATTGCATAAGTAACTCCCAAAATCCTAAAAATTAAAAAGAGGTGAGAAACACCCCATTAAATTTGAATTTATGTAAGTTGAAAATTCACATAAATACAAATCCTACACACTCATAAATACTTAAGAAAGATAAAAGTGAACTTAATTAAGACTAATCTCTAACACTCCCCCTTAAGCTTAATTTGAGGTTACAAAAGTAGAGAAAATATTTGAAATAAAGAAAGGAGTTGACATTACATAATTCTCCCCCTTAATGACAATTTACTTTGAAAAGAATTACAATGTTTACAATTGAGAGAAGAAAGAAGTAGGAGTTGCCAAGAATATTTTAAAGATTGAGGTGTGATCATCAAGAATCTCTAAAAAATCTTTGTGGGCAATAAATATTTTCATTTGGAACAAAGACCAACAAAAAATGAGATGGTACAAAATGATCCACGAGATCCCATAAAATACAAAGGCTAAATCAAGTCTTCGAGTTTAGAGAATAAGTATGTCATAAAATAAGATCTATATTCAATTTAAAAAAAAATATATCTAAGAGAAAAGAGACAACTTCAAAAGTGCTTAATCATGCACATGCAAGAGGAAGCTAGTCAAAACATAATGAGAAAAATATATATAAATCAAATATGTTATTGTAGGTTTTTATTATATTTAATGGTTTTTACCTACACATGTTTAGTTAGATTTCTTAGGTGTCTTTTTAGGTCATTATGAAAGATGATATCACATTCATGACGAAGTGAAGACATGTTTTTCTTTTACCTATATAATGTACTTTATTTAAAAAAATTATGGCTAATGATGTTATTGTTAATATTGCAATCTTTTGATTATTGAGTAATTACTTCTTCCTAGCTCATGTTTGATTTCACTACTACACACAGGTAATTTCTTCGTACATCTGAATCTATCTAATAGATCCTTAATTTTATCCCAGTTTGACATGGTATGATAATTTTTATGGTATATGAATGTCATTTTTTCTATTTTGAAATACTGAGTTTCAACTTGCATGTTACATATCTACCATTCATTGACCTAGCATATTATAGATTCACCATCTCTCAAATTTTTATCTTCTTCTAGGATCCTTAGTGGATTTAGATTCAAAAAAAGAATAAGGGAGAAGACATCTTTTATTGGTCATTTTTCATCTGGTATGTTTTCATACAAAATGGTTTGTGACATTAGATTCAAAATTTATCAAAATCCCAAGATCAACTATAAACATGACGTATTTTTACGACTATCAATTTTTATCATTTTTAGAAGTTTTAGTGATTTCAAGAAAATCCATACAATCTATAGTCTTCAAGAGAAAATAACTAGTGCTTACTATGATAAACTCTAGCATTCTCAACACTATGAGAACCATCACCATCACCATTGTTGTCCCCCAAAAATATCACTCATTTTTGGGACAACATTTGAACTATTTTGGTCCTACAGACTAAAATTGTCTCTTCCCTTTTCAAAATTTGTCTTGGGCATTCAAATTCCTCATTTTTCAAGCTTCTCAGGAATCTACGGACTCTGCAAGCTTAAATCTACGGACTCTGTAGGCTTAAATCTATGGACTCTGTAGGCTTGAATCTACGGACTTAGTAGGAAGAGAAAATCTATGGACTTAGCAGGAAGAGAAATCTACGCACTCTACATGCCAAGTTCAACAGGCTTCATAGGTTGATTTTTACAGACTCTTTCAAGGTTAAAGAAAACTATGAACTTGGTTTCTATGGATTCTGTAGGCAGGTTCATTTCTACAGGTTCAAAGGCTTCTGCAGGTGAGTTCAACCAAAAGAACTAGTTTCTAACACTTGGTCATTTTCGAGATTGGTTCAGTACCTTAGTTCAAACAAAAATCTCCATTGGCGAGCATCAACATCAAGTTCAATACATTTGGTTCAATAGTTGGTTCAACATTTAGTTCAACCAAGCAGTTCAATGCAAGAGGTTCAAAGCCTTGGTTCAACGAAGAGGTTCAATGTTTTGTGGTTTAATGGAGCGGTTCATCGACTTGGTTCATTTAATTAAACCATTGGCTTGAACCATCTTGGTTCAAAGCCTTGGTTCAATGAAGAAGTTCAAAGCCTTGGTTCAACATTTGGTTCAACCAAGCGGTTCAATGCCTTGGTTCAATAGAGTGGTTCAACAACTTGTTTCAAAGGAGCGATCCAATGTAAAATTTCAAAGAGCCTCCTGAAGGACAAGTGCCCTTGCGGAGGGTACTTGGTCAACGAAAATACCCTTCAGAAAGGTCATTTTAAAAAAGACTAAGGCAAGTCTAAGGCACAATTCCTTCGAACTTTTTGTTCGAAGGAATTCCTTTGGACAAAAAGTCTAAAAGAATTCTGAGAAGTCACGAGACTAAATCCTGAAGGAATTAACGTATATGGCAAATAGAACAATTTTTGTGGACTTTTTGTTCACAAGAAATTTTTGTGAACAATTTTTCTATGGGAATTATCCGTGGGAATTTGTGAAAGGTTGTCGAAGGACCTCGAATGGCAGGTGCCCTTGCGGGGGACTCTCGGCTGCCAATTTGAAGAATGCTTCCTTGAAGCCGAGGGGTCACCCAAAGAAGCCCGAAGGCCATTCAAAGACCGCCTAAAGGGTAGATACCCTTGTGGGGGGCCCTTCCCGACCCAAAGTAGGACATTTATTAAGGCCCAAAAGGACAAGTTCAATCTAGGAAAAATGCCAAATAGAAAAGCTGAAGAAAGACCAAGGGGTGACGTGCCCGAAGATGTCAAATTCAAGATATTGAATTAACCATTGATCCTTTGAATCTACAGACCCGAATGCATTCACAAAATTCAAGGCCAAGACCAATATAAAGCGAGGAAGGAACAAAATAGCAAATTGAATCCAGGACCTGATTCAATTAACCAAAAAAGGAGGAATGATGAAGGTAGGATCAAATCGCCAGGTGGACATTGAAAGTTGCAAACTTTCAATAGCGTGACTTATTTCTCTGCATTGATAAAATCAAATGGGTAAACACCCCTAAGTTTTAGCCTATCTTCTTAATAGATTTCAATGCAACATGATGTGTTACTATTCTTGAGTTCTTCTTGAAGAGGCTATATAAGGGACTCTCTTGTTATTGTAAAAGGTCTCTTTTTGACAATTAGAATGAAACTCTGCCCAAATTGAAAGACACTTTTGAGACTTTGAGCCCAGTTTGTTTATCATATTTTGTTATTGGAATAAGAAAACAAGTGGTTTTTTAGACTTTATGCTGTAATATCTTTGTTATTAATAAAACTATTCTTATGTCTTTTTCCTTAATATATCTTCTGTTCTTTTAATTCAACAAGCAGAATTAGTGACAACAGTCAAGAAGGTGTCCTGAAGAGTCAACTGTGGAGAGACTTTGTGCCCCCATAATTTCCTTTAGTGTGTTTTCTTTTCATTTCTATGTAAAGGACCTTGGAGCAACTTTGTGCCATCATTGTCCTTTGTATCTTACTCTTGAGCAATTCAGGCGTAGACTTTGTGCTGCATCTCGATTTACTGGTTATTACATCCTTTGTTACATTTTGCTGTTACTACCTGGAGTATTCTTGTGGCTTGTTGAATAGTACTTATGAAAGAAGAGGAGTGCTTTCTGTCATTTTCCTTTGATTCACACACATCATCTCTGAAGAAAGAGAGATGGATGGTTTGTCCTACCCTTGAGTATTATTTTCTATATATATATATATATATATATAGCATACCTATAGGGAACCTCCCCTTGATGAGAGGAGAGATTAGTGTCCTTCTGATGTGGTAAACCTACACATTTGGACGACTAATCTTTCTACTTTGGCTGATTAGACCTATTTTGTTTATCAGTATGCCGATCGAGAAAATATTCAACCAACAGTTTTTGGTGACTCCACTGGGGATATACCCATTATCTATTTATAATCTATCCATTCACCTCCACACTAAATGGGAAAGAATGCATAGCTCAAAGCCTCAAGATTTAACTAAAGCAAGGTCAATTCTTTTCCATTTTTGTTTCACAATCTGGCAGATTCAAGGTATACATGAAGCCAAAGGGCTAAACGCATCGTTGACCCTGTATTCAAGGTAGTACAACAAAGTGATTTTGATCTATTTCTTTTACCATCTCATCTCCAACGAACCAAGAGATTTCTTCCTACTAAAGTTAGATTTCCATTGTTAGATGAAGTATCTACTTCTACTGTTGATAAAGCTTTGCCTATAGTTACCCCTCTAAGATTTGTTATCCCTCCTTTTCATAATCCTACAATGGAAGTTCAAGGCCCTTGGGGTAATTCTTTTGGTCCTTTCAATCTTACTCCACCTCTACATGAGCTTGCACGTAGTTCAAGGAAGAACTTCCCCAAATTCTATGGTGATGGGAAAGTTCACCCTGATGAGCACATTGTAGCCTTCAACATAGCTTGTGGAGTAATCGAAGTAGAATTTGAAGATGTAGCAGTCAGGCTTTTTGTAGAAACATTACAAGGTGCTGCTATAGATTGGTTTTATCATTTACAAGCTCGGTCAGTGAGTGATTGGAATACTTTCAAAGCTAAGTTTGAAGCTAGATTTAAACCTACAAAAGATGCACATACACTTCTGGCTCAACTTACACAGATGAAGAAAGAGCCCCATGAGCCTATGAGAGATTTCATAGCCAAATTTAACAAACTAAGAAACAAAATTCTTGTAATTACTTGACCTACAACTGAGAATCTCAAATGCTTTTTCATTAATTCTCAACTACTTGAAGTAAGTTTTCTCTTGAGACATGCTGGTCAAATAGATCTTGCTGCAGCTCAACTTTTAGCCACTGAGGTAGAAGATGATCTCATCTTAGCAGGGAAGATAAGAAGAGATCCACATAGAAATAGAGCTTCATCATCTTTTGAATATGCATCTACAGGCACCAATAATCTAATGGTGTAGAAATTGGCACATGAGTTGCTTACTCTCAAAAAGGAAATGGCTCAAGGAATGTCTTCTGCTCCTTCATACAAAAGGACATTCCCAAATCAGTCATATCAGGGCAATGCTACTAGAAACCAAGGGTAACAGAATTGCCTTCCTCTCCCACAAGGGAAACTTGCCCTGGAAGCTCCTCCAACTAATTTAGTAATGGGATATCTTGAAGCAGAATCAAATTTCTCTTTCCAGCCTGAATTGAATTAAGAAAATGACGTTGATCTCCTTGAAGACAATAAAGAAAAATTACCTGGTGGCTCCCACATTGGTTTCCTAAATTATTATGATGAACTTAGAAGTAAAGGAGAAGCTTTTGATGGATCATATGCAGTGTTTACTAGATCCAAGAACCAATCAGTCCAACAGGTTGATAAAGAGAAGACATAAGACCAACCACAACCAACAGTCACAATTGCTAAACGTGGAACCATTCTGCCTTTTTAGTCAAAAGATCCGGTAATCACTCAAAAATTAAATACATCAATTTCACCTTCCCCTTCTACTTCAAATTCACAAACCAGCCTACTTCCCATCCCTCCTAAAACTTAGAAAGTTGAAGTACCTTTCTCTGTACCTAGCTCAATTCAGCCATTTGACATAATTGAATATGTCAAAAAGACAAAAATACAAATGTCTGAATTTGAATATTTGTAGTCTAATCCTGATCAATTGAATAAGTTGGTCCAATATGTTAAGAACCAAACCATCCCTATAGGACAAAAGGCTAAAAAGGTAACTCCTGATTCTTTAAAGAACATGCCTATTCCAAATAATCTGGTCATTACTCTCCCAGCTGCTCTTGGAAAAATAGAACCTTTCTATGTTTCCCTGTTAATTAATGGCCATAAGCTGAGTAACTATATTATAGACTCAGGCACATTTGATAATGTCATGCCACCTAAAGTAGCTAAGTCTCTTAGTCTCACACTGACCAAGACATTTGGGAGATGTTTC
Organism: Torreya grandis; assembly: GCA_037957365.1. Classification (NCBI taxonomy): domain Eukaryota; kingdom Viridiplantae; phylum Streptophyta; class Pinopsida; order Cupressales; family Taxaceae; genus Torreya; species Torreya grandis. Next base: position 1,737,034 of record JARHVA010001879.1, on the reverse strand, counting down.
TCCATGGAGAACAAGCAAGTGCCATTGTTGGGGCAAATCAAAGATGCCCAATTTGCATTTGCAGCCTTTCTAGACAAGAGAATCAAAATGACTGTCTTGCTGGCTGATGTCCCAACATCCTATGGCATTTTTCTTGGATGAAATTTTTGCAAGGATGTGGGAGGAGAACTAAGCGTAGATCTATCTGAGGCAAGGATTCCTGTTCAAGGTGTAATGAAGAGGTTGCTCCCTGAAAAGGAAGCAAAATATGTGGTCACCCAGACATCAACCCCTGAAGCTCAAATTATTTTTGAATCCATAGGTATGGGAAACTATTTTCTATCTACAGATAAAGTGCATGAAACATCTGATATAATTCTTGAAAAGGTCAACTCAAAAATTAGTTCAACTAGAACAACTAGAAAAACTAGTAGGCTGCAGTACAGACCAAGAAGGATCTTCCATCTCTGATGAAGGAAAGTCTAAAGAAAAATTAGTATCAGATGAGATATAGACTTTAGAATTTGATGGTAGTTGTTCCTCTACTAGTTCAAGAGCTGAGATTGTTTTGATATCTCCTCAAGGAGAGATGTTCCCTTCATCTTACAAACTACAATTTAGCAACACTAATAATATAGCGAAATACGAATCTCTACTACTTGGAATGAAGGCTGCTCAAGAAAAAGGTATCAAGTTTTTTCATGCCAAAGGGGATGCTAAATTAGTGGTTTTTCAAGTGAGGAACTTATACCAAACCAAGAATGAAAGATTACACCACTACCGTAACTTGGTTTGGGACCAAATTGAAAGCTTTGATGCTTTCAACATTTTTGCCATACCTAGAGAGTCTAATGATAGAGCTAATACACTTGTTATTTTAGGAACTCTCTTAGTTCCTCATTTAGATTTCAAAGAAGATAGATATACTATTGAGCTGGTCTATAGACCAAGTGTTCCTGACAATGCTGATTATTAGCAAGTATTCAATGATGATCATCAAATCATTGCTTTCCTGAAATGAAAAGACAATTTTGAACAACTACATTTTGAAGGCAGTGAATCTCATAAAAATAAATCAGTCTCTAAATCCAGTTCAGATATTAATCAAGAATTTTTACAACTAAAAGAAAATAAAGTTCCCAAAGGCCTATTTTTTTTGAAAAGCTATTTGACAAGCATGATAGATTCATCAAACAATAGCAAACAGACTTGAGTTTCTCTCAGGGATTTGATCAAGTGAATCTGACTACTGAAGAAAATCCCAAGATGGTCAATATTGGTAAGTGTTGCACCCCTAATGAAAGATTCAAGTTCACCTCTTTACTCTATCAATACATGGATGTCTTAGCATATTCTTATGAAGACCTGAAGTCTCTCAGACCTGATGAAATTTGCCATGACATTCCTCTCAAGGCTGACTTAATGCCCTACAAGCAAAAATCCAGACAGTATAATTCAAAAATATCAGGTACTATTCTATCTGAGATACAAAAAATGTTAAATTCTAGAATCATCTTCCCAATCCATCATTCCTCATGGATTGCAAACATAGTGCCTATAAGGAAGAAGAATGTAAAAATTCACATTTGTGTAGATTTCAGAAATCTGAATCAAGCATCTTTGAAGGATAATTATCCTTTGCCCATTATGTATCAAGTGCTCCAAATAGTGATAGGTGTAGAGATGTTATCAATGCTGGATGGCTTCTTAGGTTATAATCAAGTTGAAGTTGGTAAAGCAGCCCAACACAAGACTGCATTCACCACACCTTGGGGTACATTTGCATATAGAAGAATGCCTTTTAGTTTAATAAATGCTGGTGCTAATTTTTAGAGAGCAATGAATCTAGATTTTAAAGATGAGATTGGTAAATTCATAGTGGTATACCTTGATGACTTGATTGTCTTTTCAAAGCGTTGATCTGATCATGTACGCCACTTACAACAAGTGTTATAATGTTGCTACCAGAATGGTATTTCCTTAAATCCTAAGAAGTCTATTTTTGGAGTAATAGAAGGGAAACTCCTTGGACACATTGTGTCCAAAGAAGGCATAAATATTGACTCAGGCAGAGTCAAGTCTATTCAAGAACTTAATTTTCCTACAAGTAAGAATGATGTTCATTCTTTCTTTGAAAAGGTGAATTTCTTACAAAGATTCATCCCCAAATTTGCTAAGAAAACTAGACACATTATGAACATGATGAAAGGGAAGACCATCTTTAGCTAGACTAAAGAAGGCAAAACAACATTTTTGGATATCAAAACTGCCATTGCTCACGCCCCTACCTTGGTTTGCCTAGATTACAACAAAGATTTCATCATATACAGCTATGCATCTGAACACACTCTTTCAACAATTCGTGTTCAACAAGACAAGGAAGGTATGGAATCTCCTATCTCTTTCATGAGTTTCCCTCTCAAAATCCATGAGATGAAATATTCAAATATATAGAAGCATGCTTATACCTTGGTGAAAAAGTCAAACATTTCTTCTTCTATATTCTGAATTCACATACTACTACCCTAGTGCCTAATACTACAGTCAAGTCTATATTAACTTAGCAAGAGTTTGGCACGAAAAGAGGTAATTAGATTGCAAAGATCCAAGAGTTTGATCTAGACATCAAGCCGATAAAGCTGGTCAGGGGTAAAAGCTTATGCCAATTAATCGCTAATAATATGCCATAAGACACATAATGTGAAGAAATTGAAGTGGAAAAGACACCAACAGTCCTTTTTGTCTCCACTACTAATGAGTGGTATTTAGGTATCAATCATTTCCTTACATATGGTGAATGTCCTGCTCATTTTTCTTACAAAGAAAGGAGGACTATCAAGTTGAAAGCTGCCAATTTTGTCCTTTGGGATAACGGCTTGTATAAGAGAAGCATAGATGGAGTATTCCTTTGCTGTGTAGACAAAGAGCAACAAAGCCAGCTTTTGAAATCTTTTCACAATCTGGCTTGTGGAGGATATTTTTTTGCTCATGTGACTGCTCACAAGATTCTATGAGCCAGGTATTACTAGCCAACTCTTTTCCAAGATGCACATAAGTGGGTGAGGAAATGTGAACTCTGTCAACAATTTGTTGGAAGATCTAAGTTAGCTGCTATGCCTCTCAAGCTAGTGATCATAGAAGAACCTTTCCAGTAATGGGGACTTAATTTTATTAGGACTGTAAACCCATCTTTAAGTGCTAGACATGATTATGTCCTTACAGCAACTGACTATTTCACCAAGTGGGTAGAAGCAATCCCAACTAAGCATGCTACTTCAAAAGTTGTATGCAACTTCCTCAAAGAGAATATCATTTCTAGGTTTGGAGTTTCAGTCAAAATTATTACTAATAATGCAGCTTGTTTCACCTCTCAAGAGATTACACAATTCTATTTCCATTATGGAATCATACTCTCACTTTTTTGATTATTTTCCACAAGGGAATAGACAAGCTGAATCTAGTAATAAGAACCTGGTAACTATTATCAAGAAACTAGCATATGAAAATCAAAGGACATGACATAAAGCATTGGTTGATGCTCTATGGGTAGATAGAATCACACCAAAGAGGGCAATTGGTATGTCTCCTTTTCAACTTCTTTATGGTATCAATGCTGAGATACCAATCACCTTAGAATTGCTAGCCTTGAAATTGGCAAAGGCAATTGAAGATCAGACATATGAAAGCTCTCTTGATAAAAGAATCATGTGCTTGACTGAGTTGGAAGAACATAGACCTATGGTGGTAGATAGAATTTCTGCTCATCAAAGTTTGGTAAAGAAACTCTTTGACCAGAAGGCTAAAAATCATGATTTTCAGATTGGGGATCAAGTCCTGCTGTGGGACAAAAGGAGAGAACCAAAGGGGATACATGAAAAGTTTGACTCCCTTTAGAGAGGCCCATTTATAATTCATCAACACATTGGTGAAAATAGCTTCCTATTGAAATATCAAGATGACATACTCTTTTCTCTACCTCACAATGGGCAGCATCTGAAACACTTCAACTCTTGAAGTATCAGATCATTGCATCTATATATATGTATATTTGTACAAGTTTTTAATTCTATTTTGTTTTGTTTGTTTCCATTTTTGATGCCTTTCATTTCTAGGTAGCATGACTCTATAACCCAATGGTACACATGAAGACACTAGAGATTCTGGATTCTACTCCTTTCAATTCTTTTTGCAATTGACAGAAGTTCCCCAACTAGAGCCAACTGTTGTCCCCTAAAAATATCACTCATTTTTGGGATAACATTTGAACTATTTTGGTCCTACAGACCAAAATTTGTCTCTTCCCTTTTCAGAATTTGTCTTAGGTATTCAAATTCCTCATTTTTCAAGCTTCTTAGGAATCTACGGACTCTACAGGATTAAATCTATGGAATTTACAGGCTTAAATCTACGGACTCTGGAGGCTTAAATCTACAGACTTAGTAGGAAGAGAAAATCTATGGACTCAACCAGAAGAGAAATCTACACACTCTACAGGCCAAGTTCAATGGGATTCATCAGTTCATTTTTATGGACTCTTTCAAGGTTAAAGGAAACTACAAACTTGGTTTCTATGGACTCTATAGGTAGGTTCATTTCTGTAGGTTCAAAGGCTTCTGTAGGTGAGTTCAACCAAAAGAACTAGTTTCTAACACTTGGTAATTTTTGGGATTGGTTCAGTACCTTGGTTCAAAGAAAAATCTCCATCGACAAGCATCAAAAATAGGTTCAATGCATTTGGTTCAACGGTTGGTTCAACATTTGGTTCAACCAAACGGTTCAATTTAAGAGGTTCAAAGCCTTGGTTCAATGAAGAGGTTCAATGTCTTGTCGTTCAATGGAGTGGTTCATCAACTTGGTTCATCAGCTTGAACCATTAGCTTGAACCATCAGCTTGAACCATTTTGGTTCAAAGCCTTGGTTCAATGTTTGGTTCAACCAAGCAGTTCAACACCTTGGTTCAACAGAGTGGTTCAACAGCTTGTTTCAAAGGAGCGATCCAATGTAAAATTTCAAAGAGCCTCCTGAAGGACAAGTGCCCTTACGGAGGGCACTTGGTCAATGAAAATACCCTTTAGAAGGGTCATTTTCAAAAAGACTAAGGCAAGTCTAAGGCACAATTCCTTTAGAATTTTTGTCTGAAGGAATTCCTTTAGACAAAAAGTCTGAAAGAATTCTAAGAAGTCACGGGAGTAAATCTCAAAGAAATTAACATATATGGAAAACAAAACAATTTCCATAGATAATTTGTCTATGGGAATTATCCATGGGAATTTTTGAAAGGCCGTTGAAGTACCCCGAAGGGCAGGTGCCCTTGCGGGGGACTCTCAGTTGCCAATTTGAAGAATGCTTCCCCGAAGCAAAGGGGTCGCCTGAAGAAGCCCGAAGGCCATTCAAAGACCACCCGAAGGGTAGATACCCTTGCAAGGGGACCTTCTCGACCCAAAGTGGGACATTTCTTAAGGCCTAAAAGGACAAGTTCAATCTGGGAAAAATGCCAAACAAAAAAGTTGAAGAAAGACCAAGGGGTGACACACCCAAAGACGTTAAATTCAAGACAATGAATTAACTGTTGATCCTTTGAATCTACAGACCTGAATGCATTCATAGACTTTAAGGCCAAGACCAGTAGAAAGTGAGGAAGGAATAGAATAGAAAATTAAATCTAGGACCTGATTTAATTAACCAAAAAAGGAGGAATGATGAAGGTAGGATCAAATCGCCAGGTGGACATTGAAAGTTGCAAACTTTCAATAGCATGACTTGTTTCTCTGCATTGATAAAATCAAATGGATAAACACCCCTAAGTTCTAGCCTGTCTTCTTAATAGATTTCAATGCAACATGATGTGTTACTATTCCCGAGTTCTTCTTGAAGAGGCTATATAAGGGACTCTCTTGTTATTGTAAAAGGTCTCTTTTTGACAATCAGAACGAAACTTTGCCCAAATTGAAAGACACTTTTGAGACTTTGAGCTCAGTTTGTTTATCATATTTTGTTATTGGAATAAGAAAGCAAGTGGTTTTTCAGACTTTGTGCTGTAATATCTTTGTTATTGAGGAAACTATTCTTATGTCTTTTTCCTTAATATATCTTCTGTTCCTTTAATTCAACAAGCAGAATTAGTGACAACAGTCAAGGTGTCTTGAAGAGTCAACTATGGAGATACTTTGTGCCCCCATAATTGCCTTTAGTGTGTTTTCTTTTCATTTCTATGTAAAGGAACTTGGAGTGACTTTGTAGCCTCATTGTCCTTTATATCTTACTCTTGAGCAATTCAGGTGTAGACTTTGTGATGCATCTCGATTTGCTGGTTATTACATCCTTTGTTACATTTTGCTGTTACTACCAGGAGTATTCTTGTGGCTTGCTGAATAGTACTTTTGAAAGAAGAGGAGTGCTTTCTGTCATTTTCCTTGAGTTTCTCCTTTGATTCACACACATCATCTCTAAAGAAAGAGAGATGGATGGTTTGTCCTACCCTTGAGTATTATTTTCTATATATATATAACATACCTACAGGGAACCTCCCCTTGATGAGAGGAGAGATCAATGTCCTTATAATGTGGTAAACTTACACATTTGGATGACTAATCTTCCTACTTTGGCTAATCAGACCTATTTTGTTTATCAGTATGCTGATCGACAAAATATTTAACCAACAACCATCACCATCACCATCACCATCACAATCACCTACAATAATACTTCCTACCTTTAACACTCAAAACTTAAACCATTACATAGGTGAGATGCATCTATAATGAAAAATCATGACATCAAGAATTTTTATTATAGGAGCAGTCGACATACACAACATCAAAATTAATGACTACGAGAGTAATTACAAACCCTAACAACTGCAACAAACCATTACTAGCCCAACACATTTATTTGACTATATGAAGAATCAACAATCTCAACATCAAGACTTCTTGGTGCACATGTAGTCCTTAACCCCACTACAAGGAGGCCTTGCATATCCAATGCCAAACCCTGACATCAAATTTTTTGACTATAGGAGCAATTAAAAACCTTGATAACCATGAAAGTACCCCCAAATTCTGAAAAAGGCCACAAAAATATCAAATTTAATCATGTGAAGTGTGACAATATTTAATTTCAAAAGGGGTCATTTTTTGGATGATGTCATTCCCACATCAATCACATAAATTAAAGTGAGGGGGGAGAGCACCCAAAATAGGTCTTAGCCCTTGGTCATATGGGAGTTAAGCTTGTAGTCACTTCCAACCCAAAATTACTTAAATTTTCCTCTAATGAGGAATAACTTTTTTTTTGTGGGGAAGTTGATTAAAAAAAATTCACATCAAAAATTTTCAACCCAATTTTTTTCAAAGTTATGTAAGTGGAGATCATTACATTTTACGAGCAAGGAAAATTTGAATTTCCATATCTTTTAGCCTATAGCTCTGTTTCAAGATATATATTTTTTAAAGTGTGAGTTTTTTTATCTCTATGCATTGGTGATATTCTTATGAATTATAAAATTTTAACTTTGCAAATTTATTGGGGTTATATATTAACAACTTTAAAAATGTGTAGTTTAGCACATACTTCTTTTCTACACCATGGATCTAAGTTTAGTTTTGATTCTTACATCATTCAAATATTATGAGTAGAAAGGCAAATTGTAAATCCTCTTGAGGAGCAAAGGCTTACACCAAATCACTGTGGATACATAAATAAAATTGATACCTAAAGTAGAGAAGGTGAAGTGGTACAATAGAAGCAATTAAGCCTATGGTTTTTTATGCCTGTCTATGTCTCCTAACTTGTTCTTTCATATCAAATCTACAAAAAATTTAAATCAAGTGTATAATTTATTGGAAAAATTCTTTGGAAGTAGGATGTCATGAGGGGTCATGAGTTGGAGAATGAGCTCATCAATTTGAGCCTAGGTGATTTTGATACCATACAAGACTTATTCATAATGTTTAAATCACTCAAGTTATAGTTGAAATTATGTAGCATTATAAAAAAATATGATCAATTGATTCTTTCCATCCTTGCAAAATTAGGATTTGACTATTGTGTCTTCATTTATACCTTTCACACCACCAAACGTGTCATTGGATCTACATGGACCATGCCATCCTTGGATGACTTTGTTATCAACTTAACTTGGGAGAAAAATAAACTTATTCAAACGGGTACACTAAAGTCATCTAAATCACATGCCTTAATTGTGATTTATAATAAACATAAGGCTTCTAGTAGCAAGGAGAAGAAATAAAACAAGAAGGACCCAAAGTAAAAAAAGGGCCAGCAATCAGATGCTAATTCAAAAACATCAAAAGAGTCCTCTTTAGATGTAAAATCCAAGAAATAATGACTCACATGTGACTATTACAATAAATACAGACATGATGAATCTAAATGCATGAATAAAAAGATTGACTAACTGACAAAAATGCTCAAGAAGCACAATATCAATATTCTTGATTCTTCCAATCAAAGTTCATCCGCAAAAGATTCTTTTTAGGCCTAATATAGTAAGAAGGGCAAAACACTTATTTTAGCTATATCCCAACCTTCCAAATAGGTTATTAATTCTGGTGCATCGCATCCAATGGCTTCATCATAGGACATGTTCTCATCCTTAGAGCCTTATTATATGCCTTCCATTTTATTAGGTGATGATACGTCTGATGAAGTTAGTGGGAGTAGATTTGTCAAAGTGAATGATGGGACATTTTATGATGTTTTATATGTTCCCTCTTTATCCACCAATCTCCTATTTTTTTATTAGATCACTCACATTGGTTTGGGAAAGAGATTTGAATTCACACCCAATTTTTTGGTTATTAGGGAAATAAATAATGACTCTATTATTGCATTTAAAAAAGTAGATCATCAGTCATGATTGTATAATTTCTCACATTTTGTATCTAATCAACCATCTACTTCTCTGCTCAATCATTTAGATGGGGTGAGTAAATTATGGCATTAGCAATTTAGCCATCTCAACTATCACTACCTAGAGTAAGTCAATCGCCATGACATGGTTTTAGGGTTGCTACAAGTCAAGTTTCATAATGAAATTTTCCAAGGATGCATATTGGTAAACATCCTAAGGAGAAGTATGACAAGGGAAAATTATGGAGAGTTAAACAATTACTAAAGATTATCCATAGTGACATTATTGGCCCATTTCTAAAACCTTCATTCAAAAAGATAAAATACATTCTTACTTTCATTGATGACTATTTGAAGTATAGTTGGGTGTAATTTATTAATAATAAATATAAGTTATTTGATCATTTTAAGGAATTCAAGATGATTGTGTAAAAATAATCAAGTAAAGCCATCAAGATTTTATACACTAACAATAGTGGTGAGTATGTTAGTAATAATTTTGAGTAATTCTATACATCAGAAGGGATTGAAATACAATGCATAGTTACATATAGTCCTCAACATAATGGTGTTGCAAAATGTAAGAACATATCATTGAATTAAATGGATAATTGTATGCTACACTCCAAGTCTCTTTCACCTTAGTATTAGGCCTAGACCATCAACCATGCTTTTTATATCTAGAATTGAGTTCCTCACAAAGTATTGAATAGACTCACTCCTTTTTAATCATTGAGTGGTTAGAAACCCATAACAAATAATTTCTTAGTGTTTAGATCTCCTACTATGGACCACATTATAAAGAATAAATGTAAGAAATGGAACCTTAGAGTCAACCTTACATATTCATTAGATATTTTGAGGGTGTTAAGGGATATAGGCTTATCCATCCCATAACTCATGAGTTGTTCATTGAGAAGAATATTCACTTTAAAGAGGTTTTCTCATACTCCACACTTGACACATTTCCAATTATTTAAATACATTTGGATTTGATGATAATTATGATGATTTAGATCTACTTAAGTAACTTCTTGATGATCTAAATTCTTCTTATAGTTCTGATGATGAGACTAGTGATGAGGATTCCTTTCCTCACTCTCCTAGAATATCTTTAGAGGATGAGGAATATCCTCCTGAATCTCTAAGAACTATTCCTCTTTGGGCTATAAAAACATTTTAAAGTGTTTTCCAATGGGTTGGAGATTTATCAGACACCAGGTGAACCATTTCATAATTCTAGAATACCCCACATGATTTCATTACATCTACTTATAATTCACAATTATTTTGTGAGGCATTAGGCACTCCTAAGTGTGATACCACTATAAAATAGGAGTTTGGTTCCTTATAGAGGAACAACACTTAGAATTTGGTCCCTCTTCCGAAGAGAAAAAAACTTATTTGATGTAGATTGATCTATCAAATAAAATTTACAGTAGATGGGTCTATAGATAAGTTCAAAGCACGCTTGGTATCAAAGGTTTTTATCAGGTACCTATCATTGACTATATCAAGAAGTTCACCCTAGATGCCAAAATTAACTCAATTTAAATCACTCTCATTATTTTTAAAACACATCATTGGGATGTTCATTAAATGGATGTGAAGAGTGCATTTTTTCATGGTGACTTCAAAGAGGAAATATACATCGAACAACCATAACGATTTGTGGAAGATTATTAATTAGTTTGAAAACTTTAGAAATCTATTTATGGCCTCAAATAAGCTCCTTAATCTTGGTATGCCAAGATGGAATCCTTTTTTATTTTGGTTGGGTTCACTAGATGCAAAATCCATTCTGATTTGAATGTCTACATTTTATGGAAGGATGATTCACTATTAATTTTGGTTCTCTACATGGATGACCTATTGATCACAAGGAGTTCTTCATACACCATCATAACAATGAAAACTACTTTGTGTGATAGGTTCTCAATTACCAACTTGGGCTTATTGTATTACTTAGGATTAAAATTTCTTAGTCTGACTCTAGGATCACTATTACATAATCCAATTATCCTCTTGGTATTTCATAATCCAAGTATACTATCAATTTGTTTTCACAATTTAACATGGATAACTATAAGAAAATTTGACACCTTTTCTATCTAGTGTGAATCTTGAGGATGATTTTCCATATCCTTTAGTTTATGTTATCTTGTATCGATAACTTGTTGGTAGTCTCATCTACCTTATGCACACTAGACTTGATATTTCATATGCAGTGGGCATGGTCTCCATATTTGTGTAGGAACCACATGAGCTATAATAGAAAGTAACTAAGAAGATTTTCCACTACATTTAAGGTACTCATATTTTCATAATTCATTATGGATTAGGCATCAATGTTAACTTAATTGGTTATATATATTTAGGTTGGGCTGGTGATATTCAAAATCATATTCAAAATCATAAGTATAATTTATGATATAGTTTCTCTCTCAATTCAAGTCTGCTTAGTTGGTCAAGTAAGAAATAGAATGCTATTTATTTATCTTATACAGAGGTATAATATATAAGAAATGTTAATGCTACCACTAAGGCTATTTATCTTTAGGGGATTCTCATTCAGTTTGACATCCAATTTTGATGACCAATAATCATCTTCTATGATAACCAAAACACAATCTAAATCTATAAGAATATGGACTTCCATCAATGAACCAAGCATATTGAGATTAACATGCATTTAATTTGGGAGATCTTCCATGAGCAAGTCATTGATCTCTATTACATCTAGACAATAGAGCAAATTACTGATATATTCACCAAACCCTTCATTGAGAGCAAGTATCTTCATTTGTAGGCTCTTCTTAGGGTTTTAACAACTATGGCATCATCCTCTGGAGGGAATTTTATTTTACTTGGGTATGCTATAAATCCTTTGTGTTGGGACCTAATTCTACTACCCACCTAAGCTATGATAAATTGAGGGTGTTAGTGTAGGTTTTTATTCTATTTAATGGTTTTTGCCTACACATATTTAGTTAGCTTTCTTAACTTTTTTTAGGTCATTGTGAAAGATAATCCCACATTCATGAGGAAGTGAGGACATTTTTATATTTCACATATACAATGTATCTTCTTAAATATTTATGGCTAATGATGTTAATGTTAATATTACAATCTTTCGATTATTGAGCAATTATTTCTTCCTAACTCATATTTGATTTCACTAATTCACACAAGTAATTTTTTTGTGCATTTGAATCTATCCAATAGATTCTCAATTGTGGCCCACTCCAATATAATAAAATAATATGCAAAAAATGTTATGCATATGAAAAATCTCCAAAAGGAAAGGCAAATTTTATTGAATAACTTACCAAAAAAATAAGTAATCAAAAGAGACAAAGTAAAAGATAGACACTTAAAAGTGCTAAATCAAATGTAAAATAGGTAGTAGCAACAATGTTTGATTTTAGTTTACCATTTTTAATGTCTCATTGTTTGTAAAAATAATGAATCATGATTGTTTTTCTTACAATACTTACTGTCTAACTTTTTCTTTGGTTTTGAGTTAGACTTGTGGTCTTTTGAGTCATTTCCATTATGAGACTTAGAATTATCTTTGCCATTTTTGTGTAGGTGTTTTGATACAAAAATATATTCATTAAATTTTAGAATCCAAAATTGAATTAAATTTTGTTTTTATTGATGCAAAAAAGTAAAAAACAAATCAAACATCAACTGAGTAGCTAAATTAGGAATAACAAGTTGTGAATAAACACTTATAATGAAAGGCTGAAAAGGTCTAGGTAAGCACTTTTTCATAATAGTATGAATTAAATGTAGATCTAAATTTTTAACACCAAAAACCACATAATTGTAAATGTAAGGAATATACATTTGTTAAAAAATCATCTATAGTTTTAAATAATTATATTGTAAATCTAATAATTGATCTTGAATTTGATTTTTTTTAGATTCATTGACAACATCATAAATAATTTTTTTTTTAGACCAAGCATCGGATGCAATAATATAATCATCAATGTGTATATACAATTTGGGGGTCATGGCCATGCCAATCAAAACTAAGTCCTCTTAATTTTTTTCTTGCAATTTCTCTTGTACATCGGTGATAGTGAGCCTTTCATCGGATTTAGGGTCTTTGCCATCTATTAAACACACTAAGTGTTTGAAGGTGAAAATCTAGTGCATATGTAATTTACATAGGTGGTAATTAGTTGATCTAAATTTAAATTTGGGTAATAATTGAGTCATTATTCCATAAAATCTCACCCAATCTCGAAAAATAAAATGTGAAAAAAAATCACAAAGCCACTTAAAATGTAGGGAGGAGGGACAATAATGCCCAAAAATGATAGGCTTAGTAGAAAAACAAGGAATTGGTAAAGAAAAATATGTTGACTATCTAAAGGTTGAGAATGCAAAAACATAATAATTTTAAACAAAAAACTACTAGATGGTTAATAGAACTGCCAAAAAGGTTTATATTCACTACAATAGTTGTAATGTAAATGATAATTAAAATGGTTTTCTTTTAAAATAATTACAAATTTTTGAACCAAAAAAAATTAACTCATTTGAAACAATTGAAGATCAATTAACTTTTAAATGTAAATCCACACCAAGACACCAAAACATAACTTGAGTTTGAAAGTTGGAAAATAGTGTGATTTTTATTTTGTTTTAAAATAATAAGAAATTGATTATCAATTTTCCTAGAGGATTAAGCATTGAAAACATGATTAATTTTAAAACAAATATTAAATGTGCAAAGGTAAAGATATTTAGTATTTGATTAATAAATATTAAATATAAATCAAATATATTTAATATGCGTGAACATAAGGCTATTATGTGTGAATGAGGACTTAAAAACCATGAAAATACCTTTTAGATTTATACACACAAATTTAATAAGTGTAAGTTAAATGTGATGAATTAATCATAAATAAATGAAAACACAACTAAAATGTTATCAAAATATTACAAAGATAGTACACTTAATAAAAAAAGGGAATAATTGACTATAGATGAATAAAAATTAGAGAAGAACTACTATGAGATGACAAAGGTAAGTAAGAACAACCGAATATTATGATAACGTGAGAAGGAAATCTAAATAATGTGCAAATGACAAATACTAATCAATAAAATTAATGGAAAAATAAAGATAATGAAATGCACAGAGAGAAGAATTAAGGAATGCACATAGAATGGATTATTAAATGTGTAGAGAAAAAAGAATATTAAATGCATAGAGAAGGGAGAAAAAATGAAGGGAAGCTTGTAATTTTTCTAGATATAATGCAAACCAAATATTTCACAACAATAAAATAACAAATAATGCTCTTTAAACAAAAACACAAACTACAAGTCAAAGTAATATCAAAGACTACAGAAAAAAAAGTAGAATGAGCTAGGTGACGCAAGAATAATTTGCATGAGATGTGTTTAGAATAAAATAGAATATATATATATATATATATACATACATACATATATATATATATACATATATATACATATATATATATATACATATATATATATATATATATACATATATATATATATATATACATATATACATATATACATATATATATACATATATATATATATATACATATATATATATATATATACATATATATATATATATACATATATATATATATATACATATACATATACATATATATACATATACATATATATATATATATATACATATACATATATATACATATACATATATATATATATACATATATATATATATACATATATATATATATATACATATATATATATATATACATATATATATATACATATATATATACATATATATATATATACATATATATATATATATACATATATATATATATATATATACATATATATGTATATATATATATATATATATAATACAAGGTTATTTATATTAACCTTGTGATATTGTAAAATATCACAAGAAGGAAAAAATAGATTACAATAACCAAATAACAAACAATATTTAAAAATAGAGTTTTTTAACATAAAAGTTTGATCTAAATTAAATAGGAGAATAAATTAATTGGATATATTCTCAAAACCAAATGAATAATTAAAATATTATCCTTATGATCAAATGTAACAGTTGGTTAGATGGAAAAAATCTCAAGCAAAAATAAACTAAAAATAGAGACAAATTTGAAAATATTGTAAGGGTGGCAACCCTTGTAAAAAATATGAGACTTATCTAAAATATCCTACATAAATCACAAAAGAATGTAAAAAAAAAACACTAAGATCTGAAACCATGTAATATTTATGCCAAAATTGTTCATCAATAATATTGAAAATGCAAAAAATTAGAATAACAAGAAGCTAAAATACCTCTCAAAGAGAAAATCGCAAAGTGAGACACTCATTTTTAAGTGGTAAACCAAACTAATTTAAAAAAATCAATAGACTTGTCCACAAAATATTCACAATACCAATTGGAGAAGCAACATGAATTCAAAAATAAGAGAGAGATTCAAGTATCTAATAAATAAAAGAGGAGGAGATGGATCTTTAAATAAAGAAAGAAGAAGAGAGAGGGAGATACAAGGAATATCAACATAACCTTATAGGGCCTCCTTAGTCTATGCCAAGTGTCCTATTCCCTTAGAAAGAGAATGGAAGTCTGTGAAAAGTGAGAGGAGTTACATAAGTAACTTCTAAAATCATAAAAAGGACAAAGAGATGAGAGACATCTCATTAAATATAGTTTTATGTGAATGAAAAAATAACATAAATATAAATCCCACATACACTTAAAGACTTAAGAAAGATAAAAATGAACCCAATTAATATTAATCTCCAATAGATATATAGTTATAGACAAATGGGGAACTATATTGTGTTATCCAATATAGTTGATAAAACTATATTGGGATAGCTTATACAATATGACTAAAAATATATGATGGTTTTTTAGGCATGATAAGTTGATAAAAATAATAAAACTATATTGGGTTGGCCAATACAATTAGACTAAAAAATAGACAATGGTTATGAAAATATCACTAATAAGTAAAAGGAAAAACATGAAAATGATCAACCTAGATGAAAGATAAGATTCACGTCAAGTTCACCAAAATATATGCATGGGCTAGGATGACTTACAACTATGATCTTTCTCTCAATAGACTAAGACTCAAATAAGGTCAATCAAATAGAGCTTATGTCTACTTGGACGATTGGCTAAGGGCCTATAATATTTTTAGACCTAAAATATGTTAATCTAAACTAAAATATCAAGATGAAAGGGTTCTAAATCCTAATCATATGTTATGGGGTATTGCTTTCACTAGGGATCAAATGATGGGTAAGTAATTGTAAAGATACAAGTAAAAGTAAATGGTGGGTAAAAGGTACAAGTAAATGATGGGTAAGTGATTATAAAGAAGGTAAGGTGCAATGGTCAACTAAAGGAAGGTATATGCAATTAATGTGATAAATGAAAAGCTTAAATAAACCTATATATATACCAGCTTATTTGGTATAAGGAAGAGCCTAAGAAATTATACACACATACATACATAAAGCAATAAACAATATCTTAATAATAAAGTAAGTAAATGAAAAAGTGTAGGGATAAAAATTCTTACCTTTGGGTGGACTTGTTGATGATTCAATCTCAACCTTTGGATCATGGCTCTTTGTAATATATGTTTTATATTGAATACCTTAAATGGTAATATGAATACCTAGTTGTCCTTAGTTAGGAACTCCAAAGACTCCTCTTATTGAACTTTAATGACATCATAAGATAAGACCTCAAAGATAAGGTATTAAACCTTATAACTCTCTAAAATAATACTTAAGGACATAAAATTTAGTGTAAGTAGAGTGTATTAATGTGATATATATTATATAAATGAAATATAACCATTATATATAAGGTTCCAATACCCAAAAATGACCCCAAACTCTAAACCTATCATATTGACTAGGCTGGTCTAGTTTGAAGATGTTAGCTAACATAGTACAATATCATCCAAGCCAATACAATAAAAATGATAAGAGATAGACTTAGAATTATATTGGGATGATCAATATATCATAGAAGTAAAAGTATGAAATAGACTGTATTAGTCAGACCAATATAATAGGATATAGGTAAGCCAGTAAATTTGGATAGAAAGTAGATAGGGAGATAAGATAAATAGAGATTCAGAGGAATTTAGATAGATAGTAGTGATGGTGTGATAAAATAATATTCAAACATATATTAAAAAGTACCACAAGTTAATCCCACCCTATTATTG
The DNA here is from genome assembly GCA_037957365.1 of Torreya grandis. Lineage (NCBI taxonomy): Eukaryota > Viridiplantae > Streptophyta > Pinopsida > Cupressales > Taxaceae > Torreya > Torreya grandis. The sequence goes on along the minus strand of JARHVA010001879.1, from coordinate 1,719,902 downwards.
ATGTATCCTTTAATGTTTGCACTTAAGGATATTTATGCACTAAGAAGCCCTAATAAGAAAAAGTGTTAGTGTAATGATAAAAGTGAAATGATCAGGTAGATACAAACTAATCCTATTTTTGTGTTCCTTTAATTTAAAACCCTATCTCCACTTTAAAAAATTACATAACATAGAAAAATGTATTATAAAAATAGGTTTGAAAACCTCAACTACACCCCATTGAGTGTTTGAGCATTGATACATTATAATACTTTGAAGAGGGCTCAAATCACACATAGTTCACCCATCTATATTTATGTGTGCTCAATAGTATTTCATTATAATGCAATGTTGCTCTTTGGCTTTCAACACTTGAAAATAAACAACTTTGAACTTTATTTATGTTCTTATACTTAGTTTAGGGATTTTTACTTTAAGGGTTATTCAAATTTAGATTCTTTAGGACATTGCCTCAAGGATGCACAAATAGATATCTCAATGTGCAAGATAATTATTCAATGGTTGCTACATAGGAGCTAGATAGGAATAATCTTAGGCTTGATGTGTATATATAGATGAAGGTAATTTCCATCCATAACCAACATGTAAAACACTTAGGTTGACCCACGGGAGTAATTTGAATTTAAAAATTAACCTTAAAAATATTATGGGACAATGCCAATGAAGGTAGTCACTATCAGTAACCAAAAAAATCTAATTGTTGTTGGCATTATCTAGAGAAGAGGGAAAAATAATATTATATATGATGATAGTTTACATAGGATGACAAATAATTTTGACACAAACTAGGGAGATCTTGAATATGAATTATGGAAATTTAGGATGACAAAGTCTATAGATAGATAAACAAATATGAAATAATATGAGCAAGAGTAGAATGTGTATGCACAAGTCAAGTATGTCTAATATATGTCAAAAGTGATGTTGACATGCATCTAATCCCACATTTATGTGTCTAAAATGCTCCTAATTTTAATCTAGTCTTGAAAATACTATATTAAAATGATAAATCAATAATGTTGGTACATGAGTAAAAATGCATTTGGTGTTTCTAGATATGCCTCAAATATCTAGCTTGTTCCATTTAAAATTGTAAAGGAAACATGTATAATTAAATTTTTAATTATGATATAAAAATATGAAGTAATCTAGATCATTGAAATACTTGAAATTGAAAAGAGAAGGAAAAAATATACTTGTGGGTATGAAAACCAAGTTTCCCTCTTAGACTCATTGGAGAATGTCATGGGGTGATTATGCCCTAGGGAGATACCATTGTTAAAACCATGGGTTGATAATTTTATGCATCAGCTCCCATTAGAGACAAAGAGTTACTAGTTTAGGGGCACAAAATTATTTGGCTACCCTAATTAAAATATCATCATAATTCCCTCGTTGAAACCCAATAATATGTTAGGATGAAAAGGTGGAGCCCTGTACCAAGCTCTTATGTATATGTTAGAACCATAATCAAGTTTATATGAAAAATTTAACTCTTAACCTAATGTATTAAATAAATTTTAGATTCAAAGTGATTATATGGTACCATCATTCCCTTCAAAATATAGAAAATAAAAATTATGTATGCATGAACAATGTTCATGCCCCAAATCTAATCCATCTTTACCTCAAGTGTGATATATATTCTCATATTATATGTGATAATATTTTTAATCTAATCTATATAATAATACTACTAAATATGATCCCTCTAATTTGTTCCTCATTATCAGATAATCTATTAACTTTCCCACATGAACTTGAAAAAATGCCCTACATATACCTCAAACATGTGTCAATCTATCCCTATATATCCCAATTTGAATCGTAATCTAATCCATTAGGAAACACATACTTTATCCTAAAATATGAACCAACTATCTTTCCAAACCTGAATCTCTATGACAACCCACTAATATGCCCCCTTTTGAGGTGAGTGATGTAGCTAGTGATTCACTTGTCTCAAAAGAAAAGAGTTATGCATTTCATGTTAAAATAGAAAAATGAAAGAATGTAAATCATGTGTGCTAACATTAAAAAATATGTTTTCATATAAATATTTGATCCCTCATTCACATATTAAACATGCAACCCAAGGAATGCAAGTGTCATGTCAAGTATATATTACAATTTTGCACAAAGTAATAATCATTTTAGTCATAAACACTAAGTAATAAGCCACACAAAAGATGCATGATAGCCATCATGGAATTACACATAATTTAATAATTAATGATATAAATAATGACACCATAATCTCTAAAACCATGTAAACATACACATACATATACACATAATATCAAGATCATGATTAAAAACTCAAGATGGAATAGGAATAGGACTAAAGGATGCTCAAAGGTAATGACGTGATAACATAAAATCAATACACTCACAAAAACATGAAAGATAGTACTTTTGTCACAAAATATTTCAACCTATAGGAGGTTTTTCAAACCTACTCTAAGATTTGTGTAAAACTAGAATACCTATAGGCCTGTGGGTTGCCTATAGTAGAGGTAAACCTCTAGGTTTAAGGGATAGCTCCATAGATTACCCTTTAAGTGATTATCACCTATATTAACTAATTGATTAGATTAAAAGAGATATAAATATTCATGAAATTAAAATAATATAAGGGGATGATACACCATAAATATCTCCATAAGACCATCATACTCTTACAATAAGAGACAAGACCTACAACACTAGCTTCAAAGTCCTAGAATACTGTAACATTAGTATTTTAAATATGGAGGTGATACGCATGAGACTACTCAAGGTAAGTGGAACAAAGGTAATTTAAAAAAAATAAGGATAATTTTACACTTTAAGGGAGTCAAAACAAACTAAACACACTCCATATGACCTGTCCAAATGAGAAATTCTTGCACCAAACATGAAAGGATAAAGAGAAGTAAGGATAGAAGTTTATCACTAGACCTCACCATACATCACTTCACACACTTATAAAATATGTTCATGAACTCAAAAAAATATTTAAAGTATTATTAAAATGCAATTACAACATTAAACTAGTAGGGCTTCACCATAATAGGTGTGTAATTATTATACAAGGGCCAAAATGGCTTGCATTTATAGAATGTGTGAGAGGAGAAACAAGAATGAAGCTCAAGAGTCACAAGAAAAAGTGTCAAGATGAGAGAGAGAGTTAAATTTATATGATAATTAAGTATAAAATATACCATGAAAGGTATCTTTGGACAAGTTTTCATCCAAAGCATGAAAACTCTTCAAAATTGGCATAGGACCCTTTAACTACCATCTTGGAAACTGCCTTCATCATTAGCCTCTCTTGAGCACTCAAAAGAAGACTAGGAAAAATTGACACATATGAAATGTGAGTGGGGGTTTAAAAAAATCTTCAAAATGCATTATATGTGTCCCTAACCACTGGTTTTCTTTTAAACACTTGTTCTCACCTTCTACAGTCATCATCACTAGCCTTCTAGGTCTGTCCCTACACTTGTCACCAAAATGCCTTTCAGTTTCTCAATAAAATAAATATAAGGGATTATATGACACCTATAAATAGTCCCATTGCATTAAAATTCATGAATTATACCTTAAAAAACCTCCCAATTGGACTTATCACTTTCTCACTTGGTGGTCACCCTTTATTCTCATTGTCTTCCACAAACTGCCTAAAGTAAAGGTGATTGTAAAAGTGTTTGTGTGTTTTTATAAAGAAATTAATGGATATATGGAGTTATATTTGGTCCCAATTGACCTCAAAAAATTATCTTCATCCTAAAAGGCTTGCCTACACCTATAAAACCATCAAAATCTATTAATAAAACCTATTATGTACCATGTCTGTACAAATAGGGTACCAACCAACTAGATGGGATAGAGATTGAGAGAGACTTATTAAATATAAAGATCATTTTCAGGTCATAATATCTCTCTTGTATGTATCTACACTCACTTATTTCCCATCAAGTCAAAATCAAGGGTTTTGGAGGGTTTTAGGTAGTTTTGACCCTTAGGGATTGTTCATGAAAGTTAAACATTCAATCTATGAAAAAATATTACTAAAGGCAAGTTTTGGACCTATTCAAAATATTCCCAAGTGATTTTATCTTAATGTAACCATTTCATACTGGTGTGAGCTTTTAAACTTATCCTCTTGAGCTTGGGGGGTGCATTCTGCATACCCTATCATAGGTTTGAGCCAAAATGACTAATCTTGAGTGCTTTATTTGAAATTCAGAGGTTCTAGATAATCTTATAACTTCCCCTAAAGGTCATATAATATGTGGGAAGGTTCATTTGATGCTAGAAGTGGTATTGAGAACCCATTAGGGCTTTAGGCTTAGTAGGCTTAACTTGTGTTCCTATGTGTTTAGGCCATCCTATTTAAATTACCAGTACTATGAGGCCTCACCATGTTTTTTAATGCTATTAATCAATCCCTAAAACATTATATAATGTCTCAAAGACTCTTTATATATTTCTCCTACCTTTGACACTTCTTACTTGTAGTGTAAAATGGCTGGGAGTGCACTCTATCTGAGATACAACAAAGGGCACTTCCCCTATCTACTCAGAAAAAATGAAGATATTAGATGCTATTTTGGGTCATGAGGACCCTATACACAAATTATTAGGTCTAGATCACAGTCCTAACACCTTCAAACATTGAAAAATCTAAGACAAACTTTGTATAACAATGACTATGTGCAGGGTTTGTGTATTAACTATAGGTTGAGGCTTGAAATCATCATCTATCTTGATTCCTTATCCTCTGTATCTCATGAGGTGGATGCTACCATTTTTAATGTCCTCTCAAACATGTCTAACACCCTCTACTTTTTCCAACTCCTCAAATTCCTTTGAACCTAGGCCTAACTAGTAGATTGTGTACTGTAGGTGCTCTTTTAGGCATTGAAGGTCATGTAAGTTGCATTTATACTGAATACATGTGTATTTCCACTTATTTATGGCATATTGAGGTTTTGGGAAAACTCCTTCATTTAGTGAGGTAAATCTTAGTTCTGAGAGCCCAAAAACCTTTCATTCTTCAAGGCTTGTCATTAAAGTGCCAATGTAATTGTGGGTTGTTATTGGTTGAGAGAGGTCACCTATAGGTGTCAACATGCTTGAAAACTATGTATCATGCTCAAATATCTCTTGTAATTATTTGAAATCATTTGATGACTAATTAATCTCATTCATATCTTGTACTAAGACTTACCAACATTCATATTATCATACTCTTAATATGTTACCAGACTTATATCAACCTGTAGGTGTATTCTTAAGAACAAGAGAGACCCTATAAGAGGTGATATGAGTCAAAAACTTGTGTCTCAACTCTTTTGAATGTTCTTTGATATCACAGTGTCCTTCTCATCTCAATAGAGTCAATTTTCATGAAGATATGCTTCCATCATGCCACGGTTAGGCTGTAAGGTCATTTGAAACTCAAAACACTATAGAGAACACTAACATTCTTTAGTGAAAGAATGCATAAGATGGAGGCCTAATCTACAATACCTCTTTGGACCAAACACTCATCTTATCATATCAACTCACTAGCCTTATGCCTATGCTACATGAGAAAACAATTAGACCCATTTATACTTCAATATAATCCATCATGAGAGGATCAAAAGTAGATCAACGTCACTATTTTGGAAATTTTAAGGTGACATGTCCTTGAAGTCATTCTCTCAAATTGAGGTCTTAATATTTAAGCTTATTTTTTGCCTTATGATTCCATCATGATTGTTATGTTACTCTTCAATGCTTCAATATCTCAATAAAGATGTAAACAAACTTCATACACCTCACATTCAACTGTTCACCCCTCTGTTGGGACCACCTATAGGTGTATATCAACAATACACAAGAGAGAATTGTATATGTTGGGGAATTTGTTGTCTCAACCAATCTCAAGTAATTTGAATAGTTTAAATTTGAATACCTACACCTCAAAAAACCTCTCACCATTTTGAAACCTTTATATCTAATTTTCATGACTGTGCAAGGTTCCTTTCACCTGACTATGTATGGAAGTCATGAAGAAAGCTAACTATGTGAGTGTGTTAGACCTTAAAACTCACATATAACACTCTTGAGACCCAAAGCCATCAAATATTAGTTGAAAATCATGAAATATGAAATTGGAAACATCATATCCCTATTTTTTTTTAAGGTACTTGCATGAGAATGATCCTATAAAAGGTAAAACTTGGTATGTAACCTCAATGAATTTCTCAAATAGAAAACCAAGATTCTTGTGATTTTCTCATCCACTCCATGCATCAAAAATAAATTGAGGACATGTGAGGAGGATGTAAAAACTCCTAAGAGTCATGTACAACAATTTATTTGTATAGACAAATCTAAATTAAGAGGAAACCTGTAGGGTGTGGGGATGAGCATGCAAAAAAAGTGACTAAAACTCTTGGCATTACTTCATAAAGTATAAACAACTAATATTATAAACTCTACCATGGATTTAAATTATACCAAGTGTAATAACATCCCTTAGATCCATTCAACTTGATTCTTCTCCTACTGACTATACCATCAAAAAATCATTTGACCATTAATGCATGGCAAGGAGAGCGATAGAGGAGTATAATGGTTTTTGGCCATATTTAGGTGTTTAAAAGATAATAAAGTGTATAATTGAGTTTAGGTTAGTTGAAGGGACATTTCAAGGCCTTCCACATGTGCCAAAACTATTGTACAAATTGTACAACTACAAAAAAACCACCTAAAATTGCCTCTTTTCAACTATTTTCTTATTTTCAACATAGACCCCTAGAATTTTTAGTTATAAGACTAAAAATGACACACTCTGAAATCATACACATTTAGAGAGGATTTATAACACTTGTATTTAATGCTAAACCATACAAAACTCATAAATGACTCAAATAAGACCTAATAAATGACATAAGACTAAAGATGGATATGACTAAGGTTAGAAATACATCAAATGACATCACTAGGACCATGGTACACCCTAAAAGAACCTAATAGACCCATATCAAAGTTTTAAACTATAGGGGGTTGACCTATTTTGACTTGTCAAAATAGTCAATATTCTTGGTGATTTCCTAGGGGTGGTAAGCCAGCTATGACAAAAACTAGTAGCATAATCCTATCCATTATGATATGGAGTCACATATGCATAATTTTGACACTTAATTACCTTTTAAACCACATAAAACAATAATAAAAATACACAAAACAAGACACACCAAAGGAAACATAAATGTGTTCTCAAGAACACTTATGGAACACACACACACAACTGAAACAAAGACACAAACCTATCATAATATTTAAAATACCTCAGACTTGAGCTGAATAAAAAATCAACATGCTTCAATTAGGGTCAAATATGACTCCTCTTACATCATTTTTGATCCATGAAAGCAATCTAACATGTGAGGCATGCTCATCATCAAGCACTTATTTATGTAGATGGTGAAATGACTTACCATCCTTAGGTCTTCTCATGCCTGCAAGTCTGTTACCTTAAACTCTCAAAGACACTCCATGTTTCCTCCCAAGGATCTTATATGAGTCTACAACTTGTTTTATCTCTATCATATCTGATTGGCACTTCTCAAACTATGATGTAGGCATGATCAAGGCTATCTCAACCTTACCTTCTTCTTGGGCATGATGCTCTTAATGTATGGGATCATCAAGCTTGATATTTTCATGCTTTATCAAATTTGAAAATGAATCATGTTCAGGATGAGATCTTGAATATGATTCAAGCACAAACATGTTTACCTTGACTTCACTAGGCTTCTATATGACTATAACCTCTTTGACAATAGTAAGACATACACTCTCATGTTTGATAAAATTTTCTCTTTCTTGCTCAATAAGACACTCAACCATATACTTGTTAGGATCATCAACCAACTTAACATTAGATATGAACTTATTATGAGGCTCAGGAGGATAAGTAGGCTTACTCAATTGATCAAATTCTTGACTTATGGCATTGAATCTTTGCCATAATTCATCTTCTTCCTCATAACTATCATGTTCAATGGCTCCTTCATCAATTACAGGAAAAAAGACATTATTCTTCTCACCATATTGATCAGTCATGCTCTTGAAAAAATAATCATCATACACATGAATCAAGTATTTTCCTTTAGTAGCTTGTAAGAAATAATGCTCAATACTTACCTCAGATTGCTCATATGCTCCCTCATGGATGATATAGGTGCCAAGGTTAGTTTGATCAAAGTAAGTATATGGATCATAATTATAAGCATATATAACATAATAATCTAGAAACAAATCAAAAATTCCTTTAATCTTGGAATATATACCATCATCCAAATTAGACTCCTATTTATCATTGATGACATAATTCAAATTAGAGCTTGCTTCAACATAGGGTTCAATGTGAAATTTAGAAAGAAATTGAGTTTTGATGGTTACCTTTACTCTATACATTATTTTTAAGGATAAAAAGGAAAAATAAGCTAAGATTTATCCTCAAATCTTGGCTTTGAAATCCTTTGAGAGGTAGATAACAAAGTGGGGAGGCAAGTCAATAACTACAATGTCTTGAAGGATGGGGAAACTACGATAACCATGAAGAAAAAATTTCAAACTTTTGATCAATCCTATTTATTTAGAAGGTGTCCTATATAATTGAAGCACCCATTTAATATGTGGTTCATACTTTAGACCCAATTTTTTAGCTACAACCTTAGGCATCATTGATTTTCTAGCTCCACTATCAACTATGCAGTTATGAACAAGCTTATCCCCCATAATGAGAGTGAGGTAGAAGGGTGGGGGCTTCTCAAATTTAGTAGAAGGATCTAAAATTTTATTAAGATAATTGGTAAGAGAAAAATTACCATGAGCATGGATTGATTATGGAGGATTGCCATGGATAGTGGATAACTAATTCTATAAAATATCTTTTTGGCCAGACATGTGAAGGACATCCCAAAGAGATATAGATGTCTTAACACTCTTCAATGATTCAATAATTTTCAAAGAAGAGGTAATTAATTTTTATTGAGTACTTGGGGGAAAATAAATTTTTGTATCTTTGGGTATTGAAGAACTTGAAGTAGCCCTTCTAACATTTTGACTTGAAAGAGGTGCAGTATTTGTAGGGACAACTGTGCTTGTAGTCATGCTTTGCTGCCTTATAGGAGGACTATTTGCACTTGTAGGCACACCATTAGAATCTCCTAGAGCCTTAATCTTAGCTCTATTATTGTCCATAATATATGTGTTTTGGTTGAGAACATATGTGTCTTCAACTAGGAAGTTGGTGAAACTCACTCCTTGAGGCTGCCATTCTTCATTTGTTTACATGAGGACTTCATCATCTACTAATAGTTGAGGAATTACTCCTCTTTAAGAAAAGAGAGATTTATCTACACCTTCATTGGCATCCATGAATTGACCTTGTTTTCATTCTTCTCCTTGGATCATATTGCTATGTACTAGTATCATTGCTCTTGTATTAGATGTAAAAGTGGGATTGTATGCATTAGCAGGCCTATTGGAGTTAGGCTACCCTTGACCTCTCCCTTACCCATATTGTTGACCATATTGCTAAGGATAAGGATAGGGGTTTTTATTCACACCTTTTTTAAGATTTTCTTTCCTAAATATATCTTTTAAGAACTGAATTCTTGCATCTTTATCCATGGCATCATCTACCTTCTTAGGGGTAGTTCTAGGCTTGGTATTTTCATTAAGAACTTGGGAAACACTTGGAAAAATAATAGAAGTATTTTTTAGTAGAGGCATAAACAATTTTGGAGGTAATTTATCATCTTTTATGAGGCGATTTTTATCTCTAATGGAAAGGTCATATGCCTTAGGTAAAGTGAAACCACCCATAGATTATAGTATGATGGCTATATTCATGCCAATGGCCCTCAAGTATGTAGGAAACACAAAGGTAGTAGGTGGTCTCATGGGAGGAGGTAACGTATGACACATCCTTTGGAATATATCATTAAAATAATTCATTGTCTCCTTGGGGGCTCTTTGAATTATGTTGATGGATGAGTGATCACTCTTATCTTTAAATCTTGATGTTAGTAACTCTCAAAAATCATCCCAAGTGGTGATGCATACACTGGTAAAAGTCCTATAGCATTCATGTTTTTTCCCTCTAAGGGACATGGAAAGGAGTATAATTTAAATTTTTACCTCATTGACATTATGAAAACTACAAAAAATTGAGATATCCCTAATGTGCTCATAAGAGTTACATGACCTTCACCATTGAATGTAGGAACACTCTTTGTAGCATTAGGTGGGATTTCATCATATGAATCAAGATGGATTAGATTTTTAGTGTTAAAGGTTGGGAAGGAATGATACCTAGCCATGTTATCTTCAATTTCTCCCTCACTTTCTTGGTCTGCTTAGATAGCAAAGTCCTCTTTCTCTTCAAAGGGCAAAATAGGCTGAGGATGTTGAACTTCAAGAGGAACTTCAAGTTGAAGAGGTGGATTGATGGGATTGAAAAATATACTTGAATATGACCTATTAAGGACCATTAAGTATGAGAAAAAAAATATGATAGAACAATGGTCTAAAACTAGATTTTACCTTGAATGGAGTCACCAAATGTTGAATAGAACACCATATACAGCTGTGATGTTATCAAGACCAACATTGACCTTGACAAGTTATCTTTAGGAGAATGGTCCCATCGGGTGTGATATAGATATTTTCACAAAATATTGCACCCTATAAGAGGTTTTTCAAGCCTACTCTAATATTTTTGTAACACTAGAATACCTATAGGCCTGTGGGTTGCCTATAGTAGAGGTAAACCTCTAGGTTTGAGGGCTAGCTCCATAGATTACCCTTTAAGTGCTTATCACCTACATTAACTAGTTTATTAGATGAAAAGAGGTATAAATATTCATGAAAGTAAACTAATATAAGGGGGTGATACACCATAAATATCTCCATAATATCATCATACTCTTGCAATAAGAGACAAGACCTACAACACTAGCTTCAAAGTCCTAGACAACTGTAACATTAGTATTTTAAATATGGAGGTGATATGCATCAGACTACTCAAGGTAAGTGGACCAGAGGTCATTTACAGAAACTAAGGATACTTGTACACTTGAAGGGAGTCAAAACACACTAAACACACTCCATATGACCTATCATAATGAGAACTTGTACCAAACATGAAAGGATAAAGAGAAGCAAGGATACAAGTTTATCACTAGACCTCACCATACATCAGTTCACACACTTAGCCAAGATGTTTGTAAAGTCAAAAATAAATTACATGTATTATTAAAAGGTAAACAACAACATAAAACCAATAGGGCTTCACCATATTGGTTGTGGAATTCTTATACAAGAGCCAAAATGGCTTACATTTATAGAATGCGTGAGAGGAGAGCAAAGAATGAAGCTCAAGAGTCACAAGAACAATTGTCAAGTTGAGAGAGAAAGATTTAAATTTTTAGGATAATGAAGTATGAAATATACCATGAAAGGTCTCTTTGTGAAAATGTCTCTCCAAAGCATGAAAACTCCTCAAAACTAGTGTAGGACCCTTCAAATACCTTCTTGGAAACTTACCTTCATTATTTGGTCTCTCTTGAGTGCTCCAAAGTAGAATAGGAATAGTTGATACATATGAAATATGAATTGGGGGATTAAAAACAAGGTTAAACATTCATTATATGTGATCCTAGCTACTGGTTTTATTTTGGACACTTGTTCTCACCTTCTGTAGTCACCATCACTAGCCTTCTAGGTCTTTCCCTACACTTATCACCAAAAGGTCCTTCAATTACTCAATAAAATCCATGTAAGGGATGATATGAAACTTGTCAATAGTCACCTAGTATTCCAATTCATGAATCAAACCTTAAAATGCCTCCTAATTAGACTTATCACTTTCTCACTTGGTGGTTACCCTTCATTCTCATTATTTTCCACAGACTGCCTAGAGTGAAGGATCTTGTAGAAGTGTTTGTGTGTTTTTATGAAGTAATAAATGGATATAGAAGGTTATATTAGATCCCAATTAACCTCCCCAAATGATCTTCATCCTTCAAGGCTCCCTTGTACCTATAAAACCATCAAAATCTATCAAGAAAACCTGATATGTACCATATCCATACAAATAGGGTACCAACCAACTAGATGGGATAGATATTGAGAGAGTATTATTAAATATCAAGACTATTTATAGGTCATACTATCTCTCTTTTATGCATCTACACTCAATTATTTGCCATCAGATCAAAAGCAAGGTCTTTGGAGGGTTTTAGGTAGTTTTGACCCTTAGGGACTATTCATAAAAGGTAGACATTCAATCTATGAACAAATCTCACTAAAGGAAAGTTTAGGACCTATTAAAACTATTCCCACATTCTTGGGTCTCCATGAAACCATTTTGTACTAGTGTTAGTTTTTAAACTTAGCCTCTCAAGCTTGGGGGTGCATTCTACATACCTTGTCATAGTTTTGAGCCAAAATGACTAATCTTGAGTGATTTATTTGCAAGCCAGAGGTTCCAAAAGATCTTATAGCTTCCCATAAAGGTCATAAAATATTTAATAAGGTTAATTTGGCCCTAGAAGTGGTATTGAGACCCCATTAGGGCTTTATGCCTAGATTAGGCATGGCCTATGTTCTTAAATATTTAGGACATCCTATTTGACTTCTCAATATTGTGAGGCCTCATTCATGTTTTTTAATGATTTAAATCACTCCCCACACCATTTTTCATTGTCTCAAAGACTCTTTACATCTTTCTCCTACCTTTCACACTTCTTGCCTGTAGTCTAAAATGGTTGGGAGTGCCCTCTATTTAAGATAGAATAGAGGGCACCTCCCCTATCTTCTCAAGAAAAATGAATATATTATAGGATATGTTGGGTCATTAGGACCCTATAAATATATTATTAGGTCTAGATAACACTCTTAACAACTCTAAACATTGTAAAATCCAAGATAGACTTTGTATAATAGTGACCATGTGTAGGGTTTGTGTATTAACTATAGGTTGAGGCTTAAAAATCAATATCTATATTATTTATTTGTCATATATATCTCATGAGTGGATTTAACCATTTTAAAATTCCTCTCAAACATTTCCAACACCCTCTACTTATGCCAACTCCTCAAATCTCTCCAAACCTAGGCCTAACTAGCAGACCATGTGCTGTAGGAGTTATTTTGGGCATTAAAGGTCCTATAGGTTGCATTTATACCTGAGACGTGTATTTACACTTATTTATGTCCTCTTGAGGTTTTAGTAACACTAATACATTTAGTGAGGTTAATCTCAATTCTAAGAGCCCAAAAACTTATCATTCCTCAAATCTTGTCATCAAAGTGTCAATGTAACTATGGGTTGTTATTCATTGAGAGAGGTCACTTGTAGGTTTCAACATGATTGAACACTATGTCTCATTCTCCAATATCTCTTGGAATTATTTTAACTCATTTGATTATATATTAATCTCATTCATATCAAGTATTAGGACTTGCCAATATTTAGACTGTCATGCTCCCAATATGTTACTAGTCTTCTATCAACCTATAGGTGTATTCTTAAGAACAAGAGAGACCCCTGTAGGTAGTGATATGAGTCAAAAAATTGTCTCAAATAATTTGACTATTATTTGATATAATAGTGTATTTCTCATCTCAATAGAGTCACTTTCCATGAAGATATGCTTCCATCACACCATTGTTAGACTGTAAGGTCATTTAAAACTCAAAACATTGTAGATAACACCGACACTCTATACTGAAAGAATGAATAATATGGAGGCCTCATATACATTACCTCTTGGGACCAAAAACTCATCATATCATGTCAACTCACTACCCCTATGCCTGGGCTACATGATGAAAATAATTAGATCAATTTATAATTCAAGATAATCCATCATGAGAGGATCAAAAGTAGGGTAGAGTCCCTATTTTGGAAAGTTTGAGGTAACATGCCCCTGAAGTCATTTTCTCAAACTAAGGTCTTAGGATTCAAGCTTGTTTTCCTTAATTATGACTCCATATTGATTGTTATGGTACCCTTCAATGCTTTAATATCTTAATGAATATGCAAACAAAATTTAGACACATCACATTCATCTATTCACCCCTTTGTTAGGACCACTTGTAGGTGTATATCAGTAGTATACAAGACAAAATTGTAAATGTTAGAGAATTGGTTGTCTCAACCAATCTAAATAAATTTTAATAGTTTAAAATTTACTACCTACACCTTAGGAAACCTCTCACCATTTTTAAACCTTTATATCTGATCTTCATGATTGTGCAAGGTTCCTTTCACCTGACTATGTATGGCAGCCATGAAGAAAGCTAACTATGTGAGTGTGTTAGACCTTGAACCTCACATAGAAGACTCTTTAGACCTAAATCCTTAAAATATAAGTTTACCATCATAAAATATGAAAGTTTAAATATCATATCCCTATTTTTTTTTGAAGGAACTTGTATGAGAATGACCTTGCAACAGGTGAAACTTAGTTTGCAACCTCAATGGAGTTCTCAACTAGAAAATTGAGATGCTTTTTCTTTTATAATCTACTCCACACATGAAAAATAATTTTAGGACCATGTGAGGAGTATTAAAACACTCATAAGAGTCATAGACAATAACTTGTTTATATGGACCATTCCAAACTGAGGAAACTTGTAATGTATGAGGATGAGCATGCAAAAAAAGTGACTAACACTCTTGGCATTATTTCATAAAGCATAATCAACTAATATTATAACTCATACCATGTATTTTAAGTATAATAAGTGTAATAACATCCATTAAAGGCATTCAATTTGATTATTCTCTTACTGGTTGTACCTTCAGAAAATTATTTTACTATTCTTGTATGCTAAGGAGGGCGATAGAGGAGCAAAATGGTTTTTGGCCATTTTAATGTGTTTAAAAGTTGAAAAAGTGTATAATTGAGTTTATGTGAGTTTAAGAGACACTTAAATGCCTTCCACATGTTCCAAAACTCTTATACAAACTGTACAATTTCCAAAAAACCACCTAAAATTGACTTTTTGTAATATTTAATTATCTTCAACGTAGACCCCTACCAATTTTTAGTTATAAGAATAATAGATGACATATTATGACATCATACACATTGAGAGAGGCTTTGGAACACTTATATTTAATTATAAACTATTCAAACCTCATAAATGACTCAAACAGGACCCCTAGAATGAGATAAGACTAAAGATGGATATGACAAAGGTTATAAATACATAAAATGACATCACTAAGACCATGGTACATCCTAAAAGACCCTAATAGACCCATATATAAGTTTTTAACTATAGGGGGTTGACCTATTTTTACTTGTGGTTAAAATAGTCAACAAGTACCATACAATGTGATAGTTATCCATGAACACACATAGAACATGTAATGATCAAATATAGAACATACAATGTACCACTAATGAATGTCACACACACTAATATTCACTCATATAATACACATTTTAACATTCAATAATCATCACACAATGTAATATATAATCAATGATCATACCATGCAACAACATTAACACACATAGAACAAGTAATGTAAGTCTAGACAATCAATGAATGTCATCATCACATATATGAAAGTACCATATCCACATAGAATAACACCCTAAAGAGTATACATAAGAGCAATCCATGTTTAATAAATATAAGTGGCTCAATATGATCAATATAATGTCATAAAAAGATAAAACCTATAAAGATGTACCAATATATCCCCAGTGTAATGGGTATAAGGAATATCTTGCATTTGTAAATCCATGTATCATATATAACATGCATGTCCTACAATCCACTCATGTATATTTTGAAAAACATGTAAATAGAAAATATATATGTAATCTACCATATACATGACAAATAACATCAATTCAAATCATGGAAGCTATAAAAATATGTCATGCACGCATCCCCTCTTTTTATTTTTTGAATTATTTGAAATGTAATATGTGAATATTATAGTCCTAAGACTATATCCAAGTGATGCCTAAATTCATATGGAGAATCTAGTGATAAAATGCTCAACTTTGAATGATTAAATTCCTAAATTTATCATCATTATCATCATCATATATATGTATATCGATCATATTCATCTTTCATTTTATTATTTCACAAATATTATTCATATTTATTACATTTTATTCAACTATATATGAGGGATCATGATATGTATTAGGAAATAACACCATTACACTTGTCCTTGAATCCTGGACCCTTTGCTGCACATTTTTTCTATTGTGTTGAATCCTAATTGTATTTAGTCATAGTGGAATGCAATTCACCTATTTGGAATGCCAATTATAGATTGAATCTATGCTAACAATTATTTTCAAAAGTATAGCATGAGACTTTTATGTATTTCACATCATAAATATTAATGTATTCACAACCTTTCCCCCATAATAAATTAGGAATATAATATAACCTATCTATCTATCTATCTATCTATCTATCTATCTATCTATCTATCTATCTATCTATCTATCATAATGTATAACATGTTGAAAACCATCTATCTTATGACCCAAGTATTGTAAAAATGAAATGCATCATGTATTTCTCCTACTATGTATCAATTTTAGTGTCTTGTTGATAATTACTCTCAATGTATACCTGAATAGTTAATGGGTCACTTCATGGATGCTTGTAATCTTTACATGTCTTATTCCTCTATTGATTCCTATTATAATACAATATTGGTGGTTTTTTCTATATGTGTATTACCGTGATGATCCATTCATCCTTAAAATTTTGAATCATTGATTGTAATGTCACATAATTTTTTGTTTCATTCCTAGTTATTATATGATAATTGTAAAATGACTTCCCTTATTGATGTGATAATCGACCCATTTTCTCTATGTCTATGGAAGTTAGAATAATTAATGTTTAGTTTATCTTGTATGCTAGTTACTTGTAATTTGATAGAAGGTTATGTATCAATGAGATCTATATTATTTTATGAATTTATCATAAACATTGGGCATTTAATTTGGATACATCATGCAATGTGTTATGACTCTTACAGTATAGTTATATCGAATCTCAAAAATACTATCTCAATAGAGTACATAGTGTTAAATAGTTTTTCATGAATTGATACTACAAAAAGTATTTACATTTACATCCTCATGATTTCTTGGAAGGGGTGGCTTCCCTTTGTTTAACTTTGGTGGTGCATATAGGGTACCTTTGGACTTATCAATAATCACCAAGTTTTAATCATCTTAATATTCTCCTAAACCAATAGGTGTAAAATTTAGGTGAGACAAATACTTATCTATGTTTACCAAAATTTCATTTTTATCATCATCATTATCTTTTACTGTGACTATTTAATCTATATCCTCTAAGTTAACCAACCAAAAAAGGTTTACCATTATTTATTTTGGTTTAGATACTCATGGTGGCTCTCTTATTATCTCTTGATTAAGTATTATATCTTTATTCATCTCTTTTTTATTAGATTTACTTGATTATCCAGCTTTAGATATGTATTGTTTCTATTGGTATGACCTGTGATGGATTTATTATGGAGGAATTAATAAGCTAATATTTTAGACTACATCATCAAAGGGTTCCACTATTTTGGAATATTTTAAAGTGGTTATCTGGAAGACATGTATATAAACACCTTTATGCACAAATATGAAACATCAGTTTAAGTTAGATAGTACAATGTCCATTTCATGAATCCATGTTCTACCTAGGAATATATTATAATGTAAATGATTTATCATCATGTGAAACACAATATCTAACATTTTAGGGCCCATTGTAACATCCAAATTAATTTATCTAAGAACTTGATGAGGAATATTATTAAAGTCTATAATATTCTTATCTGACTTGTGAATGGAATCCATATTGATATGCAGTGTTTATAGAAATGTGATATTGTAAATGTTTTCATCATGATCCATTGTCTATAAAAACAAGATTAACTACATTTTTTACTATTTTCACTTGAATGAACAATGGGAGATTATGACTTAGTATGTTGGGTAGGAAAATATTCATTTAAAAAAAATCACATCATCTCTATTCTCAATGCATTGATAATGGATGCAAAATAAATAGGGTACACACCATTTGGTAAAATTGTATCATGTAATGACACACAAAGGATATACTTGTAAATAATTAACCTATTTATAAACTATAATATGGATATCTTATCTGGAGTATTCTTAAGTTGATTGATGATATCACACTCTTTTATTATGTTAACTAGCACTTTAGGAGGTGGAGGGGTATTATGAGGGACACGTGGACTACCTCCATTTTTATACACATGATGGGGAACCATACCCCTTTATATTATGATAGAATGGATTGATGAATCCAATATAAGCATAGGAAAATAATTAGGGATGGGATGGTGGTTATCACTATCTTGAGGTTTAGGGGAAAGAGGAACAAAAGGAGTTTTACATGACCTTTGCCTTCAAGTAGTAACTAGAAGCATCTTATATTGAATATGCATAAAATAAGTGTTACTAAGGCAAGCTAAGAATTTATAATTATTAATTTTAGCCTTATTTTTACTGCACACAAAAATTAATCCATTTCATTATATGAAATTAAAATTGATTACATATTTTAGGATAACAACATGTACTTATAATAGTCATAGCTTGAATAAAAAAATATAAATTATGTATATTCATTATGGGCATGATTTACTTATGTGAATAAGGGGAAAAAAGGAGATATGAAACCCTAATAAAAAAATTTGAAACCCTAATAAGGAATAATGAAACCTTAAGGGAAGGCATCGAGTGTGTCACGTTTAAGAGAAAAACTATTTATCCATACAAATATGAATATAATAGGTGATCTGAATAAGCTAAAACTATTTTAATTTAGATTACATGAGATAAAATATTTATCCATACAAATATAAATATAATAGGTATATATATTTAACTTACCAAACATATAAATGAATAATAGTGAGGTTACTTAGCTAATACTATGTTATGTGATGCTCATTGTATGTGCACAATCATCTAATATGCTATGTGATTGCTCAGCTTAGGAAATAAAGTGGAAAGGTATTCAAGGATGCTATCAGGGAAATATAAACACCTATGGAAACCAATCCCATATAATATATATCAAAACTATCTTTGTAGGTTTTCTATAGTATGTTTTTCCATTTATCATTGTGCCTACCTATCAATATGATTTATGTGAGTTTGTTAACCTTGATCCTATGCATAGATCTTGATTTTGTATTCTTATGCCTTAAAACATAGCTCCACTTTTGACATTTTCCTAACCTAAAAAAAGTGTTAGAAAACCTCAACCACACCCCATCAAGTGGTTTAAAATCACCTACATCCCAATACTCTGAAAAGGGCTCAAATTGCACATAATTCTCCCACTTTTGTGTATGTGTGCTAAATATTTTTATAATAGAATGTAATAAAACTATTTAGATTTTTACACTTGAAAATATGAAAATTTGTCTTTAATTTAGGTGTCCAAACTTATCTTAGGGATTGTTCCTTTAAGTGTTTTATAGATTTGGATACTTTAGGAAAGTGACTCAAGGATGCATAAATAGATCTCTCAATGTGTAAGATAAATCATATATGATTACTAGATAAGAATATACTTAGGCTTGATGTGTATATATATATGCCTCTTTGGTTAATTATCCTCCATAACCAACATGTAAAATATGTGGGCTGATTGAAGGGAGGGATTTAAATTTCAAAACCATTAGAGGATTCTAAGATTGTATTGGCAAAGATAAACACTACTGGTAACCAATAAAATATGATTGTTGCTAACACATCTAGAGAAAAAGAAATAATAATTTGGAATATGATGATAGTGTGCATAAGATAATAGAGCATTATGACATCTACTAGGGAGATCATGAGTATGAATGATGAAAACTTAGGATGTCCAAGTCTATATATAAATAAACAGATAAAATAAAATGTGAGAAAGAGTCAAACATGTACACACAAGTTATGTATTTCAAAGATAGGTCAAAATTTAATGTTTCCAAGACTATAATATAAAACTTATCTATTTACTATAATAAAAGTTTTAGGAAAAAACTTGATTCTTCATAGAGCCTACATCTTTATAGCTACTAGTCATAGGTTCAAACATGGATTTTTTTTTGAAACCCTCATGTTTTGGTCACAATCATAAAAAACCTAAGATCCTCTTCCTAATCAATCACTTTTTTTCTAGTGTTTTTGTGCTACTTTTAGTTACAAATAGGTAATTAACACATCACTTTGGCATTTGTTTTGCGTATTTGTGGTTTTAAGGGTAATTAATTCATGCATAAATAATAAAAACTAGGGCATTGTAGACACCTAATTTTGGTAAAATACCATTTTACATAGTGTATTCCCCTATTTATCACAATTGGTCTATACACACACATTTGGCTATTTTTGCTACCTCTTCTTTTTGTGTTGGGACCAATGTCATCATGTGCTAACATATTTCTTCCTTATAAATATTAACTTTCTATTCAAATTTATCTAATGATAACCCCCCATTTGATGCAAAATGTTTGAGAACCTATAAATTAATATTCATTGGTATTCATATGGTCTTGTATACTCTTTAAGTGTCTAAAATATTATTTTAGTGTATTTTCCTATGTCCTAGTTGGCTTGTGTGAACTATTTCCTTAACTTAGGGGTCCCCTCTGCATAAAGTATCACATTATTTTTTATTTTAGGTTTGGCCTATATGCATGCTTTAGAGGATTATATATAAAAAAAGATACCCTTAGTCATTTGATTATATAACATTCATATTAAAGCCTCTTAAAATCCAAATAAGTCTTATTATATCAAGATTTATCAATATGACATCACCATTACTTACTATGGATTTTGCACATTGAGCCAACATTTATACATTTTCTTAAATTCTTGTGCCATCATCAACCTATACCAAAAGAGGGTTTAGGTAAATCAAGAACAAAAAACTCTAATAATGGAACATATAGGTAAAAGGAGGTCCAAAAACCTTGCTTGATATTCCACCTTGCTATCAATTTTTTTTACTTCATGAGAACACCTCTAATTTCACTTTTAAAAGGAAATTGTAGGTAAATCAAGAAAAAACTCAAAAAAATTGGTAGAATGAAGATGTTGACTTTATATCCCAATGAATAAGGATTGACAAACCCATTTATAGTCTTATACCATACAAATCCTTAGGGATAATAGTGCATGGTGAAAATTTAAGAGCTAACATACATAGGTTAAGAACTAAGTTTCAACGATTTTGTGAACATATGAGATATCATGTTCAAATGTTCATGAATATGATAACTTGAAAATTAATGCTAACTTCAATGATATTTGAAACTATTTGTATTTGAGATGTTTTGATATTTGGTGCTTAATGGCATTCAATGCTTGTCCAATTCAATGCTTATTCAACTTGGTATTTATCATACTTAGTGTTCATGGCACCTGACATTCAAAGTTATATTTAACACAATAAATTTAGAATAAATTTCATTCAACATAAGAAAGGAAATAAAAATAAAATAAAAAATCCAATAAAATAATGTCTATGAGTTTAAATTAAGGTCAAAATGAAATTAGTGGAATCTTGAACAGCCATAAATTATACCCATATTTTGACCTCATCAAAATTCCAATTTTTTGTTCCATTATGGACCAAGCCAAAGAAACTAATTTTAAGTATAAACACTTAGTCCAAAAAATTAAATTTATGTCTCAAAATTTGAATTTCCACTCAACCTCAAAACTTTAAAAATGCACTAAGTTTTCTAGGTGTCTTTTGGGCCCAATTTGTTCAATTTAGTCACTAAGTTCTCAAAGTTTCATACTAACCCAATTCACTTAACAAGGATTGGGTCACTCTGGTGAAAAAAGTTCCTTTGATACCTGATACACCCAATCAATCCAATAGAGTTTACAGAAAAGTCACTTGAATTTATTTAGGTTCTACCAAGCCCAAAAACACCCAACATGGTCTTGAATGTGTTCAAACAACAAAAAAAAGTGGTTTTGAATGCAAATTTAACATATGGATGGAACTCTAAGGGAAATCATCAAGGAAAGTAGAATGAAGAT
Organism: Torreya grandis; assembly: GCA_037957365.1. Lineage (NCBI taxonomy): Eukaryota > Viridiplantae > Streptophyta > Pinopsida > Cupressales > Taxaceae > Torreya > Torreya grandis. The sequence continues at coordinate 1,697,748 of JARHVA010001879.1, read as the reverse complement.
GGAGGAGGTTACATCTAACATATGTGCTGCAGCTGCTAATATTGGAAAAAGAGCAAATGAGGAAATCAAATCCCTGGAGGGGCCTAGCAAGAGGACTAGACAGAGCTCAAGAAAGAAAGCAATGCAAGAGGGAGCCATGTCAGTGGCTACTACCATTCAGGACACTACTATGAAAGGTAAGGAAGTAGTGAAGATGATTTTGGAACTGGAAGAATAGCCTGGTTCTTTTAGTTGGTTGTGTTATCTGGTCTGGTTTCTTGGTTTTTTGTAATATTTTGACTATGGAGTAGCCAAGTCTATGTAAAACCTGGGTTATGACTTGTGGTCTTTTCAGTGGTTTCAGGTCCATATGAAACCTGATTATGATACTTCTTTGAAGTAGGTTTTAGGTTTTGCCTGTGGTCGTAAATGCTTCATCTTTCTATCTTTGTTTCAGGGTTTCAGGGTCCCTTCAAAACCTGTTTTTACCTTAATCTAAAACATATGGATGGAACTTAGGTAAGGTTCCTAAGTGAATTAAAAGTTGAGAAATGGTCTAAGGTGTGAAAAGTGAATCAAAGTTGAGAAATTAACAAGGTTTATTCAAAGGTGCAAAATTTAAGAAATGGTTTTAGTTTTGTTGAAACATAAAAATCCTAAAATGGTCTAATGGGAAAATAAATATTCTTGTTTTAGTCATAAATTTTGCATTCAAACTTCATTTTGTCTCTCATTTGAAGCATTGGAAAAAATTTAGTAAGTGATCCAATAGTGTGAAGTATTTGATCTTCATAGATATTTAAAAATAGGTTCACTTCTCAGTGATAGTCAAAAGTCCCTTTGCAGAACCTAGATGTGGGACATATGGCAATACTATGAATGAGTGTTCATAACATTTCCATAATTTATTACTTAATGGGTAATAAAGTGATAGGCCAAAGACAAAAATTAAATGACATAAAATATATTTAATTAATTCCTTTTGAATTAATTATTATTTTTTGAAATACAAAGGCATAAAAGCAACTTAATTGCTATTATGTAATAGATGAAAAAGTGGGATTAGAATGGTAAGGTTAAAGTAAAGTCATGGTCCAATTTGAGTTGAATTTAGTTATTAAACTACCTTAGAGGTCAAATCTATTATAAATAATGGAAAATCAATTGTAAAGGGTTCAAAATTTATTTCTCTTAGCTTAAGGAAAAAGTTACTGTAACTTTGTGCACATGATGTTCTTTTCAAAAAAAATTTAATGGAATGCATTGGAATATGTGAGGAAAATCTATTGATTTATTGGTATTTTATATTCTTCATTAATGAAATGTGACTTGATGCCCATAAATGAAGCTATAGGTTGAATTATCATATTTTTTTTACTGTGTGTAAACCCTTTGTTTTTGTAAACTTTGTGTTGGAAACTTTTGAGAATGGACTTTGTGTCAGATACACATAATTAATTTTAAAGGAATACTTTGAGATTTCATGGAATATTTTCTCTCATTACATCTCTTTTTTTATATTTTCATCTACATATTGAAAGAAAGATTCCAATTTAGAATTGTTTGATGCCAAATGAAGCTTTGTTTGAAAGGAGTAAAAAATAATTTGCATTCATTTATAGCTAGAAACATTGAGGTGATCCATAGTAATTTACATCTTGAAACCCATTTACTATTATACTTCACTATCCTATTTAAAATATGTCTTTCTCACCTTTCTAAGCATACATGTTGCTATTGTTGAACAATCCAACTCATTTATTGAAAATATGAGTTAATTGGATAGTTTTCTACATTTGATTTGTTTTGGATTTCCTATTCTCCCTTCCATCTCCTCTCATTCTTTTTAAATTTCAATTTTTATCCATTTTCCCTATTTGTTATTCCTTTTTGTACTTTATGGTTAAAATTACTAAAAACCCCAAAAAACCCCATCATATCAGGGAGTTTCCTCTCTTAAATGCAAAATAAAACCACTTGTCACATGGTGAATTATCCAATGTTGAAAAAGTTATGCCACTACACATTAGGAGAGTTATTGAAATAACCAATAAAATCACAATAACATAAAATATTACCAATAATTTTGGTAACTCTACTGGGGATTGAATTACCTTATGAATTCAATTTTTATAAATTTCAAGAACCTCCCGTATAATGGAGGTGGGAAACTATATTGAAATTAGGTACCTCGTGCATTCATATTTGTGATTCAAGAAATGGTGTTTGGGTTTAGTCCAACCCCACTGTTGTCCACATCCTATAGGGAAACTAATTTAGGCCTTTGGATTTAGTCTAATACAATGATTTTATTTTGGTTTCAAGGAATGTTTTTTATAAATTTTCTATAGAAGAATATTTACATATGGATTATCATATTCATTCTTTCATTGTGGCTTGTGGAATTTTAGAAGTTACACAAGAAGAGGTCTTTGTAAGCCTTTTTACTAATCCTAATTAGAACTATTGACTATTTTGACTAGAAGTCAAAATAGGCGAACCACTTATAGTTAAAAACTTGTATAGGGTCTCATTAGGGTCTTATAGGGTGTATATTAGTCCTATCAAGGTCATTTGATGTGTCACTACCTTAGTCATATTCACCTTTAAGCCTATGTCATGTTAGGGGTCATATTTTAAGTCATTTATGAGAGTTGTATAGTTTACCTAGGTATAATAATGTTCTAGGTGTTCAAAATAATTCATGTCAGTCCCTTATCAAACATGTCAATTTATAACTAAAAATTATAGGAATAACATTAGAATAAGAAGAAAAGTGGTAATTTGGGTAGTTTTTGTTGGTTGTATGACTTATACAGAGGTGTGGCATGTGTCATAGGCTCCTAGAGTGGCTCATAAAATTCCATAAACTCATTTAAATTCTTGATAAGTCTTGGATATCTCAAAATTGGCTTAAAACCATTTCAATTCTCCATCGCTTCACTAAGCATTTAGAAATGACCAACCAATTTTGGTCTAGTACAGATAATAGAGGATGAATCAAGTCAAATACACTTGGTGGTAGATATTAAACTTGGTATAATTAACATTCATGGAAATATTTCAATGTTTTGTATATCAATATTTATGAACCATTATTTAGAAGTTTATTGTTCTTTTCTGCATGTTTATCCCTACACCCTACATGTTTCTCTTCTGTTTGCCTAGTTCTATACAAACTAGTATTTGTAATTGGTTAAAAAGAGTGTGAAAAATATTATCACATGGTTATTTAATTGGTTTTAACTTGTGTTGAGAGATATATAGTGATAACACCCCTCATTTATAATGAGAAACTCCATTGAGGTGGCAAATCAAGTTTCACTTGTTGCAGCGTCATTCTCATGAAAATTCCTTAAAAAAAGGGTAAATGATGATTCAAATATCATGTTTCATGATTTTAAACTATTATTTAAAGGTTTTAGGCCTCAAGAATGTTCTACGTGATGTTTCAAATGTATAATACTCTCACACAGTCAATTTTTTGCATGACTATCATACACAATCAAGGGGTAGATAACCTTGCACAACCATGGTAATGTGATGAAAGGTTTTAAAGGTAATAAGAGGTCTCCTAAGGTGAGATAAAATTGTTTAATCCATATGAAATTATTTGATATTTGTTGAGGTCAACCAATTATCCATACATACATTTTCCCTGTGCTACTAAATGTTCACCTACAGGTTCCCCACAGAGGGTTAAGCATGATGGAATGGAAGTGTTTGGGATTGTTTTGAAGTATAACTAGGTGAAAAATATTAATATATATTTATAGGAGATATAGGATTTATTTTTAATCTATTTCATCATGTATACAATCTTATGTCATACCTTGATAATTCTATTTGCTCATGTGCACCTACAAGTGGTTCAAACAAAGGAGAAAACATTGAAATATCAGATGATTGTGATTATTTGAACACTCTTTAAGGTTTGAACACATGGATAATATCATGATAATAATTTTAGATTAATAGGATGGCAAGTAATTTTGAATTCATGCTTTTAGGTAAAAAAGGTTGCTTCAGGGTTACATTACCTTGAAAACTCCAAAATATGGACCTTACAATATTGAAGTTAAAATTGGTCTAAACATTTCCATCATGGGGCCCTATCATATGGGTAAAATTATGTGACAAGAAATATTAATTATTTTTTCAAATAATCATGATACTAAGAGACTCCCATTCCATGCATCCTTTCACTATAGAATGTCAATATTCTTTGTAATATTTTAAGTCCAAATGGCCCTTCTCTGTACTAAGATAGAATGGAAGCCTAAATTTTGGGTAAAGGACTCATTTTAAAGATAAATGACATTATGATTCTAAAAATACAATCAAATTGGTTTATATTAAATATTGTATGTAAATCATCACCTACAAGTCCCCTTTGATCACAAAATAACCACCTATAGTTTGATTGTAGTGTGACAGTAGGTTGGAACAAATAATTTGGATATTGGAAAACTCCAAAGCATGGTTGGAATAAACCCAAAAATATAGGAAGTAAGTTAAAGGAACTAAAGGAGGATCTAAACATGATACAAGGCCTAGGATGAAATGTTCACCTACAGGTATACCCCTTTTTTTGAGTAAACAACATAGTCATAGTTGACTGCAGGCTAGCCTAGGTCAGTAAAGAATGCACTTTGAGAAGTTGGAAAGGAAGTACAAGTGTTGATATGATCAATAAAAACTTGATAATGATAATGACCATCTTACATGAGGATCATCACAAGAAGATATAACATGGAGGGTTTCAACACGTAACCTACAGTCCATGCTTACAAACCCTACATAGTCAGTAAGTTTAGAGGGTCTATCTTGGGTTTCATGGTGTTTAGGGTGTTGGAAACATTACCAAACCTTAAAATATTGTACATAATTTCCATAAGACTTATTCAATCCCCTCATATCTTCATAGTTATTAAGACAATAAGGGAAGTGCTCTCTATTCTATCTTAGATAGAGGGCACTCTTGGAAAGTGCAAATCTATAAATTGAGCGACTAAAGGAAAATAATATGTGTTGAGAGATTATGAATCAATACATAAGGGTTTAATAAGTTATTTCAAACATGGTAAAACATGATGAATATCTCACAGTACTAAGGAGTCCAACATAGTAGCCTAAATCCACATAGGTGTAGTCAAGCCTACTAGGAGTTGACTAGGTCTAATGCCTAAAAGGAGTCTAATATAAATCATAAAACTAGAGGATACTTGAAATTAATTTAAGGACTTCTGTGGGGAGTTATAAGGTGAGTTTAAACATGTAGTTTTAAAATAAATTCACAAAGAAATCATTTCTTGGCTTAGGAACATGACAGGGTATACAGAATGTAAAGAAGGGCTCTAGAAGCAATATTTAGAAGATAATATATGTATGGATTATTATCATGGGATATTAAGGAGTTTGGATATGTTTGAGAGGGTACTAAACTTTCCTTTTGTGTAATTTTTTCATAGGTTCAACATCAAACTTCTATGAACAATCCTTAAGGGTAAAACTACTCAAAACCGTCAAAGAAGGAAATGCATATATATGAGATAGTATGACTTGTAATATGATTGGAAATTATAGATGCCTCCACTAGGCTTATTATATTCAATTTGGATTCTACCCTATTTATATAAACATGATACAAAATGGATTTTATTGATAGTTTTTTATGTTATGTATGCTCAAGGGAGAATTGAAATATGGGAATCACTTTGGGGGACTAAATGATACCTAAAATAACTATTCATACTCATGTATTTCATCATAAGAGAACACAAGTACCTCTACAAGCACCTTCACTTTAGGGAGTTAAAACTGGCATAGTGAATGAAGAGTGATCACCAAGTGAGAAGGTGATAACTCTAATTGGGAGGCCTTTTAAGGTTTTCCTGATGGATATAAGTATAAGAGGACTCTTAATAGGTGTAATATCACCCCATGTACATATTGAATTAGAAATTTGAATACCATCTTAGTGACAAGTGTGAAGGATGATTATGATTACAAATGGTGAGAACACTTGTATAGAAGAGGATAAATGATTAGGGACATATCTAATGCATGTTGGAGCTTGTTTATAAAACCCCCTTCATAGTGAAATTATTTAAGATATTCCTAGTATACATTAGATCACTCAAGAAATACCAAATTATGAGGGTAATTTTTAAGGAGCTAGTTGAAGGTCCTACTCTAGAATTGAATAGTTTCATGCCTTGGAGTGATATTTGTCTAAAGATACCTTTCATGGTATATTAAATACTTCATTCATATACATATTTAACTCTCCCTCTCATATTAACACCTGTTCTTGTGACTCTTGAACTTCATTCTTCTCTCTCCTTTCTCACATTCTATAATCACTAGCCATTTTGGCTATTGCATGCTAATTCCACACCATGTATGGTGAAGCCCTATTATTTTTATATTATACTTTGCCTTTTAATAATAAAAATAATTTGTTTTAGAGTTCAAAAACATCTTGTATAAGTGTGCAAAGTGATTAATGGTGTGTTGGAACACAACTATTTACTAAGAGGGGGGGGGTGAATCAATAGATTGAATAAAGTTAGTCCTTTAATACTTTTAATGTAAATTGAAAATTATATGTAGAGATCACACACAAACAAATAGACACAACACTAAGTGTATATAGAAAACCTAGTATGGGAAAAACCATGGTGAGAATAGCTATTAGAATCTACTCTTCTAATCCAGCCTCACAATCAAAACCTCATTAGTTATAATGTTTAAGGGTACTGACCCTATGAAGACACTGATCCCTTGATTTAAGAGCACCTACTCCCTAAATGAGCTTTGAATCAGCTCTTCTGATATCACCTACCTATCAGATCTATTATGGAGCTATAACTCTAGATTATAAAATTGATTCAAAAATGAATCCAATTCTATGTTACAGGCCTATTCTGTAATTTATCAAACTCTACTCTACACCTATCTTCCTCTATGCCTCTCTCCCTCTCAATTCAACTTTATTCCACACTATTCCACATAGTGTATATCCTATATGATGTATATATGCATTGGATCTAGGTATCACTTATTCTGTATGTTCACCATTGGTCGTTAACACATCATACACACTTATTTATTGGACTTAGTTCATCTATATTTAACATCAAGTTTCCCACTTCTTAAATCCATGCACCATCACCATAATTCTATATATTTTACTATTTTTTATCATATATTAGGATAATATTTGATAGACATACCCTTTTTCACAATTTGGATCGATTAAAATAATCTATATTATTCTCTATGTCATAAAATGTAGCTTACTTGTATGTTCCATTGCTTGACCATTGAGATGAACATATCTTTAAATACCGACCATTAATATTAAGTATCATTTTATAATCTAATGATCCTTGTTAAATTATCTCACCTTTAAAATTCGATCATTAGATTGAGCTCACGCTCTTTGTTAGATCCTTGTGAGCTTCCTAAATTTAACACTTCAACTTTTAAATGCGTCTATTGATATAAATCTGACAAGCTCACATGATTGGTTAGATATTTGTGAGATTATAAACTTTAAATCTTCAAATCTAAGTCACAACCATTGATCTTTGTCTTAGCCTCTTGAGATTAGGACACTTGGCACTCTTACATGCCTTCTAAGCACTTTACTATCAATCCCTATGCTTGTGACACTTGGTATTCTCATGCGTATTTTGTACATTATTAGTCCCTAAAATTGTGACACTTGGGACCCTCACATGCCTTATTCACATTACTATTAATGCCCACACTTGTGACACTTAGCAGTCTCACACTAATTATTGACTAATTAACTTTGAAGTGCACCATAGATCTACCACTCAAACTATATGATCATGACACATGTCATCAATGCATTCAATCTTAGGTACTTTAATGTATTGAATTTATTTCATGTCATTGGATCTTCATAATGAAATTAATCACTCACCATCGATCAAATTTGGATAAATGTTAAGTCAAAGACTTAGGAATATTAAAGTCTTTGATCATTATTCTGAGCCAGTAATCACTAGGTCAAATGGGCTAGTTTCACAATGATGAGTAAGGCTTAAGTTATAACTTAAGTAGCTAGTTCCCACCCATATCTAGTCAAAACAAAAATATAATTACCTATGAATTCCATGAATAAAAACCCATAGGGTTTTACTGAGAAACCCTAGTAATGGCTGAGAGCAAAGATAATTCATTTCTAGGCTCATTTCTCTTCATCTGAATCTATGGACCATATTTATGAGATGCACTTTAAAAAACCATAAAATATATTCTATCAAATTCTTTGCAAACATCTAGAAATAGTCTCTCTAAAAGCATGATAACTTTATATGATAATATTACAACTTGTGTAATTATAAAACATGTTCATCTCTCTATCAGTCTTGTCTGTGACTGATCCTTTGACATCAATGACATCTATAGTTCCAACTATTCCTTTTTACATCAATGATAATCCCCATTTATCATTAATGGAAAAATAAATTCTTTGAGCTTGTAACATATGTTGTACTCCTCTAGCATTGAATGTACTTGCATTGGCTTATGATGAACATGAGCTAAAGATGTTCATACCAAAATTTCTCCCCATTAGGTAATGGAACATTTACCTAAACACACCTTGGACACATGATTTTATCCTTATTTGATAACCATAAAGATTTTACAGAGAGCATTTACACTTTTTCTCCCCCTTTTCCATCAATGGTAAAGGGACTCCAACTTTCTCACTGTTTGTCCAAATTTTTCTCCCCCTTTCTCAAATAAAGGAGTTTATTTAAGAATATAAAAACATCAACTAATTATAAATTTACAAAAATATGCATACCTAATTTTCCTTTTATCTCTTCCTCCAAGGATTAACAAAGTTTTTGTGATCCTCCCCCTAGACTCATGCTCTATTACTAAGATCTAATGGTGTGATGTAGGAGCAACCACTCCCAATTTCTACCTCAAATACTCAAATTGTTCCTTGGGAATAAGTTTGGTGAATATGTCTAAAACTTGATCTAATGTTGGCACATATTCTATTATGACCTCTTGATCTATAACCTTTTCTCTTAATAAGTGATACTTGATTGATATGTGCTTAATTCTAGAGTGCATCACTAGATTCTTTGATATGTTAATAGCAATTGAATTATCACAAAGAATAGAGATAGGTGATTTGTATTCTATCTTGATGTATTTAAGTTTTTGTCTCATCCGCAAGACTTGAGTGCAACATGCCACTGATGTAACATACTCTACTTCTATTGTAGAAAGAGTAATCAAGTCTTTATTTTTTATCAACCATGAAACAAAGTTGTTTCCAAGGAAAAATGCACCACCACTAGTGCTTCTTCTATCATCCACACTTCTTACCCAATCAACATCTATATATGTTATCAAAGTGAAAATTTCATCTTTAGGATACCATAGGCCATAGTCAATTGTACTATTGATATATCTAAAGATTCTTTTCACTACATTAACATGTGATTCTTTAGGAGTAGCTTGAAATCTTGTAACCATGCACACTACTTGCTTGATATTTGGTCTTGATGTAGTTAAGTATAACAAGTTACCTATCATTGATCTATAAAAAGTTTGATTTACATCAAGGGACTCATCCTTTTTGCTCAGCTTACATCTAGTTATCATGGGAGTACCTACTGGTTTGCTATCTTCCTTTCAAAACTTCCTACGCATTTCCTTAACATACTTGGTTTGAGATATAAATATCCCTTCATCAGTTTGTGCTATCTTGAGACCAAAGAAGAAGGAAAGTTCTCCAAGCATAGACATCTCAAACTCATTTTGCATTTGAGTAGAAAATTATTTCACATTCTATTGTTTCAACCACCAAAAATGATATCATCTATATATACAACAATAATTAACACATGGTTACCTTGAGATTTGAAGTATATATTACTATTTTCACATCCTTTATTAAATCCTTTCTATTTCAATTATTAGTCTAATATTTAATACCATGTTCTAGGTGCCTACTTTAGACCATACAAAGCTTTCTTTAGTATGCACGCATAATCTTCCTCTTTTGACAACTAAAAACATTCAAGTTGTTCTATGTAGACTTCCTTTTCTAGGTTCCCATTTAAGAAAGTAGACTTAACATCCATTTGATATGCTTTTAATTTCTTATAAATAAATAATGTTAGAAACATTTTTATGCCTTCTAATCTAGAAAATAGAGCAAACGTTTCCTCAAAATCTATACCTTCAACTTGTGCATATCCTTTGCACACAAATATATCCTTATTCTTTATAATAATTCCATACTCATTGAGTTTGTCTCTAAAGACCAAATTTTTACCTATTACATTCTTATTTAAAGGTCTTGGAACTAATTCCCAAGTTTTTTTCTTTTCAATTTGGCTTAGTTCTTCTTCCATGGATTTTAGCCAGTTCTCATCCTTGCTAGCTTCAACATAGTTCTTAGGCTCAATTTTAGATATTAGAGCAAAAATTAAATGATCCTTGTTTAATGAAACTATTCTCCTTATATGAACTCCTAAATTTTTATTTCCAATAATCTACTCTATAAGATGATCTTTTTAAACAAATCTTGCAGGTGGCTTTTCATTTACTTCCTCAGGCTCTTCATTACCTACTTCCTCTTCAAATTCTAATTCTTGTTCATAGATGTATTTTTAGCCTTTTGTATTAACATATGTAGGTTTTGATTTGAGTGTAATAACCAATAAATATTCCTTCATCACATCTTGATTTAAAGCTTCCCAACTTATCTTATTTTCTCCTAATATAGCATTTGCTACCAAACACTCTGAAGTACTTAACATAGGCAAGTTTTCCATACTATTGTCACTTGTATTTTCACCCCTTGAGGAGATGTATCAAATATCCTTATCCAAGTGGAATAATGGAAACATCTCACTTGCTATGGTTAATCAATTTGGTGAGATGAATCTTTAGAAGGGCTAGTTCCCTTGATGTATTCTTTGAAACACTCTTTCACTTATCAAATTTTCATAAAAAGGGTAAAGAAGACAAACTTATAAAGATAAAATTTGATGCAAAAATATATAATTTCCTCATATTGACTGAAATTATACTACTTATATCAAAACAAATCTTCTTTCACATAAAACTCACAACTCAAGATAGATTGTTACATCGATGTTTCATATGCTAGGTTTAAGAGGTATATTGATTTTCAGGAGGGATGATGAATGATAATTTAGAAAAAAAATCATAGGATAATTATAAAAAACTTATTCACTAATAAATCACACTAAAAAAGACATAAAATAATTACTCTTATGCACACTTAGTGGATAATCAAAGACAACATGGTAGAAAAGACTATCTTTTACTAGATAAGATCAACAAGATTTGGAACCAAAATCAATTATGAAAAATTTAATTAGGAAAATTAAATTATTTATTTATTCAAGAGTCATTCAAATACAAAATTGTCTCGGGTTTCATAATTAACCAATGGAGGCTACTTAAAAGAGCCAAAAGAGTCACTACTTATAACATTTAGGAGAGGGGTGAGACAAGGGAAGTCCAAAGGTCACTTGGACACTTGTAAAGATGATAAAATATGTTATATATGCATGATAAGGATATGTTAAATGAACATGTAATTTTATGAAGTAAAAGTGTCCATACACGTCCTTAAACTCATGAAAAATGGCATGAAACTCTTTGCATTGGCTCAAAAAATTGCCTTCATCATCCACACCTATTTTAACATCCCAAAACTAACTAGGGATAGGTCTAGTGATTGGAATGAGAGAGAAGGATTATATACATTACTCTCCATGCATTTTTTTTAGTCTTGGTCATCTATAAACTTCTAGAGATGAGCCATCATCATCTGTAGTCTAAGAAAACTCCTCTTCCACACACCTTGCACACTTGACTTCCAAAAAGCATTAATTTTTTGTGAAAATTTGTAAAAGGGAGTGGGTGATAATTTTAAAGACATTCCATGGCCTTATAGGAATTAGGAAAACCTTAAAAGGACATCCATTTGAAGTTTTCACACTTATCACCATTATGTTCACTATGCCAGTTTTGACTAGCTATGATGAGAGCCATTTTTTGAACATTTAGGAGTTTTTTAAAGGCATTAAATGATAATAGTGAGTTACTAAAAATTTATATATTCTTTCCAAACTTTATTTTATCTCTTTAATGTTCTTATAACCTATATAATGCATAAAATAGTCAAAAAACCCATTTTGTACCCTATTCATATAGATTCTATTTAACTAATCTAGATGGTAGGGAACCTGAATGAGTATTCTACAAAATTAAACCATTATTATATTTAAAACATTCTATTTGAGCAACTTTCAAACTTCATTTCCTCTATTGGGTTTTGACTTAGGGTTTATAAGGGTTTTAGGCAATTTTCACTCTTAAGCTTTGTTCATAAATTCATAATATTTTAATCTCCAAAAAATTATACAAACATGATGTCAAGGACCCATAATAACCTCTTAAAACTCATTTGGCATCCATGCATGGTCTCATGAAAGATGTGACCATTCAAAACTAGCCAATCGAGCTTACTTCTCCATTTGCATAGGCCATAATATGGTTCTTAAGCCCATAGATGAATTTCATGGTTTGTCTACAAAATAAAAGGTTGAAAATATCTATTATGACCTCATAAACATGTTTTAGTCTATTTAAATCTATTCTTAGAGCTGAAAGTGATATTGGTCTCCCATTTGGTCAGTAGGCTTGAACATGCCTAATAGGCCTAATTGTAACCTTTGAGCTAGTAGGAAGAGTAGGTGGTCAACTTGAAAGGAGTATTGGAATATGTGAAAACACATTATTTACCTATGATGGATCATTCTAAATTTGTTTGTAAACCCTCTCCCTTTTCCTAAGCATATTCACTTCTTACCTTCACTAAGACTGCACACTCAATTGTAGGTGCATACAAGGCCTTAAGAGGTCAAGGTAAGATTGATTCACATTTACAAGAGTTCATGGAGGTCATCATGATCTTGATGGAGTTGTTCATAAGATAATTTCATCATTTTAACTCTCCTTTAACCTTTAACTACACTTTGAGCTCACCAAACTAAGTCCTTTCTCATAATTATGATATGTTACCCTTTTTGATTCTTGTAGGTGTATATTAGCTTTAATTGAGATTGGTCATGGTGTTTAAATGACTTATTTAAATCCCTTAAGGTCACAAAGTATATGTTCATACCTGAATTCAACTTAAATGTCATAAAACACCACCTAGACACCAATGCAAACCCACTATCTGTCTTCCCAGCTGTAGGTGCACATTTTCCCTAAGAAAGGACACCTATAGGTGTCCATGGAGCTTGAAAAAATATGCATCAACATCATAATAGTTACCTTCATGCTATTTTTTACACCATTCAATCAATAAGACCAGGCTAACATGAGAATGTCTTTTGTTTTCTTTTTAGGATGTCAAAGGTCATCCACAACTTAAAACCTATAGATATGAATGCAAGATTTTAGTGTTTTTTAAGGCAACTTTGAGGCCTTCAACTTATAACTTGCACTAACTTTATAGCCTCTATCTTTGGCATAGTTCCTCTCTAAGCTAGAGGCTACCAGGTTTACTTGTCTATATGCTTTAAAACCCTTTTCAACCTTGTTGTATGACATTCACAAAACACCCTTGGACCTCTATTTTCACATTTTTGGGAAACCTTCCCTGAACTCAGTCGTTGCCTCCTCTAAGATGTTTACCTTTCCATTTGTCCATTTGATGTTTCAAATAGGTCTGATTTGGGATTTATCACATGTTAGGATTTTAAAAAGGGTCTTAACCTACTCTAAATTACCCATTCAAAGACCTTCATAGTTCAGAGGTACCACCTGTAGGTGGGCATTAACATACATAGGTAGTAATCATGAAATTTTGAGTAGTATGTATGAATGAATAGGTTTATAAAAAATTACATGCCTTCACTAAGTATCCCAATGCACCGTTATCAAGCTTAATATATTGAAACACATATCAATATTTCCACCTCTCAGCATGACATTATCAAAAGGCTCATGTAGGTGTGCATTTACTATATAGAGGTAGTAAACATAGAATGGAGAAATAAGGGTAGATGAATGGTCTCAAGAATAAATAAAACTCAATTTCAATACTTCAAATGCATGATTATTATCAAGGATGTCTTAAGACAAGATCCATAACACTATTCTAATGTGAAAACCTCTAGAAAACATCTGGAATAGAGTAGGTAGGGGTGACTAATGACTAGTTAGTGTGGTGAATGAGCTTGGAACTAAAATTTCACTTTTCCCAAATATACAAATGAAATATATTAAGATATTAATTAATTGGATAACTGATACACATTCATTACCATTTCATGAACAAGATAAATAAGCTCCATACAATGATTATAAGTGAAATTAAACAAAGAGTTGACTATGAAGAATGATCAGATTACAAGTTGCCCAAAGCATGATGTGATGAAATCATCATGGTAAAATGTGATCATATGTAATTTATACCTATATAACACCATATTATATTCACATGAGACCTCTGTATGAGACCAACAAGCAAGAAATTGAATGCAGCTACACAATGGTGACACCTTCCTGCAACATGAGACAAATTGACATAAAAACATAATGAAACATGAAAATAAATATATAGATAATTTTATAAGAGAGAAAACATCTTATGGAGTCAACATCATGAATTGGTTTGTACGGACTTGTCCAAAATGGAGCAAAACCTTTAGGGTGTAAGAAATAGTGAACAAAGAAATACACTCAACATGTTACAGATGGTTCATAAAGCATGTTTCACTAATAATTACACTATTTTTATGGAAATTAAGGTATCTAAGTGTAATACCACCTCCCAAATTTTTTTGACATGAAACCTCTTCAGCTATTCATACTAAGCATAAACATGTTGGCCACTTCTGTGTGTCTATGAAGGCAAAAAAGGAGAAGAAAAATTTTATCTTAAAAATAGAACTTATAGAGAATATAAAGAATGGAAATAAACCTAAGGAATAATAATATAATTTCTATGACTTTCTCTCATGTTTCACCCTCCCTCATGAGCCGTACAAGTGCCAAACTCACTTTTTTAGTTGATTACTTGATCTTCAGTTAGATAACCTATAATATTTTGATTGAATTTAAATTTCTGATATGGAATATGACCTATTGGACATTTTAAATAAAAATAAGACACCTAGACACTTGGGAACCATGCCACTTGCATTTATGATCCTTAAAAGCCCAGTAAATGACCTACAATGATAAATAAACTTATTCATGAATAAGGTTAAAAAGGAATTAAATAACATTAAAAGGATTATAACATACCCTATGGAAAATTATTAGACCCATAATCATCTAAAAAAACCAAGTTATTTACCTATAGGGGTCTAAATTTGACCTTGAAGTCAATTTTGGTTAATAGATTAGTGACTAATACAGGTAATATGCCTACTATACTAAAGACCAGTAGCCTTATCCTTTCCATGGGATAGGGAGTCAATAAATTCATGAAGACAACTAGAAATGGATTTTATAAAACACACACAAAACAACCACAACACACTAATCAAATACAAGATAAAGCAAGACACCAACAAGACTCACACATGTGCATAAGAACTTAGGGAAAATAAGAAAAATAGTAGCTATGTACAAAGAGTGAGGAGAACCTTAGTAAAAATGTTTAGGATATATCCCATTGACTGGGATATGAACCTCCTCTTCATACAACTTTGAGAGTTGGAAATCATTATGTTTCTTGCATTAAGTGATGACATAAGGGCCACTCCACAAAGCATCAAACTTTGTGTGTTTTCTAGGCTTAGCCCTATCTTCATCCCACTTTAGAACAATGTCCCCATCTTGGAATCTTCTTGTCATGGCTTTCTTATCAAATTATCTCTTTGTTTGATCTTGATGAGCTCTCATAGTTTGCATAGCTTGATCCCTTGTTTCTTCAAGCTCCATCAACTCACACAACTTGACCTTCATATTTTCATTTTCCATCAACTCCCGCTGGTAAGTGAGATCCAAGGTTGGTAACTCAAGTGAAATAGGAAGTCTATATTCTCTCCCATAAATTATTGTATATGGTGGGTTTCCAATGGATCTTTTGGGGGTGATTCTATCATCCCAAACAACTATCTTCAACTTGGAATGCCAAGTTCTTTGGTTTTCCTCCATTTTCCTCTTGATGATCCCGATTAGATTCTTATTAGTGGACTCAGCTAGTCTATTCCCTTATGGATAATAGTTTAAGTAAGTACTAAGATAAATACCTTGTGTCAAAGTCCACTCGTCTTCATTTCAAGAATAAATTCCTATATTAGTGGAATTGAATGAAAATAATTAAGAATAAATTCTATAGGTACTAGATTAAAGAATTGTTTTTTTTAATAAAAAAAATTAGTAATCATTCCCTTCAACAGATAAAAAAATAAAATAAAAAGAGTAAATGTTTTTGATATTCCCTACAAAAAAAATTAGAAAAATAACATGTGTGTGTGTGTGTGTGTGTGTGTTTTAATTAAAAAATAAATGAGCACAAAAAAAAATTCTTCTTACTCTCCCTCTACAAAAAAATAATACATAGTTAAAGGAAAGGGTAGAGAAAAATAATACAAATATATTTGATAATGCTTGGATTTTTTTTTAAATAGAAAAAAAATTAAAGGAAAAAAATTACTTGTAAAATAATGTGGCTGAAAAAAATATTTGACAAAAAGGATTTAAGAGCCATAATTTAAAAAAAAATGAGAAGGAAAATGGATTGATATGATATTGTAAGGGTGGAGCTCTTGCAAAAAAAATTCAAAATCTTTTATACAACCTACACACTCTTAAAAAATGTCAATAAAAATGAACTTGGATCTGATACCATGAAATATTTGTCCAAGAAACATTCATAAATTTGACAAAGTGCAAAAATTAAATAAACAAGTTACCTCTCCAATGCAAGCCAAGATCAAGACAAAAAAATTTGAAGTGAGAAAACCAAATGAATCGGTGAAAACAATCATATGATAATATTAAGAGACTTGCCAAAAATCTTCTTTACATAAAAGTACAAGATAGAAAAATTAGAGAGAGCATAAGTTTTCTAGATCATAAAAAAGAAGAGAAGAGAAGCTCTTTTATAGAGCTAGAGGAATAATAGGAGTTATAAAAGACCCCATTAATGACCTTACAAGTCTCTTAAATGTGTGTGTCACTTGTGGCCTAATCCCTTAAAAAATAGGGAGGGTGTGTGCCAAGTGTAGGAAGGGAGGTTACATGCAAGTAACTTCTCCTAAATCTTAGGTTGACCAAAGAGGTGAGTGCCACCTCATGAAATCTAGATTTATGGGAATTTATAATTCCCATAAATACACATTTCTCATAAATAAAAAAAGAAATTAAGATAAATAAAATTATCCTAAATGAATGGAAATACTAACACAATCTCACCATTATGTCCTCTTCATACTTGTCACCATCTCTATCAATAAAAATCAATGGAGTGTCCTCTCTATCTCCCTATTTGTATACACTCGCATCTCTGTATCCATATCCACATCCACACTTGCCTCTCATAGAATCTCACATCCTCAACCTTATTAATATCTATGCCATGTAGTTGGATCCTATCTATAACCTATCTTATACCTCATCCTTGTACACATCGCCTATCTCATGTAATTTCCCTCCTGATACGAGCTCCCAAACATGTGCATTGTGATTTCCTTATCAAACTAGCAACTAGTCTCTATCTCCATGTACATGGTGGTGCATATGGTACTATCAATATCATCAACTACTATCAAACCCACCAATCCACATAACCATATACTACTCTTACATCGACCACATCCCTCTTATCACTCCATCTCACTATCTACAACTATGACCAACTATGATTTTCTATCATTGGATCAATAGTAATCCCCCACTATGCTCTCTTACTAACTACTCATGAAAAGATATGCAAACCTACTAGAATGTGTTCTTTGATCCTAAATGACCTCATCATCTTATTAGGGTCATATATATCTATAATTTAATAATGTATCCCAATCACATAACACTATCTCATCATATAATCCATATACAAATCACCTTAAGGCCACTAAAATACAATCTCCTTATCTGGTCTCAAGTTGACCTGGTCATCACCTAACTCATCTATCACCATCCTATAGAAATATAAGTCACCTAAATGTGGTTTATGAGTACAAATAATAACATTCCATCCATATTATAATGACTCATCCACATAATGAGAGCTCATATGACCAAAAAACCTCTCTACTATGATGTGCTACCAGAACTAGACCTATAATAATGTGAAAGGACTAATCTCCTTCCCATCAATATAATCAACATGGTGTAAGACCATGTATAAATGTACTATCATGCATGTCCCCCATGTAAACCTCTCACCCATCTCTATCATGTCTTTGATAATGTCCAATAAACCAATGAAACAGTCTCCCACTCTTGTCAGGTAACATAATGACATTGATAACAACCATAAGTACAATGGTCAAAGATTCCATCTCTAGTCATGTAAAATAATAAATCTCTACTCTTCCCCTAATAATTAGAATCAATCCATCTCTAAAAATCCTATACAATGTAGTCTCCTACAAACCTTGACCCTAATAAACTCATTTCCCGTGTATCAAATACTTAGAATCAAATACACATCCTTTAGAGTCACCATCATCTCCCTTATAGGAAACTATAAGGTACTAGTCTCACTATGCCATATCTTAGTTAGCACTATCAATAGATCCCTTTCTACTCAAATGTATAGAATTTGTGCAATGTAAAATAACCCAATCACCTATAGAACCCCAAACTCATACTTTATGAATCTAGAAATCTGCTCTAGTACACCAGGCCTCCACTCCCATGTAGTAATAACTAGTAATAAATCTTGTAAACAAAACACATTAGCATAAAGTTAATTCTATCTATCAACATAATAATCCATTTAACACTATTTTAACACATTCAAAAAACACAAAAAAAAACCATACAAACAACATTTTCATTCATATTATTTTTACACAATTCATCATTATGGTTATTTATCCTTTCCTATTTCCTCCTTTCCTCTTAACAATCACATTTTTCCTTCTCACATTAACATTTTTGAAATGTATTTTGACAAATTCAGTCTTAATCTCTTCAATTCCATAACATAGTACGTTTTTTCTACCCATTTTTTCTATTTTGCCACTCAATTCTTCACTTTTGCTCCATAGCTCTTCAATTTCACATTTACCTATTCAAATTTCACCTAAAATTATTTTGCCATCCATGTTGATGAATTCACTACTCAGTTCCATGATTTCTCAACTGTAAAAATGTGAAATCATGATTCATAACCTACTTTATACCCCTCAATTATTTCACACCCATATTCTATGAATTCATTTGCAAGTTTAATGAATTCATAGTTTTTTATAGTGAATTCACAAATATCCCATCTATGAATTCATTCTTGTCTAGTTTAAACCCTAATAAATATACATAAATGAAAAAATTAAAGCATTAAAATTCACTTACTGGAGGCTTTATCCTCTTAGATATCTAATGTCTCCTCACATGCTCTACACGGTGCTCATGGTGTGGAGTACGGTCCATATTTTAGCAAACTCTCAAAGAAAATCTCCTCAATAAGCTTATACTAACAAATAACTATCCAAATCTAAAGTGCACAAATGAATTTCTTACCCCCAATTATTCTATTTATATTGTCACTCCATTTCAAATTCCCCCCCACCCCTCCATTATCTCCATTCTTCATCCATTTTCAATCAAAATTTAGGACAAACTAAATCAAATTAATCCAAATTTATTTCAATGACTTACAACTATTAACCCCATAAATTTTTCATTACAATTTAAAAACATATATGTTTCTATTTTTGGATCCATAACTTACTATCACTGGGATATATTATTCCCACATCCACTCCATTAACCCTCACATCATAAGCATCCACTAAGCATGCAATCTTTTTAAGATAAAAAAATTATTTTTCTGATCAAAACTCTAGTTTTCATCAACTAGGGGTAACCTATTTATAGAAAGTTTAAACCTTACAAGTTTGACATTCTAGTAATTTGATTTCTTTCTAGTCCAAACTATTTTATCATTATCCTCTTTTCATTCATTTCGAGCATTTACCCATTTTCTTGAACAAACCCTCGAGGGGGCATTATCACATTTATTCTCATTCATTTGGGACACTTTTTTCTTCTTAATCATCAATGCTCTATTTCTTCTACTATTATTCAAAACAATATTACTTTGAAACACTATTTCAAAGAAGAGAAAATATAGACACCTAAATTATATTTAGTGTCTAAATACACCTAAAACCCTATTAATTATCCTTCTTAACATTCAAAATACAATTCATGACATTTTCTTCTTAAAAAATTGAATAAATCAAATTTAATCAATTATGCACACTTTAAATATAAATATTATTAAATTTGGATTTTACACCTCACCCAACATATTCCACCTTTATCTCCCTCCCATGACTTCCTCAACCTCCTTTGAGTTATCCCTTGAGTTGTCAAATAGTTTGACTAATTTTTGGTGACTCAATTAACTATTTCCATGTTTCTCTGATCCATTTGAAATGGTCATCATCCTCATAGATGAGGACTCATTAGTCACCATAGATAATTTGGATTATTTAAAATATCTAAATAATCCTCTATTATTGGATCTTTCCTCAAAAAATCTATAAATAAGGATGAAATCCATCGCTTTCATCATCCTAACTTATGTTAATGAAGTGATATCAAAATCACAAGCAAATCCAAAGAAAATCAAAGCTATCAAAGAGCCTTTTTTAACAAGATGCTACCAATTTTTACCTTGCATTGGAAAAGTGAGCAACCATAATTCAAATAATATCTAATCGAATACATATCGTAATAGAAGAAGATTTTACAAATAAGGTATAAGTTTTTATTATTTCTTTTGTTTGTAGCTCTAGCTTAGTTTAAGATAGTTTAGATAAATATTTCTTAGTATAATTTGAATTTTTATATTTTATTCAATACATTATCTAAGTTTTCAATATCCTAATTTATAATAATAATTATATCAAACTCAAATGTATGATCATATGCTATGATGGGAGAATTGGGTTTTTTTGGACTAGGTTCTGTTATCAATGTTTGTCTTGTTTATTCTGTGTGTATGTGTGCTAGTGAAGGGCACAAATACATGGTTTGGGAATACTCACCATGCCTTTTTTACCTCTTGTGTATTATCATGGTACTTCCATTATCCTCTCACCTACCTCTAGGATTGTTGCCTCTCATATCCTTACACCTGGTTTCATAATACTTTTGTTTACATAGTTCTCATTATCTGACTTTCATGTTGAACTATCAATCCTATACAAATGCATACCCTTACATTTACCCACCAATCATGCTAATCATGTGAGAGATATTGTATCCATCCATGGGGAATTTCTCAAGCCTAGAATAAACCATATTCTTGTTAATCTCTAAAACAAATTACTTGAATTACTTTCCATATCGTTCTCTCAAAAAATTAAACTGTGCTTCTTTCAGATAAGAATATGTATAAACCATATATTCTGGAGTATATCTATTAAATATTCCCTTCCAATAGATGCCTACTGATCATATCTAATCAATTTCCAACTTAGATAAGGCCATCTAATGTTTTATTTACCAAAAAGACTTCCATCTATAATTCCTTGAGCAATCTTATGCATACACAAAAATCCAAGCATGTTAGTGAATGGGTAATTATATAAAGAATGGTTCATACAACGAATCATATAGGTGATTCTCTACCCATGCACATGTATAAACTCCTATTTTAGGATACTAGAACACAAATTTCTATTCTATGGTAAAAATCTAATGCTCGACATTTTCTAAAGATATCCTCTCAAACATTTTTATACGATTATGCTAACAAGTTCAATGGGTCCTGGAATTAGAACCAAAATCTTGGGTATCTTTCCTTATATTCTCATAACTAAGTATTAGTTCACACCCAATATATGTAATATTTAAACAAGTTTTCATGTTGTCATATCACACGAGAGGTAACCTCATAAGTTCACCTAAGGCATATAGCAAGGACCAGACCCCATTGATTCTAGCACGTGATGAAGTCTAGTTAAGCTCTATCTTACTTTGGTACTTGAATTACTATATTTATCCATCATCACTATCATCATTACTAGATTTAACCATTTGACATATCCATATAATGCATATAACTATCACTATAAAATCAAAGTTAACACTAGAAATCAATAAATCATGATTTAAAAATAAGAACTAATTTTATTGTTTTCATTTAATAAGGCTACCAAGTTACATTACTATTACATAATCTCTTTAGATCTGTATATTGATAACTATTCTACACATCCAATCATATAAACACTAATTATAATAGCTTTAACCCTTCTAACTTATAGAAACCATTTATAAATAAGCTAAGGGGAATTTATACATAGGTGTACTCATTGGCTTCAATTCTATCATTAATACCAAATTGATGACTAACCAATGACCATTAACAACAATGAATCATGGAAAGATTTTATAATTAATTCTTATTGACTCAAGTGTAACTACCCCTATATACCCTCTTTATGATAGATCTTCATGTTTGTGTTCCTCTTCTCTCATAAACTGGTACTAGATTCATTCTCTCATTAATCTCTATTGCTTTCATGAATTGATTTATAACCACCTCCACTTCTTACGCCCTTATCCTAGTCATGCACTTTTTAAAGTCATGTCTTATGATCCTCATTCTCCATTTCTTTTCCTTGTGTGATTCATCATTTTGTGCCAATGTCTTCCATGTTGTTCTTCAACCTTTCACTCTTCCATGTGATCTTATTTTATGCCATGATGTTTCCATGCCTAGTTATTCTATGTTGTTCTTATGCCCTTGTATTCCTGCATTGGGTTATCAAAACACTTAGAATATTTTATTAAAAAAATAGGTCCAATAGTCCTATAACTTATCCTATCTAAGTGACCCAAACTCAAATAAGGTAAATCAAATAGATCCCATTGATATTTAATGTATCTAGATATGGCCAAATGTACTGTTTAAACCTAGAAAGAGGAGAATTTATGACACACCATCAATAAAGAGGGTTCCAAAGCCTCTAGGTAATCAATATAATGAAATAACCCTAACTAGGTCTTATAATATTGTAATCAATATGATCTAGTATTACCAATCTAGAAACACAAATAAGGGGGATGGTTAAAAATAAATTAAAGAGGGTAAGGAACCATGGTAGGCAAATGAGGGCCTATGTTACCTAAGGTGGAAAGTGACAAGTTTGAAAAACCCTATAGCCACACTAAATATTAGTGTAGAGGAGATTCAAACAAAGATTTTTACATTAATTCAAGCTAGTAATTATGCAATTTCTATTTGTCAAATAAAAAATTTAAAGATAGAATATACTTGCCTTGAATAAAACCTATTAAACCTTAGTCTCCTCCTTGGTCAGTGGTGCTTTATAAGAGATTATTTTGGTTGTAAAGATCATAAAGGTTAATTAAGATCTAGGCTAAAATGACTCCTCCTATTGCATCCAAGACTCCACAAGACAATTTTTTCCCTCTAAGACAAGATCTAAGCAATGGGTTATCTAAATGTAGACTTAAGTAAAATTATGAGTAATGAAAATGAAAAATGAATGTTCATATTCATTGGATTGAAATGGGTACTTATATTCATAGTGGTGAGTGATCCTAACCCTTATCAAAGTATTAGCTAACACCATTGTCCAAACTTGATGTAGTTGAGAATATGATAGTTTAACCTTGAAGTAGGTCGGCCAAAGTTGATTTAGTTGTGAAGAATCTACCATAACTTTCATACAACATCAAATTGGGTGGAATTAGTTTTAAAATTGGTAGGATTGAATAGCTAATACATTTTGATGGGTTTATATAGTCAAAAAATATAGGTCTTGGTATAGTTAGGGATTACAAGGAGAAATATTGCTTAGGAGATCAAGGATGAATGAAATGTAGTGGATATAAGAATGATAGAATAAACAATAATGTATCTTATTAAGAACTAATTGTTTTCCCACCCCTTTCGTACTGCACCTTTCAATGTATGCACTTAGAGAGATTGAAACTCAATAAACTGATGCAAGAGATAAAGTCATAGTAAATGATAAATCTTAAAAATATTATGTGTATACATATTCCCCACTTGAAGATCATCACATATCACCATAGTGTAACATGGGATGGTGATTTGAGAAAGAAAATAAGAACATGCTAAATAAGCTAACAAAGTATAGTAAGAAGTAAAAAATAAATGAAAGTAAATCATTTTTAAATACATATCTAAATTTATCTTGTTGTTAAAAATAAGTTGCATGTGAAGTAGATGAAGAGAGGCATCTAATGTATAGAACAAGAGATGAATCTAAAAAATAATATAACATTTGAACTTTTTTTAAAAATATGTTATTAGCATTGAAATTTTCTCTAGTTTATTAGGATTCTAAAGTTTCTTTTGGTTTGTGAAAAGGAATTAAAAAAAAAAAGTTATGGGAAAAATACAGGGTTTATCTTTAAATAATTGAAGGTTTAAAATTTTCAAAATTTTACTATATTAGGGGTGAAGTACTATTAATTTTCACATTTTCTATTTTTGAAAACCATAGCTATGTGTATCCAAACTTAACTAAGAGAGAGATGATGGCCCGAGATTGATAAGGTGGATGAGTTGGAGAATGGATCATAGTGGCAACTAGTGTAGTCCAAGTATGGGGTGCATTTATTGTAAATTTTTAGCATTTTTGAATTAAAATTGACTAGATAAGGAAAAATAGATGCTAGGGAAAATCTATGAAGCAAAATTTAGCCCATAAAATGTAATAATGGAGTAAAAATTTAAATAGAAAACAAGTAGGAATCAAAATGTCAAAAATAAATTCAAGGGTATTTATTACATCCTAGTGAAAAATTTACACCTAAATAAGATAATATCAACCACTTGATGTAGTTTGAAAGGATGGGTTTTGTATCTGGTCAATGGCATATTCATTAGTTAATGTAGTTTTATAGAGAGTGGTCGATGTATTATGAAATTTATGTAATCAATATAGTTGGAAATCTAGTCAATAACATGGTAGATCGTTGATAGTCTATAATCTAACCAATGGAGTCTAGATAGATGGTCGATATAATACATAAAGCTTGATAGATTAGAAATTTGTACATGGCTGATGTAGTTGAGTACATGGCTGATAAAGTTGAGTTTACTATATAGCTAGTGTATTTTTGTATGTGATTGATGAAGTAGTTAATTTGATTATTTTTATATTTTGAAATATAATTTATGTCAATTTTTGGGTAGAGATATAATTAGTTCTTTGTTGTTTAGAATTTTATAGAGGCTATAAAGACTTTGGAGACTAATGGATGCACTATGGTTATTGGATCTACTAGCTAGATTGTCTACCATGGATTAGGGTCAACCTACTACACTTAGTTTTCATGAGATCATGGAGATGTGACATTTCCCACTAAGCATAAAGTTAGTCACCATGTTCCCAAGAACATGGGAGAGACTAACTAATAGGTTATGTTAGGGGTGGAAGGGGGTACCATTAAGGTGGTTATCACCATAGATGATGTTCATTCATTGTTAGTATTGTTGATTATTGGCACATTAATGATGTGCAATACTACAAATTGAATGGATGATAAGAGAGCCTTAATTTTGTGAGTGTCATAATCAAAGAGATATGACCAGTCTAGGTTGGGTGTTTAGCTATTTGATGTTTATATTTAGATAATTTTAGATATTAGAAAGGACTCAAGTGATTTTTCATAAGTCGAATGGGAAGGTCTCTTTATAGATTTATGCTAATAGATGTTGGATAATGACACATTATACAATTTAGGTTTTATTATGTGGGTATAATTAGTGCATGATTTTTTTAGTATTTTATCCAAGGGCCAACAAACAATGGGGCCCCATTGTGTTTTTTATAAGTTTGATCAATGAGTAGTTTCCTATGTAGAGGATGATAGGGTTACCTCATGTAGTGGATGATTCCCTCCTAAATGTACAAAGGTAGGAACAAGACCATGTGGTGTGGATTGTGCCACATGTCTTAAGGTTCTAAACTATTACTCAAGATCAAATTATTTGGCACCCATATCAAGGTACTATGGATGCTTGGCCCTCATAAAAAAATGCTATACAATCAAATGGTCATATTATGACTATGAGACACTATCCATAGTGGGTGGATACCCATATAATGCATCATGTACCAATGTAGTTTGGATTATCACACCTAGTAGCTCCTATAGTGGTCCCTATATTTTGGGCTTAACATGTGAGGGAGCAATGTGGTGTGAGAGGTGCAGGGGTACTAGTGGAGGTTCCATTATATGACCTCATTAAGTGAGGGATATTAGATGATGAAACTAATGAAAATGAGGAACATTAGTTATTGTGAGACATCATTAGATACTACAACCACCACCATGGACATAGAAATAGAGACAAACTTCAATGCTACCAATAATACAACCATAGGAAAAAATAGAGGCACAACCATAGAGAATTATACCAATACATCCTGAGTTGGTCTATTTTTATTTTATATGTAACAAATCAATACATGTTCATGGTATTAAACCTAGCTAGTGTAGAGGTTTCTCACTATTGCAAAGTCATGGTACATAGCAGGTGTTTGGTGGCTAAGTAGATGGAGCTACTATTGGTGAGTAAGATTTGTTATATAGTAATTATTTTGAGATTATGTAGATAGATAGATATATATGATAAAAAGATGTATGATTTTATATATTTAAATATTCTATGATAGAGGAGGTTTAATGGAGGACCTTTGTGGATATGGCCCTTCATGACATTTTGGATGACATGCTACCATGCCACAATACTACATAGTTGATTGATATGTTTGTGCCTTCAAGCTAGGGTTATGTTGAGTGGTTTAGGCTAGTTTGGGAGGCTACTTGAGAGATACATATATTATTAACTAGAGCTTAGGCTACATTACCACTAAGATTTGGTCAAGGGTAACTAAAATCATGGCAAGTGTTGACTAAGGAGAGAGTTTCTCATTTTGGTACAACTTGCATGGTAAGAGAGGTTATAGGCCTAGGTTGCCAATCTATAGGAACATGTGGATTTTCTATGATCATGGACATATTCATACAATGGAATATATATATAGGATAGTCTCATGCCTATATGGGTAGTGTAGCATGTCCTTATGATGGATCATAACCTTAGACCTATTTTTGTACTATGTATCATTGTGTATTATGATGTATATACATTTTTGAGTCATGTGTGTGTGTGTGTGTGTGAGAGAGAGAGAGAGAGAGAGAGAGAGAGAGAGAGAGAGAGAGAGAGGCTCATGGATGTTATCTATTTGATGTATTTTATTTATAACACACGTGATTAAGATTTATTATGCTATGGGAAAATGTGTAATGTATGTTTTATTATTTTCTATAAAATGTGAGCAAATTCATGATTAAAAACAATGATAAATATAAAATGACAAAAAGTTATAAGTAGATATAAAGTTTGAAAAAGAATAAATGAATGTGAAATGCATCACAAATAATGATATATGTAAAACATTGTAATTAAATGATATAAAAATAATAAATGTCAATAAATTATGAAAATTATGAATAACAAAAAATAAAAATAATGAAAACAGGGAGAGACTCAAAATAAATAATTTAAAGTCAATGTTTATGCTAGCATGTGATGGAATAAAGTATGACCATTGAATGAAATGTGAATGATGGTGATTATATGGTATGAAAATATGTTTAATGACCTATCGAAGGTCTTATAATGTTTAATCACCTAAAGGTGGTAATTGGATGCTAAGAGTGTCACTTAAGTTAACCTATCCGTAGGATAGCCATTAACCTATAATTGAGCATTAGACTTACATTTCCAATCATTCAATAGACCTCAGTTACCTATAGCCAATCAAAACATAGTCCTAGAATTTTCATCTATAACCCTAATCTAAATTTCTTAAGAGTATATAAAGATGACATTAATGCCACATTTGAGACACTACAACCACATGGCACAAGTATCCTAAACTGGGTGTTACTATTCTTAAGCCCAACTCTTCCCAAAAGATAGTTTTTCAAATGTGTACCCCTCCTAAGGTTGGCCTAAGTTTAATTTATTATCTACATAAGCAAAATAAACCTATAAATACAAGTTTAATCCACCTCTATTAACTAGATGGAAGATAGATGTAAAATATATTCAAATCAAAGACAAAGTTATGCAAAATCAAGGTACTATATCCCTATTCTACCTTAATTTTTGCATACTACCATCTACAATAGCCCTAAGTCTAATTTTCAAGCATTTCAAAGCTCAAGCAAATTCAAGGAATCCAAGGCCACTCTCATTATAACATTACTTACACATACATTAAGCACCATGTGGGAGAACTATATTGGACTTGATCCCTCTTCAGAGTATTGGTATGTAAAAAAATCTCTACACAGTGGGGTTTTAAGGATGTTTAGTCCATCCTAATAACACACCCTCAATTATTTCTCATATCATACTTGTAAAGAGAACTAGGGTTTATAGATCAAATCAAGTTTTCTAGGTACAATATGCAACTACAGGTTTTGGTCATGCAAGAATAGAACATATAAACATAGGTACAGGTGCTCCCTAAAAATAAGAATAATCCTATAAAGGGGACACTAAAACCACATTTAGGACACTACACATAGATGACATTGCTATCTAAACTAGGTAATACTATCTAGGGAATAAAAGAATATCATAATCCTATTGATGACACAAACTACTATTCAAATCTCAAATTATAGAACCTAGATCATCTACAACAACAAATTTTTAGGTAAGTCTTTATTTATCCTAATTTATTGTTATTATTAAAAAGTTAAATAAAGTCAAAGGTCATAACAAATTAGTATCTTAATTATTGTAATTTATTTAATTGGTTTAGGCATCTAATCCCTTTAACCAAATATAAGCAATTACTTATGTAAAACCCAAGGTTAAATCATTTGGTGAACCCATCTTACTTCGAACATTGCATAAAACCCTAGCTTACATTAATTCTTATTTTTATGCAATAAATTTAGGGAAACATACTTATGATTTTATAATTTTATGTAGACAACCTAGATAATTAAAATCATTTTACATTAGGGTTTCAATTTATTTTACATTTAGTTTAAATTGTTACAAAGAAATCGTACCTTCAAAAACCCTAACCCTAGATGCTCTTAGGGTTTGTATCCTTTTTTCCTCCTACTTTCATTAGCTGCTATTAATTATTTAGAATTCATATAATCTCTTGTACTATCTCTATTTAAATTTATTTGTTATATGACATCTAAAAAAGCTATCTCTCTTCCCTGAAGAAGAAGTGTTATACTAGGTGGTAATCCTATAGAGCATATTCAGTTTCTAGCTATCTGACCCTATAACAAGGACAAATAACCTATTCAAACACTATATATGAATCCTTTACATCTTGATTATGTGAAATTCAATGAAAATGTATTCAAGGATGATCAAAATAACTACAAACAAGATCAGGTCCATATAGACGATCAAGACACACTACCTCCAATCAATGATAATGATATAGTTGTGAACAAAGATGGGGTATTACATGGATTTAGAGATAGAATTAAAAAATATCCCCATGATCATGCACATATTTTACAACCCATGTTATAAATCAATAATAATAAAAATAATGGTCAATCTTCAACCCTTCTAGTTAATGATATTGTTACACCTTCAATGGGACCCACTCAACCAACTCAAAGAGCACAACCTAAGCTTGTTATTTGACCATCGGTAATAACTACTCCAATTGTGGATAATTCTTCTCTTTTTGATGTACAATCCCTTATATAGGATGTTCCTTCTTTGTAATCTAAGGAGAAAGTAAGCCTTCACATGCCTTAGATTCCAGTATTCTATTGCATACATCGTTGGTAGATCACATTATGATAACTCATTTGCCATATAGTTTATTAGCACCCAATCTCAAATTATATGATGGAAAAGGTGATCTAGAGCATCACTTTAGAGCATTTCATGTATTATGATTGGACTATGTGTCCAATTATTGGATTCTTATGAAGGTCTTTCCATGCAACCTCAAGGATTATGCCCTACAATGGTTCTATGATTTTCCTAACCAATCTATCAAAAAATTCAATCCTTTAGTAGATATGTTCCTAGCACACTTCTCTATCAACATCAGTGATAAAATATCATAAGCACAAGTGGCACATCTAAAACAAAATTCAAATGAGCCCATAGCTGATTATGTCTTATAGTACAAGATAATCTTATCAAAATTGACCAGCCCCATCGTGGATTGAGATATTCAAGATATATTCAAATAGATTCTATTACCAACACTTCAAAAAGCAATATTATTCAATAATTTTACCACATTTATAGATATGTGCCACATATTTAAGTAATGAGAGGTTAAAATCTTAGAAATGGGCAAGCTTAAGTATACAAATGGATCAAATTCAACTATTAAGAGTAAAAACAAGCCTCTATACAAATTTAGGGCCATAAAAAAAAGTGATCAAAAGGCCATAGTCAATGCAACTTCAGAGCCTTCTCCTAGATTAGTTTTATCATCTTCTCAACATAGAGCCTTCACTAATCTACTAGAGTCACCAACACGAGTTCTACAATAACTATTAGAATACAATGTCATATCTCTCCCACCCATTAAATAGGTTGATATGACACAACCTCTTCCAAAGAGATATGATTCAAATAAATTATATGAATATCATAAGGCTCAAATCCACATGAAAAATAGATCTATTAGCCTAAAGCACAAGATATAAGATCTCATTGAGGCCAAAATTATTGATGTGGGCACAGCCACAGAGGCACCAAAACAAAAAATAGAGGCAAAGACATTTAATATATTTTTATATCCTTTTCCTAAACATACAACTAATAGGGTTAGGGGAACATCAAGTGTTCATTATACATACTAAGATCATCCACCACCAACTTCCTATCACATAGTTATTGAGGAGACACATCCTTTGCATAATATTATTGACATGTATCATACTATAGTGTCACCTGGACCATTTATCACATTTTCAAGGCAGGAGATTATGGATGACAACATAGATTTACATGTGTTCTTCATACAAGTATATATATACCACCATGCTATTTATAGTTACATGATTGATAATGGGTCAAGCATAAGCATTTACACCATGACACTCCTACAATACTTGGAAAACATAGAGTAAGATATATTCTTGTAGACACCAGAATTCTACACACCATGATTCCAAATGTCTTAACTCCCGTGGACCACTTTAAGACCCCATTAGGACCATTTGACCCCCTAATTCCTAGTCAAACCTAATCCATAGTTAGTTTAACTTAACTAACTCAACCTAACCTTTTTTACCCTTTTGCACTCAATCGTCAGTGGTTAGGTTGACCATCAATAATCACCTTGACCATCAACGGTTAGGGTCTACCTCCTCAACCACTAACATGCAAACTCACTTGCATGAATTTTCTAAAAATAACCCATCTAATTCCAATTATGGATCATTACATAGATGATTAAATTTGGAAGGCCTATTTCACATGTTGTAACTCTCTTTCCTTGCTTATAAGAGAGAGGAGCAAAGAGGTGAAATTGATATGTAATTATTATCAAGAGCTTATGTATCTAAGA
Source organism: Torreya grandis (assembly GCA_037957365.1). NCBI lineage: Eukaryota > Viridiplantae > Streptophyta > Pinopsida > Cupressales > Taxaceae > Torreya > Torreya grandis. The sequence goes on along the minus strand of JARHVA010001879.1, from coordinate 1,665,916 downwards.
GTTTTTTTCTTGTAGGTCAATCATTATCAGCAGTCTAACAATCATATTAGAGAGTAAATTTACCACCATTTATCCACCAAGTTATTAAGCATCATTACTCTATTATAATCAAGCTAGATTCCACCAATAGGTCAACTACCTCAACCATCCACCTAATCGACATCTGGTAAGACAAGTACTTGTTTCCTAGTATTCATTTACTTTGTTTCTATTTCATAATCAACCTAGGTCTTACCCACCTATTAGAATCCATATTTTTGATATCTTCAACCAACATTTTTACCAACCTAGATCTAGACACAATAACTATCGATGGTTGAGTCAACCACCAACAGTCTTCCCAACTATCGACAGTCACCTTCACTGTTGATGGTCAACCCAACCATTGATGGTCATTATGGAAGTGAAAATCAACAAGATAATTTCACCCTCCTACCCCCAATCAAACCTAATCCTCTATGTTCTTACTTATTCACATACCCAAATCTAATTTTTTGAAGCAGACCCCAACCCTCTAGCACTAGTGTTAATTAGTTTATCACTAATTTAATCATTTCTAGTAGATTTCTTAGCAAACATTCTTATATTCAATTTTATTATCTTTGATTTATTTATATAAGTACTTTCCTTTCTATTTTACAATATTAATTATTTAAAATGTGTGGATTGACATCCCCTAATGAAGCTCTCGCTTCCAGGATCTAGCTATTACTAAGTAAACCACTCAACTATTAGTCTAACAAACAAGTTTGATTTAGTGTTTTCTTATCTATAGGTCATCCTCCCAAGACAAAAAGGAGCTCTTCACAATATTTTTATTTCAACATGTGCACAACTAAATAGGTTTTTCAACCATACCCATACTTAGTTTCTTATTTCCCTCTTTTCAATAATAAGCAAGAAATTCATTGAAACATTTTGGCACGCTTAGTGGAACTCTTGTGTCCTTACTTGGGTTCTTATTTTCTTGAATTCTCTCTCTATAATTTACTCATTAATGAAATCAAAAGTTTCTTTTAGGCTTAAAATTAAGTGCATGCATTGACTTCTTGAAGGTCTAGTTGACATAGCTTAACTTAAAAGCAAATTAATCTATTGTAGCTTCACTCTTTGTTGCACACACTAAAACAAATCACTTTCACAAATTAAACATTAAACAAACATGAGATAAGGCAAAACTAGGATTTCATCACTGAGAAGTAACCTTATCCTTTCTTGGTGATCTTACATGGAGATCATTACCAAGGGGAGGACCAACTCAACTCTCTGGTCGAGTATAATCTCTGGACATAAATATATACTGGATAAGCACTCGACACCCTTATTGTTGTGGTGTGTGAAGTGAGGGGGTAGGACCTAATACCAAGCCATGTACTGATTCCAATATAGACTCTTTTTTATCACCTAAACATAACATAAAACCAACTTTAGATTTCCTTTCTAGTACCCGCTCTATAAAATAATCTTTGTCACACATTTTCTTAAGGCATAAGCCAAAAGCAAGATTAATTAAAAATATAGGGCTTAACACATATTTTAGAGTGTAATTTGATTTCTTTGATTTTTTATTGTCTTCTCTTTGTTTAAGTAGTGAGGTTGGTTATGCTTTCTATCTCCCTTATCTCATATGGTTCTCACTCACTAGTAGTGAAGAGACCTTGCAGAGAAAAAACCATCACCTAACCAACCTACCTCTTCTACCTCTTCATCCATGGACTATGTTTCTAAACCAACAAACTATCCTCACCCCTCGATAATTCTTACCTTCCCTGGGGAGGTTCCTCAAGGAGATGAAAATTTTGTCACTTTCCTAGATAAGAATCATATGGCCTTGAAACATTATCTTACAAACACATCTTACCGTATCCTGGCTTCAACCCCACCCATAGATCCACTTTATGGCATACCTCCCCATCTCATGGGGAGTACCTTCATTTCCAAGGTTACTAACCAAGCGTTGACTACCCAAGCTCCCTCATCAACAAAAAACCCCTTTAAGACTACCATTGAAAACCAACCAACTCAAACTACCACTTCCCTTATACCTTCTACTCCTACCAACCACTCCTCTAGAATAGGAGTGCCTACCTCTAGCACTACCAACCTTCATTTAGCTACAACTAACCCATTAACCACTACTCCACTTCAAAGCCTTGTGGTGTCCATACCTTCTACCTTGCCACTAATTAGCACAAGGGCCACTACCCTTCTATTGGTCACCAACCTAACTACCAATCCTATCTAGCAAGCACCCCTTGGACCAACCTTTTGATACATACTAATCTACAAGGGCATATACCCACTACCCAAAAACCTACTTATACATACCCTTATGTATCTTCTACCAAACATTGACATCCACTTACCCATATGTGACAACCTCCTATCCATCTACCCACTATCCATATGTCTCCCAACCATTGTAGCAATATGCATCTTATAACCCTTTAAGTGAAAAACCCCAAGTGAACCTAAAGAAGATGATTATGGACAAGATAACCACCTTAGATTCATCTATTTTAGATGCTCACAACATATCACTGTATGACCAAATCTATAATGAGCCCATCCATCCATACCTATTAATCTATACCCTCCCTAATAAGAACTTCCCAAGTTCGCAAAATTTCAAATTAAGGAGGATCCCTAACACCACCTTAGGGCATTTAGGCATGATTATTATCTAATCACCTATGATGATGTCCTTCTCCTCCACAACATCCCCATGTCTCTAGCTGGTATGGCCTTAGATTGGTATAGTGTCATACCTAAGTACTCCCTTTTCTCTTTCAACCAATTGGCTTAGACTTTCTTGGACCATTTTTTGATCAATATATCTAAGATATTTTATATTAGTGACCTCTACTCTATCTAGTAGTTTGAGGATGAATCCATTACCAATTTTGTGGCTCATTGGAGGATCCTATTTAACCAACTTTCCTTTGCTTTGCCTCAACCTGAACTCATAGAGATCTTTGCTCAGGCATGTGCTAAGAATATCTCCTCTACATTGCATGTCTAAAGTTTTCAAACCTTTGATGAAGATTTTACCATGGTGCATAAGTTAGATAACTGGGCCATTGATGAAGTAAATCTAAAGCTCAAAAACAAGAACTCAACTTACAAAACCAATGAGGCTTGTTCCTCCAAGTCAAGAAACCAGTCAAATATCAACACCAAGAGAAAGGGAACCATGAATGTGGTTTTCTTAAAAGACACTCCCCCACTTTCCATAAAAAATATGATTCTTATAGTTCCTTAAAGAAAAACATGAGGAACCAAAGCCAAAACAACCAAAAAGAATGCATTCCACTTGGAGAATCTTATGCTTCCATCTTGGAGAAGTATTGAAGGCCAACATCATTCCAATTCCTCCTATCAAGCCACCCTAGTAATTTGACTCTTCTCACCTTGTAACTAGTTGGTAAAATGAGAATGATTTGTGCACCTTTCATTAAGTTATAAGACATGACATTAGTAGGTGAAACACCTTCAAGAGCCTTGTCCAATCCCTCATTGACAAGGGGGAGCTTACATTAGACAACCCTAATGCACCATCAAACCAAGCCCTCGATATATTCAGGTAACCTTCCCTGAACTATGATCCTACTAAGAATGAGAGTTAAAACATTGAGTGTTCTCATGATAACCATACAATTAACATGGTACTTGATGTACTCATTACTAAACCACCTTGTATCCAATATTATGATTCTCCACTATCTATTGAGATAGTAAAATTACTGTACCTTCTTTCAGACACTCAAAATGAGGAAATACCATCCTCTCTCCCTCCACTTATTGAGGTAGTGGAGCCACTAGCCTCCCTTTAAACTAATATAGAGGAAAAACCAACCACCACCACCTTACTTTCACCTTTGACTACCGAGCAAACCAATCCCCCCTCAAAAGCCATTATTGAGGAGAAAATCCCTATACCTATTCCTCCCATAGAGGAGCCACCTATCTCAACCTTGTATCCTTTGATTGAAGAAGAGGATGAGGTTACCAACCTTGTGTCTCTACCTAGGGGCCTATCTTTCAGGCCTACTATTCAAAGAATCAAACCAACCTACAAACCATTCTCTAGGCTAGTGCAAAAATTGAAATTAATCTCCAATCCTGATATGGATTGAGCCACCTTCTGAAAAAAATTAGGTCTCCCTCAAATTACTCAATTAGAACATCTAACCCTTTCTCAGTCAGACCAATTGCCACTTCTATTGACCAACCTCTTACCATATCTACCTAAACAACTAAACCCTCTAACCACCTAACTAAAACCTCCACCAAACCAACCAATCCTCAACCACTTAAGTGAAATAATACCCAAGTAGATAAACCCTCTCTTATATCCCAACTAGAACCACCAAGAACCTTGGTATCCTCCCTACATCGAGCCTCAATCACCCATCTATGAAAGTGGACCTAATCCCCTCAATCCTACCAACCAAACACCAGAACAAAGTGACCAAAGAAGCCAAACCACACAGTTTAAAAGGCCCAAATTTTACCTCCCTTAACCTTACCCTTTATTCTTGGGATTCATCCCTCTACCTTGAGCAAGCTACTAATTACCTCTACTGAAACCCCACCACCTCTTTTGGTTACACCTTCATAGTTACTTTTTAATGCACCTCTTAATAACACCTAAGCTACCTACCTTGTGATATTCCACCCCTAGCTCATCAACCTTCTCACCTAAATTGAGGCCATCGACCAAGCATAATACCCTATCTAAAACACTTACCACCAAACCTATCTCTAAACAACCTCCTACCTCAACCATCAAAGCAATAACTTCCACACCTCTACCACATTTAGGTGAGTCCTACTTGACTATTTTACATAGGCTATTACAGACTTATTGTTTAGCCTTACCTCCCATCAGACCCTTTAACCCTCTAGCTTTTAAACCCATTTTTTACAATGACCACCATGTGTGTTCTTATCATAGGATACCTAGCCATGATATAGAGAACTGCAAAGCTCTACAAACTATTATCCACTAGCTTTACGATGAGGATGATTTATTAATAGACAAACCTCCTATGAGCCCCATACCAACCCAACCAATAACCATACCTACCCAATGCTCATTTACTCCTCCACTCTCACCTAAGAATGAAGATGAGTCTAACCAATCTACTAGCTCAGCCTCTCATAGTATAAGGATAAAGGAAAGGCTAAAGCCTCTATTCCATAAATGTATCCATACTATCAACCTCCCAATAAACCTACACCCAACCATCCATACTATCAACATGGTCATGAGATCATAGTATAAGGATAAAGGAAAGGCTAAATCCTTTATTCCATGGATGTATCCATCTTCAACCTCCCAATAAGGATGAGTCTATCCATATTATCAACATGGTCATGATATCACAGTATAAGGATAAAGGAAAGGCTAAAGCCTCTATTTCATGGATGTATCCATCTTCAACCTCCTAATAAAGCTACACCCAACCATCACCATCTTTGACCAGACCTAAGATGTCTATCTTAGGTGTCTCTTAATTTAACCCTTCAAAATCCATCAAGAGAGTTATCCTCAAGTAACTTCATCAGACCCTAATGAAGATGAGCTTATATGATTTGATATCTACCTCTCCCCACCACTACCAAGCACTGATAGAGGCTTTACAATCCATTGAGGTCCCACCTGAGGACCCCTAATCTCTATCCACCTTTATTGGTTCCCTTCATATTTCCAACCTGGTTACCTTCAAGGATTTAGAAATACCTTCCATCCACCTTAAGGACCCAAATCCCCCTCTCTTTATTACTATTTATATCAATAAAACCCACATTAAATAGGTCATGATTGATGGGGGAGCTAGCATTAACATCATCTCCTCTCATGCCTACAACCAACTCAACTTTTTAGACAATGTCATGTCCAAATATTTGGCCATCTTTCATTTCTATAATGATACCATGGACATTACCTTGGAACTATCATCCTTCACATCCATGTAAGACCTTGCACACTCCTTGAACTTTTATATGTTGTAGAAGGTGAATTTAAATATAATGTCTTGTTGGGATGACCCTAGATTTGATCCATGGATTATCTTCCCTCTACCCTCCACCATTGTATTAAGTTTGAGCATGAGATATAGGTCATCACCATCCAAGCTGACCTGACCTGCAACATGACCTATCACCCTAATGATGTCCTCATACCCCCATCTAACACACCCTTAGTAGCTAAAGTCCAACCTTTAACCACCAAATCAGATATCATATCCCCTACTACCAATGAGGCATCAAATAGTTCCTCTATACCCTTCCACCAAATCCCCACCATAGACCCTTTGGAATAGATTTTCAATCACCTCTCACTATGGGAATATCATCTTTTAACACTAAACACTTTCCCTACTCCTAATGAGTATGGGTAACTTACCAACCAAATGGGATATGACCCCAATGTTAGGACTGTTGTTCCCTTCAGATCTCCCCATTATTAGACATATTTTGTCTATGGTGGATTCAACAAATCCCTTAGTGATAACACCACCAATCTTCCACCCTAACCATTCACCTTCAATTTTTATTACCTAGATAAACCAAACTTCACCAAGACATACCTCCATCGATGTGCTTGGAAAGGATTTGGTCTTGGACAGTATGAGCATGGCCCACATGAATTGGTCACCATCAAAACTAGGAAGCCACATAAGAAACACAAACTAGGTTTCATCTTACCTAATAAGAAGATACCCAAACCACCTATCACCATCATTATCAAGGAAGATACCCCTTCCTTACTGACCTATCCACCACTCGCATGTGAGGATGATAACATCATCCCACCTAGCTCTTTTTTCATCAACATGATCAATGTTGGACCCCCGACTTATCAAAAAGAGGGGGAAACCATAACCATCCCTTTGACCCACCCTAATATGATAGGATAAGACTCTCATACCATTAACACTTTTCAATGCTAAGATGATGATTCTATTCTCACTTATCTTGGTGCCCCAGATTCTTCAATTCATAAGTCCCTTCCTCCTTATACCTTGACCATGTTGAATGAATCCACCATGGATATCAATTTGGGCACTTTGGACAACCCCTGTATTATCAAAATTATCCAATCATTAAATTATAAAAAACTTTGGGGCTTCCCCTCTTTCCTCCAAGACTATAGCATAGCCTTTGTTTGATCTTACAATTATATGCCTAGAATTGACCCCACCATTTCTACCCATAACATAGTCACTCACCATGAAGCCAAACATATCAAGCAAAAGGTTCAATGCATGCATCTTCACATAGACTTTCTCATTAAAGAAGAGCTTTAGTGTCTTTTATCTATAAAATTTATTCAACCCATTAACTACCCCCAATAAGTCTCAAATGTTATATCTATCACCAAAGCCATAGGGGGACTATGCATTTGTGTGGACTTTTGTGACCTCAACCTCACCTACCCCAAAGATGACTTTCCTCTACCAAGCATAGACTAGATTTTTGATTTTAAAGCCAACCATGAGATGCTATCTCTTATGGATCGATTCTTAGGTTGCAATTAGATCCTAATTACACTTGAAGATCAGCATAAAACCACCTTTACCACTCCTTGGGGAACCTTTTGATAGAGAGTCATGTCCTTCAGACTAAAGAACACTGGTATAACCTCCCAACATGCCATGACATATATCTTCCATGAATTTATCTATAAGATTGTAGAGGACTATGTGGATGAGCTTATAAGTGAATATAAACTTTGAAAATATCACTTGGTTGTTCTTAAGATCATCTTTAAATGCCTCATCCATTATTATGTCCACCTAAACCCAAAAAAGTACATTTTTGGGGTATTATTGAGAAAGCTTATTGGATTCATTATCTCCCTTTGTGGAATTGAATTTGACCCCACTAAAATCAAATCCATCTTATACATGCTTCCTCTAACAAACTTTAAGCAACTCCATAGCCTATAAATAAAACTTTAATCCATTCATCATTTCATTTCCTAGCTTTCAGACTAGTTCTAACCTTTCCACCACTTTTTGAACAAGGATATGTCTTTCCAGTAGAATAGAGACTATCAAAATGACTTTGATTCACTCAAAGAGTACCTTTTTTCACCACCCATCCTTACCCCTCCCAAATACAACCAACCTTTCTACCTCTATATCTCTACTAGTGATCATTCTCTAGGGGCAATGTTGGCTCATTAAGATGAACAACACAAAGAGCAAGCTGCATATTACATTAGCCACATATTTTTAGAATATATGACTTGATATACCCATATTTAGAAGCTTTAATTAGCTTTATTCTTCATGTATACCAAACTTCACCATTACCTTCTTAACCATCAAACCTATGTCATTACCAACATCGACCCACTCAAGTACATGCACTCCTAGCCATACTGAAACCAACAAATGGCCAAGTGGATCATGCTCTTAGTATATTTTGACCTTAAGTTCCTTAAAAAAAAGTTAATTAAAGGGAAATTCATTGCTGATCAATTGGCTAAAGCCCTATTAGTAGACAATCAACCTCCTCCTTTTGAGTTCCCTAATGAGTCCATTACAACCCTCTCTCAAGTAGATTTTACCTATTAAGTCACCATGTTCTTTGATGGATCAAAATGTTAAAATAGTGTGGGAGTTGGTATCATACTTATCCCCTTTAATGATTAACCACTCCCTTTATCCTTCAAGCTTGATTTTGAATGTACCAACAACATGGTTGAGTATGAAGCTGTAGTGATAGGCCTTCATACTACCTCAGGCCTAAAAGTCAAAATGATGGATATATTTAGTGACTCCCAAGTTTTGGTCAATCAAATCAATGACTCTTACTAGTGTAAGAATGATGTTCTATAATAGTACAAGCAACTGGTTGATGAACTCTTAGTGTCATTCAAACACTACTACATCTAGTCCACCCAATGATCTACCAATAAGTTCATTAACACCATGACTTCCTTTGCTTCACAATTCCCATATACACCCTCAAAATCTAAGCTATCTATCATTATCCATAGGCTTACACAACTTTGGTACTTTTACTCTATCAAAATTGAGCTATATTCCACCAACAGGTCAACTACCTCAACCATCCACCTAATCAGCTTTTAATAAGACAAGTACTTATTTAATAGTATTCATTTAATTTATTTCCATTTTTAAATCAACTGAGGTCTTACCCACATATTATAATTCATTTTTTAGATCTTGTCAACCAAATTTTTTACCAATCCAGATCCAAAAATAGTAACTATAGATGGTTGGCTCAACTCTCAATGATCTACCCAGCTATCAATGGTCACCTTGACCATCGATAATCACCTTAACCATCGATGATCATCCCAACTATTGATGGTCACTATGGTAGTGAAAACCAACAAGTTAATTTCACCCTCATACCCCTAATCAAACCTAATCCTCTATGTTCTTTCTTGTTCATAGACCCCTCTCTAATTTTCTAAAGTAGATCCCAACCCTATAGCACTAGTGATAATTAATTTATCACTAATTTAATCATTTTTAGTAGATTTCTTAGCAAGCATTCTTGTATTTAGTTTCACTATCTTTGATTTATTGATGCAAATACTTTCCTTTCTATTTTACAAGTTTAATTATTTAAAATATATGGATTGATAGCCCCTGAAGAAGCTCTCACTTCTGGGATCTATCTATCACTAGGCAATCCACTCAACTATCGATCTAAAAAACCAAGTTTACTTTAGTTCTTTCTTATTTTTAGGTCATCCTCCCAAGACAAACAGGATCTATTCACAATCTTCTAATTTCAATGCGTGCACAACCAAATGAAACCCATACTTAGTTTTTTCTTTTCGCCCTTTCCAATAATAAGCAAGAAATTCATTGAAACAATTCCCTAAAAATATATTAATTAGTGGTTTCAATGGCCATATTCAAAGTTCTATTGGGGAGATAGTGTTTCTATTATAGGTTGGACTAGCACACATAGCCACTTAGTTCCTAATAGTACCTAGTACATGTGCATTTGATATATTATTGGGTAAGACATGGTCACAATAGATTTTAACTATCCCATTTGTAGTAAATTATGCCTCAAGTATATACATTCTAACCAAGTGGTTAATAATTATGGTGTCCCATATGAGTATCCTCTTCTCCTCCCTCAAATAGTTTTAACATAATTTTTAGCTATGGTTCCAACACTGACACTAGCTATAGTTCTAGTATGACTGCTAGATATTGCATGACTATCCATTATAATAAAGATTAAAACTCCTATTCATACATCATAATGTTTAGTAGAGTCTTCAGAGTAGGCTAGGTCTACTTCTATAGTGTCTACACACATGTATACTCTCCCTTGAAGACCATTACTAGAGAAACCATTCTATCAGAGATATGTCATAGATTCTATAGGACCTTCATCTACATATTTTACACTAAGATTAGTTATATTGTGGTCTAAGGGTACTCATCACAGGGCACCTACATCACCTATAACTTATACATATACTAAATGGGTTCTCAAGACCCCTATAGTTTATAAGACATCATAGTTAGTGCCACAACATCATAGCATCATTACTTAGGTAGCTTTAGTTTTAGATTATACAACACTTCATATCATGGGTGCATAGTTACCTTTTCACACCACATACATGATCACAATTCTACTCTTAAATATAGGACATGGCGATGGTGAGTCTCCCATGAGACTCATAGGTTAGTATGGTTCCTACCCTTGTACATACTTCCTTCTCTCTTTTGCTCCTTGTACATAGTTTATTTTAATTTTCTTATACATAGATTATACTTAGAAAACACAAAAAAAATATAATATTTCCAAGTATAAAAACATTCAAATATTTCAAAAATTCAAAATTTCTATAGATTTTATGCATTACTTTGTTTACATTTCTACTACTTCATAGATATTACATATTACTAGCTATCATAATATAATCAGTTTTATCATACACATATTCTTCACTTATTCTTGTCAAGTGCTTGTAGATTCCAAATAAGATTCCAATCTAATATACTGATCCAGATCATCTATTATCTACCCATTTGGGGAATTTACACCAATCCAAGTTTATACATTGCTACATCTGCCAACTTTGGGGCATCTCCTACACAATTTTTATAACTAAGTTTTATCTTTACATACTATACATTCCAATTACACATTGATTTATCTTGATAATGATCACTGTTATTCATTGTTCAAATTTTTAATCAACTATCACTAGTTAGCCTCAATATATATGTACCCTAACATATACATAGATTTGTATTACACATTTATACATGCTTTCATTTATAGTTCCCAAATTAGACTTAATTGTATTCCTATAATTTTTACATCTTTGAGGGAATTTGAATATACCATTGTTCCTTGGCCTCTACACCACTTTTTTGTTTGTAGGCCTTGGACATGTGCCCATGTCCCTTGTGTGTTCTCTTTCATCCTTCTATATGTGGACATTTGAACATGTCCTTCTCTATGGATCTATGTTAAATTTCTTGTTCTTTACGCATGTGGACATTTGAACATGTCCTTGTATGTTTTCATTCTTAGATTAAGTGACATGTGAACATGTCCCTTATATTGTGGCCCCTTGGCCTATCTTTTGCATGCCTCATGTGCTTGCATATTTGATTCATTGTATATTTATACACCTTGATACTTGTATTTTCTTATTAAACACACACACACCAATTTTTAATGCCATGAGGGACCTCATGCATCTACCCTTCCTACTTGGAAGCCTTGATGGACATCATGCCCCATCCTCCTAGGTAGTTTCTTAGATTTTATTTTTATATACATTTATTACATCTATCTTAATACCATTGTGAAATGTTAGATTACAACATACATATTATGTTTCCAACTTATCCTCTGATACATTTACATTCTGATGTTATGTTTTTACATTATCTTTAAATATCATGCACATGCTCTAGATAACACATTTTATAGATCTAATTCTTTAGAGGGAAATTATTCCTTAGATTTCACAACTACCCTCAAAAGAGGGGGCATTTATAGGGGTTATCATAGAGATCAGGACCCTATATTATTTTTCACAGATACATTTTAGCACATAAGCTCAATTTTAGATATCAGACTTAGGGCAAACATGAAATAGAATAGAGACTCGATAGTCAGTTTAGACCACATAGAGATTAGACTAGGTAGTCATTCGCACCTAGATTGGGACATTAGCACCATAAGTCACTACTATTCATTACAAGGCACTATTATCCACTACAAGGCACTAATATCTAATAACCCCAACTTCAGGATAATATAGATAATTTAGACTATCACACCAGGTAAAATACAAATTTATATAGATACAATCATAGGTTTGGTAGTTATGTTCATATTTAGCTTAGATTCAATCATTTCATTTCTAATTCATACTAGTTACTTAGATTTGGGGGCATCATGTGTGGCATGATCACTCATACATTTAGTTCAATTACATAGATTTAGCTATTACATATTTGATTCAAATTCAATAGACTCAGATACCAAATTGGGGGCATGTGTGCAACACATATTTTTTATGTACTCAGTTTTAAATAGGTTAATCAGATGGAATGGAAAATGCCATGTCATTCTCTATGATATATACACTTATTATCACATTATAGGTTATCATCAAATTCATGCCTTACTCCATCTACAGTGGTTGGCATTCTTGAGTGGCCTAGAGCCACCTAATATACGCAAGTGGCTGTGGATCTAAATACATAGTTAGATTACTTAGTTAGATAATTTTAACACTTTATACAAATAGATATAGATTAATCTACTTCACACATGGGGAAATGATGGATTCATGGCCTCCTTGAGTTCTTGATCCACCTACATGAAAGGGTTAGACACACTTACAATCTTATCCAATCTATTCACAGAGATCAGGATCCACCAAGTAGGGGTGGGTAATGATGGATTCAAAACTAAATTGAGTTCTTGATCCACCCATATGAGGATTGAGAAAGCCATCAACTCAGTTTAAGTTATTCAATGGTATGATCACTATGCACACTCACACACATAGGTTGTCACCAGGTTCATGCATTGGTTCACATACCTAATGAGGTGTATTCATTCCTTTTCTCTCTCTTTGCTCAGTTATTTAATTTCAGCATAGTCTTTTGATTTTGATCATCTCTTAAGTAAGGATTTATTTTTTCATGTTTCATTGCATGACATTACATTGGTTCATGTTCAACATACACAGACCTAGATTACATACTCAAACTTAACTACACATGCTTCACTTCTAAGGTAAGTCTAGGTATGCTTATTTTTCCTTTATACTAATAATTTCACTTTGCTACATTACTAACATAAAAGGGGGGCAAATGTAATCACCTAAAAGTGGTAATTGGATGCTAAAAGTGTTACTTGAGTTACCTTATTCATAGGCTAGCCATAGACCTATCATTGAGCATTAGATTTACATTTCCAGTCATTCAAAATCCCTTAGTCACCTACAACTAGTCAAGACATAGTTATGGAACCATCATCTTTGACCCCAATCCAAATTTCTTAGAATTCTATAGAGAGGACATTATCATCACATTTGGGACACTATAACCCATAGCGGTAGTGTCCCTAACTGGGCACTAATGTACTTATCCCTAGCTCTTCCCAATGGATAGTTTTTCAAATGTGTTCCCCTCTTAAGGTCAACCTAATCTCATTTTATTATCTACACAAGCAACATAACCCTATAAATACAAGTCTAATCCACCTCTATTCACTAGATGGAAGATAGATGCAAAAGCTATTCAAATCAAAGACAAATTTATACAAAATCAAAGTATTATATCCATATTCTACCCTATTTTATGCATACTACCATCTACAATATCCCTAAGCCCAATTTTTAGGCATTTCAAATCTCAAGCACATTCAAGGCATCCAAGGCCACTCTCATTCTAGCATTCACTTGCACATACATCAAGCACTAGGTGGGAGAACTACATTGGATTTGATCCCTTTTTAGAGTATTGATATGTAAACAAATCTCTACACAGTGGGGTGTTTTAGATGTCCATTCCATCCTAATAACACACACTCAATTCTTGCTCATATCATACTTGTAAAGAGAACTAGAATTTGTAGATCAAATCTAGTTTTCCAAGTATAATATACAGTTGTAAGTTTTGGTCATGCAAGAATAGAACATATAGACACAAGCATAGGTGCTCCCCAAAAATAGGAACAGTCTTATAAATGGGAAATTAGCACCATAATTAGGACACTACACAGAAATGGCACTATTGTCCAAACTGGGTGCTACTATCTAGTGAATAAATGAATATTATAATCTTGTTGGTGACACAAACTATTATTCAGACCTCAAATTCTAGAGCCCAGATCATCCATGATAGTTAGTTTTTAGCTAAGCCTCTATTTATCCTAATTTTTTTCTATTATTACAAATTTAAAAGAAGTAAAAGGTCATAAAAAAGTAGTAACTTATTATTATAATTTATTTACTAGTTTAGGCATCTCAGTCCTTTAACCAAACATAGGTAATTACACTTATAAAACCTTAAAAGGTTAAATCACACTGCAAATAAAAAACTAAGCTAAGAGGCATGACAAGGTGGGTATTTATGAGGAAACCTTGGTCTTATCCAAAGTCTTACGCTACAACTCACAAAACTAAAACCAATAGGTGTAGGTATAAGGTGTGATCAAGGATGTGATTAACTAGAAATTATATCCATCAAGGGAATATTAAGGATAAATATGAATTGAAAAAGAGGGAGTGAATCACTACATAGGTGATATATAAATCCTTAGCAATGACGAGATGCACTAAATGAGTATGTCAATGCTAATCATTATTAACACCAAGAACCTAGGCTAGTCCAACTAGTGGATACAAATATTTGGATAAAAAATAAATTACATAGATAATCCAATGAAGATTATATGCAAGAAAAATAAAATGGATCTACCTTCCCACAACATGTTCCCCATTTCTCAAAACCCCTTATAGAACCATTGATTTACTATGAATATTGGGTACTTGTGTGAAATATTAGGTGGCACTATATGATAAAATGAGACTTCTTATCCTATTATATTGGCCTACCACACCAATGGAACTCATATCTAATATAAATCTGACTGTGGAGTTTGAACTTCAATTGAGAATAAGAGATGTGCTAAAAGATCATGTCTTTTAGCGTGATTTGAATTTCAAGGTTGTAATTACCTTTTGTGTGTTTTTATGATATGTATTTTTCTATTCCTCCTCCATACAAATTTGGATAAAAAATTAGGAGTGAAATAAGTGACAAACATAAGATAACTTACACTTGGTTGTTAGAGAAGAGTACCAAAGATCATGGTATCAAAAAATCCTTAACTTGCTCACAAGTAAGTGTGCAATGTCAAAATTAACCTATGTATTATTTGAATGAATGGAAAAAAAGAAAGATGAAGATCATAAAATATCCATTCATGTAATGAGTGGTACAATGATGGGCATACTTATAGTTGATCACAAAGATGTAAAGTAGTGTAGTAAAAGATGGCATGGGCTATATTGAATATATCCAAGTCACTTGGAGCTATACTGTCTTACCAAAGAGCTATCACAAATACCTATGAAAGTAATAATCATCTTAGAAATGGGGAAAATATAAAATGAAATTAAATATTGATAAAAAGGACTCAAAGGTGTTATTCAACTTGTAATGTTTAAAAATAAAGATAGGAAGTATAATAAAAGAAACCATAATATAAACAGGATATCATAAATTTAAAATAAATGCACAAAATTAAAATTATGAAAATCAAATAAAAACCTGATATAAATGAGACATAAACCAAAAGGCATCACGAATGGTCATAATGAAATGTAAATATCATATCTAATCATATGATATTGTGTATAATAATATGATATGTCAAACAAAGATGTGCTCATAAATGTTGATATATATCCTAACATACATCAATAACATCTGCTAAGTCCTATTGTAAATCACATATAGTTCTGATCATGGTCTCATCCATCTTCTTAGAGAGTCATGCATGGAATTACTGATGCACATTCTCTATAGAAAAAGTAGGATAATGAGAAGAATAAGGAGGCAAATGTGGTACTTCCTACAAGGGATAGTCAATACAAGGAATCTGTACTAGAATATGGTTGATATCATCTAATATATGAGAATGAATGGGTCTAAGATAAGGTTGAACCTTTATCCAAGAACAATTCTAGTGATGTTATTGTGAAGGTGAAGGTGTAAACCATGGAAAATCATAGAAATGTTGCTAAACTTTCCCTTGTTTGATAATATATTTTGGAGATATCTTAAGAGGTGGTAAGCTCTTATCATTAGAAGGCTATGTTATTTCAAGGTGAAGTGCATTGATGTAATATCAAATATGTCATTAGTGTCTATTAGTATGCATAGTCATTCTACAGAAATAACACGATCATCTGGGAGTAATTGAGTGATGAGGTCTATTATCTATGGTAAGAACAAAGCTATGTGTCTATTGATATTATAATAATCTCTTTTATGTGTTTTTATTTTCACAACATGCCCTAATTTATACTAAAACTAAGGTACCTCTTTTTTCATTTTGGTTCTGGTCTCACTTGTTATGATCCAATTGTGTCTTGACTCACTTACGTGGAGCTTCTTAATTTTTCAAGTTTGGCCATATTTTTTCACATATATGGGTTGGTGAATTTTTATATCTTGAAACCCACCCCATTGCATCTGCGAGTTCATGTGAAAAACTTTCATATGTAACACTTCCCCCAAAAGTGAATGGTTGACATTATTTGGTTCACTTTTTTAAACCCAACTTAGTCTTCTTATTAGATTCACAACCCATTGACATGTTTTTTGTGTAAAACCACACCTTGTAAGTAGTCCCATTGTATAGACCTCATCAAAATTAAATTTTCATATTTTAGACTTTATCTAATAATGAGTCATTACCTCTATTTTATATGTTAAATAGGCTTTATCTAGGGCAAATTTGTCTCATACCTTGGGCACATGTATCTCAAGCATTGGTGGAACATTAGCCCACGTGCATAATCTAGGGTGCAAAAGTTCAAAATTTTATAAATGTATTTATCTCAAAGGGGGTGCAAAAGGGTGCATATGCTAAGGTAAAGTGAAAAATGAATGAGTTTTCTTAAATCCACAAACTCAAACAAATAAAGATTAACATTTAGACATGAAATGGAAGACAAAAAACCAAGTTATCCTTTTTCCAAGTGTCTATGTTATAAACTAATAAAATGCTAAGGGGAGTGTAAATCCATGGCTAATAAAGGTCTTATGTAGCCACATGGAGGGGAATGGTAAGAATGGACTAAATGCATGTTTTCCTCAAAATTTCCCATATTATGTACAAGTAGAGCACCAAAATCCATGTATTATCTAAAGGTTAATATATTTAAAATTTAAACTTTGATATGGGTTAAGCACATAAGCATGATTTGAACATAAGCATAAAAGTCTAAATCATATAGATCACAAAGAGCATAAAAGGTGAAAGATGTATAAGCACTTGAAGTATAATACAGAAGACCTATGAACATGGAAGAAAAAGATATCTCTGAGCATGTTTGAGGGTGTTGGGCATGCCCATTCCAAAAATTATAGTAGGATTTACTTCTATACAAGTTAATTCAAGGATTTCCTATCTGGTGCATTTTTCAACAGTCAAATTATAGTTAATAATCAATCAAACTAATTAAATTATTAAATTTTGTAGTATATTTCATCAAAATTCATTAAAATCTAATGTATATTATCAACATGGAAGAAAGATATATCCCTAATCATGTTTGAGGGTGTTTTGGGCTTGTCCATACCAGACATTATAGCAAGTTTTACTAATATTCAAGTTAATTTAGGGATTTCCTATCTGGTGCATTTTTCAATAGTCAAATTATAGTTAATAACTGATCAAACCAATTAAATTATTAAATTTTGTACTATATTTCATCAAAATTCATTAAAATCTAATGTATATTATCAATTTTATGTCTATTTGTAAGAGGTATATTAAAATTATTTTGGCATCAACACCACATTGTAAAAGAATTCGCTTCCCTATTTTAATCACCATTTCCCTACTCCATATTTGGAAAGCTCACTAATGTTAGAAATGGGTGCACTTTAGCTATGTGTAACCTTTCCCATTTGTGGATCATAAGGTAAATTGCATGCTTACGATGGGTATGAAATTCTGACATATAAGTTGGGCATGAAATTCTAGTGTAGAAGTCTTGATGCATGAATATGGACACAAAACTTATTTAAAATTTTCCTTGTATGTGTACATTGAGCATGAAATTGGAAATTAATTTAATATATTATTTTTAATATTTTTTTAATAAAATTAAAATTATTCATAATTTCTTGCTCGAATGTTAAACTACATGGAATTAAATTTTTTCCTATAACTTTCAAACTAGAGCTCCATTTTTCAAGCCATCAATAGCATTGAGAAGTTGACATAAATGACCTCATGGTACTAGGCATCTTATATATTAAAATATTGAAACAAGTCATTTCATGATTTAATTATGTTGCTTTAAAGTGCTACATTTATTGTAATTATACATATTTTTAGAAAAATGTGACATTTATTATTTTCATGCTATATGGTTGAATGGGAAATGAGAATAGACACCCAGTTGGATACAATTAATTAAAAAAAAGACACAAATAATCAAACCCACCTAATGCATGCTAAAATAGGTGCTAAAATACGTGTAAGAATGACACATGTAAAGTGGTTCACATAGAAATAAAGTGTTGGTTAGTTTTTCAGCCATACCTTTTGAACCACTATTCTATTTTACTTGTCATTTATGGCTTTAGAAAGATAGTTATGCTTATTCATAATGATATATGGTTTGAATATCATAAATGTAATACCTAAAACTTGTTCACATTTTTGTGGAATGGTTTTATTATTGCTAGTTTAAATAAGAGAGGAGTGCATTGTTCATGATGTGTTTGTAAAAACTAGCTAGTGCAATTAATGTTTTTTATCCTCTAGTACTAAGGGACACCTCTCTTCTTATAAATTCCCCCCTTGGTGGGTGAATCACATTAAATAACTTCAACCACTCTTGAAGGTAACCTCCTCTTGGTCAACATATATGAAATTTTATATATAGCCAGTCAAGTGGCTTTGTAAAGGGTTGGTCAATTTAGAATTAGAAGGTATAGTAGAGGACCATGCAATTTCATTTCTTGCATTTTCTTGATTTTTAGTTATATTTTAACTTTTTCATGAGCCAAAGTTGTTTGAAGTTAATCTTTTAATTCATCGGCTATTTGACGAATCCCAAGTTTATGCTTCATGAATTATATTCTATTTGAAAACTTTATGACTTGATATCCATTGCTTGCACATGTATACGATGACTTTTTACCCCTATTTTGCATAGCTAACTTAGTCCTTAGAATACTACACTATATTTATTCTTGGTTGTGCTATGATGACCATAAAAAAATATTGGTTTCCTCAAGTAACTCATCCACTTAATAGAATTAGATATATCTCCTCTACAAATTAGGCTCATGTTTTCTTTCTCTTTACCCTCATCTCTTAGTTTTTTAAAATAATTTATTATAATGAATAGGTTAAATCTAAATACATTCTATGATTACAAGTTTTATTTTGATTTCAATCTCTTATTTATCATTGTTTATGAATTGTTGAATCTGTATCTGTGATGGATATTTTTTCAATCATCTATGTTTTCATGTTAAATCCACCTATGCTGATTTTCTAGGTAACAAACCACAAGACCTGCATCATCTATAATTTATCTAAACTTATTTTAGATCTAGAAAATGGTTATTGAACATAATAGTAAACATAATTCCCACTAAGGTATCTAGTATGCCATGACCTAGTGAAAGAGACCTTGGGGGAGGCATTTCATGTTTCCTTTTCAAGAGAGGCTTAGCACACACGTGCCCTACCTAGAGTTGGTGAGCCATGATAAATGACATGCCAATAGTATGCACAATAATGTTTGGCACAATGACAAATTATCTTATTAAACTCACAATATCACTCATTTGCCCATAATCTAAGTATATAATCAAGTTTTGGCATGGGTAAAAATTCATCAAATAAATCATTGTGATCCATGCATCTATGAGTAAGATCTATAGCTATAAGAGATAACATTAGCATATGTTAAATTAATATAGCCAACATATATAAGGGAAGGTTACTTGAAGGATCAAAAAATATAGTAAAGAAATAAGGTCCCATCATGGCATGATCCAAGAGAATACCCCTAAGAGGTTAAAAGGTGATTAGTATAGAGTGGGTATAAGCTAGTAGCTTCTCCATCTCAAACTTGTGAACATCAATGGAAGAATAAATAATGTCAAGTGAAGTAGAAGGAGTATATACTATATCTATAAAGTTTATGTTATCAAAATATAAATTAGACTCATAATAATGTTGTAAAGAAGATCAATAACATATATTTTTTACATTCTTGGGTTGAGCATAACCAACTAAGAATGGGTCATCTAGGAAATAATCATCAACATGCTCAGGTGTGTGAATATTGATATAAAAGGGCATCAATTATTTTATCAATGAAGGAAGAATGAGGGGTTGATTATTTAGGCTTTACTATTATAACAGGAATGTCATCCATTTTTTAGTAAGAATGATGTTGCAAAGAAGGGGGTAGTTGATTAATAATTGTAGGAGGAAGATATGAGGTTTTGGTCTTAACACTAATCTCATTGGGTTCACCATCATCAAAATATAATAGGGTAGGAGGTATGGATTAGGAGGTATGTTACCTACAAGTTTAGTATTTCCATTATAACCATGATTAGAATTGATGGGATACTTAAATCATTGATATTCATGAAAGGGGAGGATAGGAAAAGGTTAGAGAGTAGATATTTTGAAAACACCACAATCTTGAAATTGTTCAAAATTAAAAATATTAGTGTCTCCTTGAATATTATATATAACACCATTATGGGGAATTTGACACATTGACATGCTGATAAAGTTATAACTCTAATGTCATGTGTCCAAGGTCATCCAAGTAAAATATTATAGGATAAAGTAAAATTAAATATCATGACCTTACCTCTAACTATGATGGGTGAAACCTGATTAAGATCCAAACACAACCAAGTGGAGGTATTTGTAATCAATCATAGCCTTGGTACATATTTTGGGTAGATTTAAGATTGTATTTGGAGTATTCAAGAGTCTTAATGAGCTCAATAGAAACAAAACATGTGTCAGATCCTTCATGGATCAAGGCATGATTGACTTGAATATCACCCATTTGAACACTAATGAATAAAGGAGGATGATCCGTGTGAAGTAATGTTTCATCCAAAATAATTAAAGCAATGGGAAATTTGAGTTAGATGGAAGTATCTATGGTTTCTAAATCTATATAAAAATTTCCTCACATTGTTGAAGAATATTATCTCCAGACCCATACAAGGTATCCTCTTGCCCCACATGTGGAGGTTGAGGGAGCTTATTTCAAATAAAAGTTACATTAAATTACTATGATGATGATGGGTAGTCCTAATGAGTTATAGAAAAATAATGAGATGGGAGGTGAGTAAGTTAAATTATAGGATCCCATTCATCACATCCACTTAGAATGGTGTCATATAAAGGTGCATAATTTTGAAGCAAGTCCATTGAAGGAGGAGTGGAATTGTGCATAAATCGATGATGATAGGAACTATGATGTTTGGACTTGGCCAACATAGGTTGGCCAAGTAGATAAAACTTGTGTTAAGTTGGTTGATGTTGTTTGTGGTGTGATTGGGTTAAGAATTAATTCCCTTGAGTTAGTTATCGCTATGAGTGGATATGCATCATAAAAGTAGATCAATTTATGGTATTAAAATTAATGAGTTATGATAAAGAAGAGGATGATCGTATCATATTATCATATGTTGTAGCAACTGGAAATGATTGAGAATCAAATGGTATCATTTTGTTTGATAAAATTTGGATAGACAGTAAGGGAGAAAAGTGTGTTGTATGTGTAGAAGTAGTGATATACATGAGATTATGAGGTGATTTTGTATGTTCAATATATGTGAAGTGTGATGGATAAGTATCTTGAATAGTGTATAACATAGGAATGTTATTATAACTAGAGTGTGGATAAGGATCAATATATGATACCACATGCCTCATGTTGTTCATGTTGACTATATTTTCTTCATTGGTGAGAGAATTAGGGTCAATTTAAGTTTCCACAAAATTGGAAGTAGGAGGTTTATTAGTATTAGATTGATGATTGGGAAGTGGATCTTTATTAAAAAAATGAGAATTGGCTTGATTAAGAGCCTCATGATTAACTATGGAATCACGAGCTTTAGCTAAATTTTCATATGCTTTTTGATGTTCGTTAATCATAGTTTCATGATTAAAAAATCAAGGATAACTTTAAGAGAAAAGTTCCTAAGTTGCCTACAAGTTTCATAATAATGTCTCTAATTTGAATGATACCAATATAATTTGTGTGGATCATACCAATGTTTGATAGGGCAATCAGATTAAAGTTATTGTGTTGAAGGATTAGGAATACATTTTTGTATTTCCACCATGGAAATAGCTTTATGAACATCAACATTGTTTATGTATGATGATGATGAGGGAGGTGGCTAGGAGGAAATTTAAATGAAAGGTAGGGAAGGAATTCAATCATTAGAGCCATCAAGAAGAATAACATGAATGGCATGTATATAATCATAAATAAATGTGACACCATAATTGGTAGCATATATTTTTTAGATATCATAAGCATGTATGTGCCTATCAGAGGTAGAAGGATCAAATTATCTTATGAGGAAGTCCTAATGTTTAGTTTGATCAAGGGATTCTTCCAAATATTTTAGAGAGAGAAATTCATAACACAATATCAGAGTTTGGGATGAATAACATTAGTGAAAAAATGGAAAAGGTTATCTTCTGACATGTTGTATTCAACTTTGTTTGATAAGGATTTATTTCTTTTACTGCAGACTTGAGTAGTTTTAGATTCTATCTATTTACAATTAATAAAATGGGATAAACTATTTATAGGCAAATCATTGGTTTTATATTCTTGAACAAATGTATTGACCAAGTATTCTAGACTAGACATAGTGTTATAATTGAGTTGATTGCACCAAAATAAAGCATCACCTGAAAAGGTTTTAACTTGAAGTTTGGTGGCAACAAAGTTATTTATCTTAATCCAATATTTTCAAAGGCTACCAAAATCTTTCAAATGTAAATCAAAATCAATTATAAGTGATAATAGGATTAATACCTCTTATGTCGATGTTTACAATTTGAGGGATTAATGTTTCATTTTGAAGATGCTTAATGACTTTAATAAGAAGTGGGGGTTGAGGAATAAAATTACCATATTCTCAAGGGGGGATGTGGGAGGAACTTGGATTTTTCATGTCCCATTGAGGTTATTGAGGATGAATTTGTAATTGTAAAATTTGATTTTGCATTTACATAATTTGGTTGGTATTATTAGTTTGAAAAGTAGCCATTTGATTTATGGATTACAACAAGATTTGATTAATATTTAGAGTTTGTTGACTAGTAGAAGTGGATTGAGATACACTAATGGTAGAATCAATATGATTAATAATATGAGAACTTTGAGTAGGCCCACTAGAGGAAATACCTACTATAGTAGTGGCTATACTTAGCATGTTGGAAGAGGAAGGAAGAGAAGAACTGTATTGAATTACCCCAAATCTGGTCAAAATGATATGTGTAGGTAATGGGGGACATACTATGTGGGATCCCATCATGAGGTTATAAATGACCATAGAATCATTTCCCTCATGTTCAGGGTTTTCATTTATGAAAATGATTATTTTGACAATATATTCAAGATCACTCTCATCCTCAACTGTGGGCATGTGGGGAGGATAATTAAAAGGATCTGGAAGCTGGGAGGTAGAGAGTAAATTATAATCAATTGTTCAAGTAGTTACATGAATATTAATTTTATATTTATTATTGATAATATTAATATGAGATTTAGGAGTTTTATGAGAATTAGTCAAATTCATCATACCCTATTGTGTTCTTTATTTAGAGTCATCAAAGATATACAACATGATGGAGAGTTAAAGTGAAAAATGTATTGACCAACTCAGTAAAGTAGAAAATGTACTATATCAACTATGGTTGTTATAGTTACATAGGAAGAGATGTAAAACATAGACTATATTGACCTTGGTTGATGTAGTTAGTAAAGGATAAGTAGAAATAATGACCAGAACATGTATTATATCTATTGTGGTCGATGTAATTTTATAGACTAAAAATTAAAACACAAACTATATCAAACCTAATTGATGTAGTCAGTAATATAAATAATTATCATAAAATGTATTACATTGACCTTGGTCGATGTAGTTGCACATATTGAGAGGTAAAACACATACTATATTGAGCCTAGTCATGTAGTAGGTAAAAGAAATAATGATAAAAAATGTACTATATATACTATGGTTGATGTAATTACACATACTGAGAGGTAAAACACAAACTATATTGATCTTGGTTGATGTAGTCAATAACATAAACAATGAACAAAAAATATATTATATCGACCATGATTGATGTAGTTAAATAGACTAAAATGTTGAGAAAAATTATGTCAAGTCTAGTCAATACAATTAGATATGGGGAAATTCAACAATATTATTAATAAATTATATTAGTCTTGGGTGATACAGTTTGATAAATATAGGTAGATAAAAATAATCTTGATAAACTATATCAAACATGGTCAATGTAGTTTGTTCACACAAATAATTATATGAGTACTAGATGATGTAGTTAGAACACACAACATAAAACTATATTGACATTGGTGATATAATTGGTAATAGAGAATATAATAGTAAAAAATAAACTAAAAATTTAACTATTTTTTCTAAATATTTATTGAATTGAATATCAAGTAGATGTATTAAAAGGATGCGACTGATTTGTAGGCTCTCAAATGTACTTGCTTGTTTATTGAATAGTGTTTGTCCAATATTTTAGAACACTAAATATAGAGTAAGTATGATTCACATAGCCCACACTAAACCTAGTTTCAAGTGTAAGATGAGAATAACTTATCAATGTGGTGCTAACCAATAACCAGTGTACTACAAATCAGATGGATGACTGAATTCCTAAGATGTAATGAGAAGGGAATCTTAGGCATTTTTGATATACCACGAGGTACATGGAAACTAAAGTCCATGTTTAGCTATGTATTATGGCTATGAGTATTGGGGAATGCCTTCATGCCAAGATGTTTGTAAATAATAGACAAGGAATATAAACATAACACTGTGTATCTTATCATGATAGTAGCTAAGTAGTTTGAAACATATTGAAACACAATTTCTAAATAAATTCAAACAAAGAGAAAATAAAATTCAAAAATTAATTTACAACATCTAATGAATTGAAATAAACATGCAGTCAACTTGAACTAAAGTGTTTGATTAATTGTTGAAAAGAAAGGTTTATTTACCTTGCTTATGCTGAAAATTGAAAATCACACAAAACTATATCAATGCATACTAATGTAGTTGATCATATATTACAAAACTATATCGATTTTGGTCTATACATTTTATGTAAATATATCTAAAAATAGGAAGAATAAACTAGAACATAAATGGTTGATAATTTTTTTTACAAAGATGTAAACACATAACTATATCATCCAAGGTCAATATAGTTTAACAGAGAGATAAAAATGAATTCAAAACTAAATCAGATAATGATTCAATGTAGTTATCTGAGTAAAAGAAATTTTTGACAAAACTAATAATTTAGATACATAACTAAATTTAGTTTCTTAATAAAGTTTATTGTAAAAATGAGTAAGCAAAACTATATTAGATTGGGTTGATATAGTTGGGTAGAAGATAACCTAGTAAATAAAACTACATTAGAGTTAGTTGATAAAGTTGGCCAATTGAATAAAATAATTTAAATTTGAGTGTAATATTGTATTGACCTGCATCAATATATCCTGATCGAGAAACATAGAGACATAAAACTATATAAACTTGCACCAATATAGTTTACTATAAATATACAGAAATTAGACTGGATCGACCTGCATCGATGTAGTATACTAAAAAAGACAAAGGAATAAAATTGTATAGATGTGCACCAATATAGTTTACTAAAAGAGAATAATCCATGGTTAGTTTACATCGTGTTCACAAAAATTTATATAAAGTTATAGGATTGACTTGCCACTTATCATATCTAAGAGATCCAAACTTGAAGAAGGTAAATCAAATAGAGACCATCTATACTTAATGTGTTAAGATATGACCAGACGGATCTACTAAACCTATCAAGAGGAGAATTTATGACACAATATCAAAAGAGAAGGTTCTAAAACCTCTAGGAAATCAATATAATGAAATAAATGTCTTATAATATTTGAATTAATCTACTCTAGTATTTCCAAGCCAACAACACAAATAAGGGGGATGGTTAAAAATAAATTAAAAAGGGTAAGGAACCATAGTAATAAAATGAGGTCCTATGTTACTTAAGGAGAGAAATTGAAAGTTTTAAAAACCCTATAGCCACACTAAGTATAAGTGTAGAGGAGATTCAAACAAGGAGTTATACATTCATTCAAATTAATAATTATGCAACTTCTATCTATAAAATGAAAGAGTTAGGGTTAGAATATACTTACCTTAAATAAAAATTATCAAGCCTCCAATGGTGCTTTGCAAGATATTTTTATAGTTGTAAGGATCACAAAGTTTGAATGAAGCTCTAGGATAAAAGGACTCCTCCTATGACATCCAAGACTCCACATGACAAATTTTTTCCCTCCAAGAAAATATATAAGTAATTAGTTCTCCAAATATAGACTTTTGAATAATTGTGAGTAATGAAAATTAAAAAATGAATGTTATTCTCCATTGGATTTAAATGGGGACTTGTATTTATAGCGGTAAGTGATCCTAACCATTCCTAAATTTTTACCCAATGCCATCATCCAACCTCGATGTAGTTAAAAATATGACATTTTAACCTCAAATTAGGTTGGGCATGGATGATTTAGTTAAAAATATTTTTTCATAAATTTTAGAGTACATTGACCTGTGCTAACTTAGTTTGAAAACTGATAGGAATAAATAACTACTACATCAGGTCAGGCCGATATAGTCAGAAAATATGAGTCTTGGTATAGTTAGGGGTTATAAGGAGGAAGATTTATTAGGTGATAAAGTATGAGGGAATTTTAATGTATATATGCAGGATATATTAAATATAAGCATCTCTCACAAAGCACTAATGTTTTTCCTACCCCTTTCCTAGTGCATCCTTTAAGGTGTGCACTCAAAGAGATTGAAACTCGACATGTTGCTACAAGAGAGAAAGTGTCAGTAAATGATAAAGTTTTAAAATATTATGTATATATATAAACCATTGAAGAATATATTACAAATTTTAATTTGACCTAATTCAAGGAACATGAATGGAATTATGCATGTTATTGAAGAGATATGCAATGATTTTAATCACAAACGTGTTGATTTTTTGAAATGTTAGGTGTAGGTACAAAAATAGATAATTAAATCTATCATGCATATTTTCAAGACAATAACAAAAAATTTAAATTTACCCATTACAATGAGTAAAATGTTACTTTCCCATTTTCTTCTCAAGATGAAGACCCTTACTTCATCAAATTGAAAGAATCAACAATAAGAAGCATTCAAGTACAAGAGAATGAATCAACACAAATATTACAGATTGGTAAAGAAGAAAGTGATTGAAAGGAGATTTCTAATGCCTTTATTCAAATGTTAGATTCATATGCATTCAAATTCATAGAGGATGCCATTGAAGAGATCAAAGACCCTCTCAAAATACCTATTGAATAATTTAAACAACTACATAATCATGAGAATATTTTTAATGGGTACAAGTTGATTCCCAAATCAACATAGGGACAATATGAAAGGTATGTTTTGAAAATATTTCCATAAAAAAGTTATGTTTTTTCAATCAAGGTGTAAAAGAAAAGTTTGGTTCATATGAGTTCAATGATCACTTTCAAGTTGTGAAGAAAGTTTTGTTTTTCATCCTTCTCCTTCAGAATTACATATATGTGATTAGTAAGTTGAATCTATCCTCCTCTTTATTTTTCAATTAGTTCTATTGTACCTAAAAAATATTCATGAATCCAAATCCTTTTTACGTAATGAATTGTACTTATTTAAACCCATGAACAGATTTGTCTAAAAATATATTTCCCTATTCTCCTCATTTACATTAAATTTTAGTTTGTTTTCATTTTGAGATTTTATTTGGTGTGCATACATGTTT
>JARHVA010001879.1:695000-885000 GCA_037957365.1 Torreya grandis | reverse complement strand
GATTCTAAATCACTAAACTAGCCTATCGATGAAGCTTGCAAACAAAATTAATGATCAAATGCAAAGGATTCTGGAAACAATTTAACATTATAACTTTACAATATTTAAGCTTAAAATTCACGTCCATGGCCTCTCTATTTATCAATTTTTGAGATTGGTCAGGATCAACCATGATCATCCATCTCAAGATTGAGATGTGTGGCCATGGATAATCTTAATCTTTGGAATTAAACTCATAAATATCTTTAAGATAAATAATCATTAAAGAGGCATGGGAGGAATCAACTAGGCATGGGTGACCCATAATCCTGATATTTGTGGCATTTATGGTCTAGGGATGTCTTCCTAAGAAATGATGTCACCTAATGATGTAGTTAATAGGAATCAATTTTCAAAAATAAATATTCAACAACTCTCATGGAAAATCCACTTAAGCTCTTGATTTGGATTAATTAGCCTTAAACAAGGTTAATCAACATTTGTGCAATTATTTGAAAATTGGCCCTCAATTAATCAAAATGGTCAAAAAGTCATATTACTAGGTAATAATTTGACTGGAGAGGAGCTAGAAGGTGATGTTAGATGCATTAGAGTTGTATTCCCATTTAGGATGTTACCAACACCAAATAACAAAGGTACATGATGTGTACCAATGATTTAGAAGAAAAGAGTGATCTAGAGCACTAAATGGTGAAATTATCATTTTGACTTGAAATGATCTTATCAAAGTTAGCTGGCCCATAAAATGCATTGCCCTATTTAGGGATACTTTGACCTAAACTGGCACTTATAAGTGACAAGTTTGAACCATTTGGAGTGTTTTATGGATTTTGACCTAAAATGTGCATTTGAGTGTAATTCGAGTAAGATTGACAATTTCAACACAAATGGTGTTAAAAATTGGATGTCTACATTTTGCCCCTATTTGAGAAGGTGTAGAGAGACATTCAAGTGAAGCAACATCTTTTCAAAGAAAATATTTATCAATAAGAAATTGGAACAAACCCATGATGCCCCCTCGAGAGGACATATGAGGATGGAAGAAAAGGATGTACTCACAAAAAGAGAGAGAAAGTGAGAGATTAACCCATGGAATAGATCACATCTAGATGAGCTAATTCTTGTACATGTGATTACCATCAATGATCAAAATATAATTAGAGGTATAATAGGACCCAGAGATAGGGGAATGGAAAATATACAATCCATAAATGTAAGGGACACACTTAAAACATACCCAATTTGAGAGTACAAGATGCATGCTTACGACATTGATCAATCCTGGGACAAGTTACACACTAAAATATTTTCATCATGGGCTTTAATGTGGAGAGATTAGAATTAGAGGAAAAGAGAGAGTGTTCTGCTTCAGAAAGGGAAGCACCACTAGAACATGGTCTCCAAAAAGAATATAATAAGTATCCTAGTAGAGAAGATTTGATCATGATAAAATAATTTTTCTCCAGTAGGGAAAATATTGATCATTGATAAATAATAAATAATGATTTTATCCCTAGAGAGCTGATCTGATTCATATGTGGTTTAGATGTTGTGCCCTAGCATGGGCAATTGGTAAGCAATATAACTCAAGCATATAACCAAAAAGATAGGTTAAAGTGAGTGGGAACAAACATACATGTGATGGTGTAATGGCTTAGAAAGCCATATAAAAATAAGCATATGATAATGCATAAAGTGATGAGAGAGATGAAAATAAGAATGGAGATAGTCGAGCTCACCTCAATAGAAATTGAGCACTGCCTACATAGTTCCATGGACTCAGGTTCTAACATGAACTTTAGGCCAATGCAATTCACCCAAGTTTGTGAGAGAATGGAATGAGGAATGATGAAAAATGACCAAGAATTGATTAGACTGATAATATATACAAAGAGCTACACATCTAAGCATAGAAAAAGAAGCTTTAAATGCATGCTACCTAGAATCCTATGTCCATATCATGAGCCTAGGTTTTACAAAGTGTTCTTGAGAATCATTCATCAGAGTTGATGGTGACATTAAGACTTTGAGACCTGAGCATAAAGTGCTTGTTATAGAAAAATAAATTAGGCATCATAAGTATGAATAACTTAGAATGACATAAGATTCCAATTTTACTGAGCCAGTTCAAATGTGAATATCTATAACTAAAGATAATGAAACAATAATAACCAAAATAAGAGTTATAGTGAGTTATTATAGTGATACAATAATAACCAAAATAAGAGTTATAGAAAAAACAAAGAAAAATATAAACATAAATGAACCTATCTTGAAATCAAGATATGATCTTAAGTAGGAAAAAAATCTTTAAAAATTAAATTCAAGAACGTCTTGACGATATGAGACCAATATATGAATAATCAAGATCCATGTGGACCATCAAAGCATTTTTGAACACAAAAGAAAAAAGCAAAAAACAATCAAGGAAATACAAGACCAAGATGAGAAAAGAAATAATAAAAAGAGAAAAGGAAAATAAATAAAAGGAGAGGTGTGAAAGCACAACAAAAAACTAAGAAAACACACACAAACAAAAACCAAGTTAGTGAAATTTTAAAGACAAATGGTCATGCATGTGTGATAGAGGCATTAATTTCTACCTCATCATAACAAATAATAATGACATGAAAATTGTTCCCTAATTAAAGAGAAACAATGATAGAAGAAATGGGGGAAGAGAAGAAAAGGAAGGGGTTGGTTGAGCTAACTCTAGATGTATAAGAAAAGTGGACGCTACCTACATAGTTCTATGGATTTATGTTCCAACATGAACTTTAGGCCAAATGTAGTTCTTCCAAGAAATGGTATAGAATAAAAATGATGATCAGACTAGCATGATTAATGTTATAGAAGAAATGGAAGATACGACAAACAAATGAGAATGGCTTGACAAACAAGAAGCTGATGAGATGAGAAAGAATGATCTTTCAAAATGGAAAGTGTGTGGGACAAGATGAAATGAACTGATGTTTCTATGCTTGCATAATGGCAAGAGCATAGCATGGTGGAATGAGAATGTACAAATGTATAGAAGCATGAAACAATGTTTTTATTATTTTGTGGATCATGTTTTGATGTTTTTGGTATTTTCAAAGTATTTCTAATGTTTTTGGTGTTTTTAGGATAAAATATGCCCAAGGTGGGACCATCTATTCAAGGAGATGCATGTCTTAAGACTAGAGGTTCCAATAAGATAGCTAAGCTGGCTATAATGGCCCATGCTAAAAAATTGGTGAGAGCGAGGAATATTTGATGAAACAATAAAGAACAACAAATGTGATATAGAATAATGTGTAGCCTAGAGTAAAAAAGAAGTATTTATATTCACCTATCTGTAACATTGTCGCAGTGGTCTGGAACTGAGAAGATGTTTCTATTCACTTGTCTAAAATTGCATAATACTATTTTGGTTGAACTACTTTGTAGAACTACTATTGAGGATGTTCATAATGTTCATGAGACATAATCGAGATCATAATTGGTATAGGGATAAAAAGTGTTCAATCTTATAACTTAATTTAGACATAATAAAGAAGATGATTCTTGAAGAGATCAATCCACAATGAGATGAAGAATGTGTTTAGAGTGTCAAGGATTCAAAGCCTTTACTGTCAGGAATCATGAAAAGTGGACCAAGGTAATATAAAATGTGTTCAAGGTAAGATAAAAGGTTGGGATAAAATTAAAATAACACAAGTTACCTCCATGTTAAGGGTCTTATAGATAATGGTTCAAAGTTATTCATGCATAAAATCTCTCAAGGTGTATAATGTTCATGGGCTCTAAAATTTATTCACCATTAGTTTTAGCTAGTTGATATGCTCTTGATCCATAGTTTATTGTGAAAATATATGGTCTTAACCAATTAGGCTAAAACTTGCCTTTATTTTTGGGTTTAGCATTCGTATTCTTCTAGTTCTCTTTTAAAACTAAGCAACCAATCTCAAATTCTTGAGGTAGAATGCATTTGTTGTAGCTCTTTTGTAATCTATTTTGATAGGCCTACAAGTTTTTTAGGGTAGCCAAATGCTTACCATCAAGAAGCTCTAGTTCATGCAGTCATGAGGCTCTATAGTCTTTATTATCTTCAATGTGCTCTAGTGATATTCCTAATGATGGGATCTCAATCTCAATTGAGATGATAGATTCAGTGTTAAAAATAAGGGAGCATGGAGTAGATCCTATTGGGGTGTGATGGTTGGTTCTATAAGCCCAAAGGGTAGGAAAAAGTTGCAAGTGCCAATTACGGCCAACATCATTGACAATCTTCTTTAAGATGGATAGAATGGTTTTATTTGATGCCTCATCTTGTCCATTCCCTTAGGGGTTATATGGAGTAGAATTTTTGTGCTTGATCTTGAATTTTGCATAAAGATATTTCACATCTTGGTTCACAAAGGATTCACCATTATCAAATAAAATATAGGCTGGGATGCCATATCGATAGATGATATGGTAATGAATGAATTTGGATATTTGTTTCTCGATAACATAAGTAAGAGGAATGGCCTCAACCCACTTGGTAAAGTATTTGATTATAGTCAAAATGTGTTTATGGCCATCTGAAGATGTCATATTAATTTTCCTAATGAGATCAAGATCTCATGTTGAGAATGGCCATGGTGTTGAATTGACTACAATGGTAAGAAAGGTGCATGTATCAAGTTAAAAATCTATTGATAAGGAACACACTTTACATAATTACAAGCATCTGTCTCCATTTTGGGTTAATAATAACCTATTCCAAGGAGTTTCTTTGCTAAGACTACACCATTGGTATGGGTCCCACATATTCTTTCATGAACCTCCTTTAGTGCCAGCTTGGATTCTCCCAAAGATAAATAACGAAGAAGCATTCCATCATAGCCTTTATGATAAAACTTGTTTCCAAGGAGGATATAATATGATAAAACATGTTTCCAAGGAGGATATAACATGTTAAGTGATGAAGGAATAATTTTTGTTGGTTTTTAGAAAGGTTGATAGGAAATACATGACTATGGAAATAGTTATAAAAATATTGGTACCATGGTAGCTCAAGTGAGGGATTAAGATCAACAACAGTACATATCCTCTTTAAATCTGATAGAATATATGTTGGTTGAAGAATATTTTCAATTAAGAACTGATACTCTTTAGCACTATCATGTATTTGAATCATGGAACCAATTATTTCCATGGTGTCTACATATTTATTGTTGACTCATAGAACTTACTCAAACTATAGAGATTTAAAATGTGTTTTGAGGTTATCAACAATTTGATTGTAAGGAACAAGCTTATCATCTCTTGTTTGATATTGGTTAGTTGTTTGATTTATTATTGACTATGAATCTCCATATACCTTTAAGCTTTGAATATCCCACTTTATAGTAAGATGGAGCCCTAAAACCAATGTCTCATATTCAACTATAATATTTATACATTAAAATTGTATATGGAATGCTTTGGGGATCAAATCCCCCTGTGGTGTGATCAATAATATGCCAACTCCAAACCCATGGGATGTGAAGGATCCATTAAAATAGAGCATCAACTATTAATATTATTGTGATTCTTATTCTATCATCATGATAGAATCATTTGGAAGGTCAAAGTTGAGAGGTTGAGTGGCCTTAATAGGAGCTTCTGCAAGTTGGTCAGCAAGAACTTGTCCTTTGATTGCCTTTTGATTTTGGTACTCAATATCAAACTCACTGAGGAGAATAATCCATTTATCCATGCATCCTTGAAGAGATACTTTAGATAAGAGGAACTTGAGAGGATCTACCTTGGTGATAACAATAATTTTGTTATTTAGCATATAATGTCACAATTTTTGATTGGCAAAAACCATAAATAACAATGCCTTATCAATAGGTATATAATTATATTCATAGGCTACCAATGTGAGTCTTAAATAATAAATAGTGTGTTCCTTACCATGATCATCATGCTAGGCCAAAAGTGCCCCCAGTGCATGTTCTATGGTTGATATATAAATAAGTAGTGGCCTTCCTTGTGTTGGAGGTCATAAGACTAGTGGATTGGCCAAGTATGTTTTAAGCTTTGAAAATGCTATCTAAAAATATTCATCCCACTGAAATGTTACCCCTTTCTTTAATAGATGGGTAAATGGGTGGTACTTATCTACTAATTGAGAAATGAAGCCATATATAGACTGGATCTTTCCTTGTAAACCTCACAACTATTTAAGATTATTTAGTGGAGGCATTTCCATATTAGCATTGACCTTTTTAGGGTCGAATTTGATCCCTCATTATGATGCAATTAACCCTAGTAATTTTCATAATGTGACTCCAAAGACACATTTCTTAGGATTTAAGCAAACTTTATATGAATGAAGCCTATCAAATATTCTTCATAGAATGTTAGGATGTCCAGCTCTTGTTCTTGATTTTGATAGTATATCATCAACATAGTCCTCGATAATGTCGTGGAAAATGATAGTCATTTCATGTTGATATGTGGCTCTATCATTCTTCAAACCAAATGGCATGACTTGGTAACAAAATGTACCCCATGGAGTGGTGAATGTGGTGTTATGCTAATCTTTAGGGGCTATCTTGATCTAATTATAACTAGAAAATCCATCCATTAAAGATAACATCTCATACCCAATAGTTGAGCCGATGATCATGTCAATGTTGTGTAGAGGAAAATCATTTTTGGGGCATGCTTTATGGATATCATGGAAATCAATACAAATACATATGTTTGGGGTCTTTTTACTCATTGGCACTATGTTATAAACCCATTTAGATTAGTCTAATGGTTTGATAAAATTGGCTCCTAACAACTTTTACAACTCAGCGTTAACCAAAAGGGCGATGTGTGGATGCATCTTTTTTAATTTTTTCTTGATTGGTTTAGCACCAAGGTGAACAACAAATGCTGCATAACTAAATCTAGGTTCAAGTCTGGCATGTTAGAGTGTGCCCATGTAAATATGTCTATATAATCCTTAAGAATGGATATAATATGTTCATGTTCTACTTCAGTAAGGGAAGCCCCAAGATAAACAATTTTGGGATCGTCATGGGTTCCCAAATTCACTTCTATTGTGCTCTCCATAAGGAGTGTGGATCCATCTTCTAGAATTGTAGGCAATGTATGGTCATGATCATTTCCCTCTATTATATCTTCTTATTCCTCCCAAATATCCAGATAATATGAAGAATTAGAATCTGCTTTCTTAGGTAAAGGCCAATTGGTAAAAACCTCTAGAAACTCAAGAGCAAAATGTTCAAATATTTGATGTTGTTATAAAGAGATGATTATACTAGCTATAGAACTTGGGCTAGATGGGATTTCTAAATCCTGAGGGGATGAGCAAACTTTCTCACCTAAGGGCACCTAAAACAGGTTTTCACTCAAAGGCTTGTCTTTTTCTTTACTTTTTTCTTGATCGATAAATGTCTCGAATAGGTTTTCACCTAAATATCTCGATGTTTTTCTTTATTATGACCAATAAATTTTGCTTGCTCTCCAAATTAGGTAGAAGAATTCAATGAAAAATCAAAACCTTGCTTATGATCACCAATGGGGAATGCATCTTATAGGCCCACGTATTCTACAATTGATTCTTCATTTTGAAACTCATCAAGGCATATGACTACATATTGTTGATCCCAATCTATGAGTTCAAGATGGCAAAGGCATAGGTTATAGTGAGGGTTTTCTTCAAGATGGGAAGCACTAATGGTAAATATATAATGTCCTACTTCATGAAGGGAAGCACCACTAGGATAGGTTTTTTCTTTAGGATGGGAAGCTCTAATAGGCAATATAGTCAATATGACATTTGAGTCAAACAAATATGAGTCAGCAAGCTCATTAAGAAGGCTATAATGGGATGGTGTGTCACTACTAGGAGTCTCATTACTAATCACTTTAGAAGAGTCACTATAAAATGTCATAAGGTCATCCTCTGGTGGTTTAAATCTGAGACCATGATTCTAATTGACAACTCTAGCTGATAAGGGCTCTAAAATTCCTTGTGCCTATGGGCCAAGACCTTTCCCTATATAATTAAGATGATCTATTATTTTGTTAGGGATAAGATACTTTGCATTCTAAAAATAATTATCAATGCCTTCAAAACATAACCAATCTCCCTCGATAAAAGCCTCTTGATCTTTCTTTGGTGTAACTATAGGTACAAAAACCTTACGAAGTTTGGGTTGTTTCTTCTTTGGTTACCAAATCTGATTGGGTCTATTAGGAGGCTGGGAAGTTTTAGGCTTACCAAATGTCTTAGGGGATTTTGGTAATTTTTCAATATGGAGGACATCCTTCAGATGGTATGTGGAAATGCCTACATCTTTAATAATAACCTGCTTGGCTAGAGCTATAAGAAATGGATCAGCCAAAGTGGAGGCTAGATCACCAAGGTCTATATAATTAGATGGAGATGGATGACAAATGATGGATTTGTTCTTCTTTGTAATGAATTCAAAATGTGGGTGATATTTATAATTATGAAACTCTACTTTAAGATGTTTGCAGTATTGATATGGCTACTGATCATCGAGAATAGTAACCTCGATCCCATCATGGGGAAACTTAAGGCATTGGTGAAGAGTAGATGGAACTACCTGTACTTCATGGATCCAAGGATGACCAATAAGTATATTATAAGGAAGCTCAATATCTACAATATAGAATAATGTGTGATAAGAAATATACCCAACCATGACTGGTAACCAAATTGTACTAGATGACTCCCTCTAGGCATTGTCATAAGCCTTGATTGTAATAGTTTTTGGCTGAATGTCTTTATCCATGTAGCCCAATCATCATACCAATTTAAGAGATATGATGTTCAAACCTAAACCACTATCTATAAGAACCCACTTGATATTGTGATCTGCAATGATTATCTCAATATATAGTGGGTTATTATGATTTGGGTCAAGGGTGGACATGTCTTTTTGATCAAATGTGATTTGTCGAAATGAAGATAAGTGTCCAACTAGGTTATATAACTATTTAAGGTTTATATCATTAGGCAAAATAGACTCTTGAAAAAGTTTGTTAAAGATGGATCTATGGACATTAGATGTCCACAAGATTTCTAATATGGAAATTTATGCAAGGGTTTTATCTAATTGATCCATTAGACTATAAGGCCTTTGAATTATGGATTGAACTATTTTAGTCTTTGTTGGGACAATATTTAGCTCTAGAACCATTGGCATAATGTTCTCATTGGGTTTTATGGAAGAAGTGAGCGTAGGGCCCTAGATGGTTACTCATGAGCATCTAGTTGTGACTACACAACCTAGAGGTGGTAAGGAGTTGTTATAACTAGAAGAGGAAGGCAAAGGACCTTAGATGGTGACTCATAGGTGACTAATTGTATTGATACAATTTTGGGTCAATGAGGAGCCTTTATAATTAGAAGAAGTGTGTTGTTGTTTAGGATTAGGAACCTATGTAAATGGAGTAGCAACATGATGATGTGAACTCTACATGATTTTACTAGGGGGAGAGGGTGTTGACCCTATAATGATGGGTCTCATGTTGTGAGGAACACGAGATTGACTATGTGGTTTTATAGTAATAGTGGTAATGTGGGTTACATAAATGCATCCCACAGTATTATTATAGTCATAAGGTATGTTATTATAATCCACATTATTAGTATGGGCATTATGATCTTGATTATGCTCATTATGATTATGACCTTGTTGTTGGTTCTGATTTTACCTTTCTCCTTGATTGTGACCATTTTAATTATTTCTTGGTGGTGGTGGATCATGTCGAGGAAAGGGGTCTTTATAGATTCCCATATCCTGATTTGTGTCTTGATTAGTGGCCAACTTAATTTCTAGTTCATCACTTTCAATAAAGTCCTCAATAATATGTCAAATTGAACATAATGATATGCACCATGACTAGTAACACGATGAAAGTTACACCTTCAATTCTCTTTGTACCAATATGGTTTTGGTTGATCTTGAGGAAATGGCCTTGATGTTGGCCATACACTTAAATTAGCTGCAATGAGCTTTTGTAACACTGTTTCAACCGATTCTCCTATCTTGCTAAAGACTCTAAAATTGTTATGTAATGTCCTTCATGGAGGTTGTCTCTGTAAAGTAGGTAGTGGATTTAGGGGAGTTAATTGTACATTTTGAGGAGACATAGCCTATACCATTTGTACATGTCTTGTTTCATTCAACCCATTTCCAACCACGTTCTTATTTTTACTAAAGCCTTTAGGCTTATCCTGCATAACTATTTAAACTGGTGATTTAGTCTAATTAGATGCTTGACCTTGCATAAAAATCTTAACAAGGCCTTTAGAAATGAGAGCCTTCTTAATCTGCACTCCTTTGTCAATAATTTCTTCAAATGAGTTAGCACAAGCTAACCATAGATTATGCACAGCTTCAAGATACAAATTATGTGCAAAGATATCAGCCAACTATTTGTTTGGTAAATTATATTGAAAGCAACCTACCAATGCTCTCCACCTTTGTAGATATGCAACAAAATTTTCACCATCATGTTGCTTGCCTTTGCATAAGTCAAAAATGGTTAATTCATGTTCTATGTTATATTAGAAATGGTTAACAATTTTTTTTATAAGTCATTCCAATTTATTAACTGATCTTTTGGGTAGTTTAAGTAGCCAATCAAGAGCTTGTCTTGCTAAACTTTGTGGAAATAATCATAGTAAGTACTACTAGTATAAGCAACCTCTTGACATAAGATGAAGAATGCCTATATGTGCTCATGTGGATCTCCTTTTCTTTTATATTTTTTAAATTTGGGTGCCTCAAAATGAGATGAAAAGGGATTTTGGAGAATAGATAAATCAAATAGATATGGGCATATCTCATCAAATTTGTACCTTTTGAGTTTATTATTCATCTCCAATCTTTGAAAAATTTCCTTCACAGAATTCCATTCTTGCATGTTTGATGCATTTATGGATTGAATAAGATGTTGTTGGGGTGGAATGTGCCCCTGAATTATTTATTTTTGGGGTCAAATGTGTCCCTAGTTTTGTGTGGATCTATAGGGAGTGTACACCTTTTGATCCATGACTTGGTTTTGATTTGCTCCTTGAGATAAGAATATAGGCCATTGATTCTTGGATTATAAAATATTCTTTGAATTTGGCTATTTTTTAATTTGTTGATTTTGGAAATTTCTATGTTTATTTACCAATTGTTGGGTTGGTTGAAAAGAACTAGCCAAATTGTCTTGAGGAATTTCCTCAATTCAAACTAAATGTTTGGGTTTTTGAGTTTGTAATGTAGCAAGAGGTTCTTGATGATTGAATAATGTATGTTTTGTGTCAAATGGAACACTTTTTAAGGTCTTTTGTGACTTTAACTATTCATTTAGATTACCTTGATCCACTATGGTAATGTCCTCATCTAATATTTGTTGCATATTTTCAACCACATTACCTTGTTCTTTTGAAGCATCATTATGAATTGAAGTGGCAACTAGGGAGTTAGTTAAGTCTCTGACAAGTTGATCTGCATATCGTTGACTTATTATCTTGATCTTAACTAGAAGATCTAGATTTGTGGGTTTTGACTCTATTTTTATTTATTTTCTTTTGTTAGAGGAAGAAGGTATGTCTATTCATGCAAAATCTTGCTCTTGCCATCATTATTCTCCTTCTCTTACTAAGGTATGCAATTGTTCTGTAGGAAAGTTAGAAGGTAGTCTAGCACCTGATTCTATCAATCTAAGAAGGGCTTCATCTTGATCTTCTTGGGGTTGATACTCATTATAATCATCTTCAGATCCTACTATTATGGGGATATCATAAAAAATAATGGGGTTATCTTGACCATCATAAAACTTCTCATCTTCATAACTAAGGCCATAAGAGGCCCCACTACGAGTAAACCTATGAGTCATGTCTAAAAGAGTTATTATGTGTGTTTGACTAACTTTGGACCAATGCTTGGCAACTAAATAAAGTATGCTTTGGCTTTCTTTTAAATAAATAACCAAGGTACCAATGAGACTATAAGGGAGGGTGGTTTGAAACCACACACAATTTAGAATATTTAGTTCATGATTTTTCTCAACCTTTGGTAAGGTTGAAATCATATAGATTGAAAGAGGGTAAGGTAACTCAAAGACCCAAGGTGAAAACTAGTACACCAAAGCCTAGATCTTTGTGATACACCCATACTATAAAAGTTAGTTTCAAATTTGACAAGTTGACCTTAGAATTTTAGAGGAAAGCTCTCATTATTATGAAGGGAAAATGAACTAAGCAACTCAAGATGTAAAAACATATGTGAATTGCTAAGTATAAAGCTAGGACCAAATAGGTAGCATAATGTTGCCACATGGTTTCAGTAGGATAAAATATGTTCTAGGAATCAAAACATGAGCGATACACAAGTTGACTTAAGTCCACCAAGATGATAATGTGATGTCGAGTCTCAATAAATGACCTTCAATATAAATGGAAAATTGAACCCAAGTTAGAACAAGCTTAGTGCCTAAATGGTGAACCCACTTTGACACACCAAATCTTAGAAGTCAGAAAGGTTCAATTTCAAATGTGGATTATAAATGAAGGATTTAAACAAATTAGTTGAAATATCTAGACTCAATTAGACAACATGACTGTGCCAAAGTGGATGACATGACATAAAGTTTTTTATAACAATTTGAACAAGGAAAAGATGAATTTTCTAATTGGACAGCATAACACCTCTCTTGCTCAAGAAAATTGAGGACAATGTGTTTTGGTTAAGCTCAATGAGTTAACAAGCAGTTTTAGACACAAATCAAAAACAAGTAAGCTAATGACAAAAACAAATGTCTTAAGTCTAAACTGACAAAGAATGGAAAAGTGGGGTCTAATAAACTAGCAAGTTTTTTATCATTCTAGGGGAATCAATTACACAATTAATTTCATGTCAAATGATGCAAAATACAAGCACAAAAATTAGGTGACCACAACATTGGCTAGTTATAAAAAGGTTTAGTCCTTTTTAAAACCACTACATCTTATTGTTTGCTAAGTGTAGTGTGATGTCCAAAGGCAAGTACGTCCCATGTACAACTCCAATTAGGAA
The DNA here is from genome assembly GCA_037957365.1 of Torreya grandis. Taxonomy (NCBI): domain Eukaryota; kingdom Viridiplantae; phylum Streptophyta; class Pinopsida; order Cupressales; family Taxaceae; genus Torreya; species Torreya grandis. The sequence continues at coordinate 871,930 of JARHVA010001879.1, read as the reverse complement.
TTAAATGACTTTAAATAGGGAGATGAAACCCTAGGTCAAAGCTTCCCTAAAGAACTCATGGGACGTAATGACATCCCCCTCACAAGCCAAGTTTGCATAAAAATAAAGAAAGCATAAAATAGAGAGATTTTAGGGTCATTTTAAAGATCACCTAAACTTTGACGAGTTTTTTGGGAGTGCTTTAGATGACGGTTTTTCTAAACCTTAGAATAGGATACTTGCAATAGGAATGGTGATTTTGATTTTAAGGGTTCCCTAAAGGGGACGAATGAAAGAACATACACTTGGCACCCCTCTTTTTTCCAAACAACAACTAAGTAAATACAAAAACTTGGAAAGGTGAGTTCATTTTTAAGCCCAAATGGAAAATGAGGTGGTTTTCATTTGAGCTCGTGGTCTTAGTTGTAACTTTGAAGACATTTACCATAAACATCTATTTTTTTTGTTAAACACCAAAACAAGGCTCCTAATTGATTTTTAAACATTTAAAAGGTTGTCTAAAACATGTTTTTAGCAAATGTCAAGCTTGGTCTTACAAAAAAAATGTTAGCATGTCCTTTAGCCTTGAAGCTCTTTTGGGTTTGAAATAATAAACTTTAGAAAAAGAGATCTCAAGTCTATGTTTTAATAAAAACACAGTGACTAATATTGGTTATATAACCAACAACAGTTACATTTTCTAATCGATGACAATTATATAATCAACATCGATTATACCAATGTGATTAGTAATAGGTATCTAACCAATGTTAGTTAATCTATCTAATTGATATTGGTTTTACTAGTTGATGTCAGTTACTGTGTAAATCTGTGGCAAACAAAAATGGCAAAATAAAGTTATAAAATCAATTTACAAGAGTTTTAATGGTCTAAATGAATATTTTAAAGATATAAAATGATCTTCTTCATGTGTGGGATGCATCTTGTCCACCAGGCATGCTAAGATGTAGAGAGGATTACAAAGCAAATTAGTCAAACATTAGTCCATAAATCATGAAAAATGAATAAATAACTAACTAACTAAGCCTATCTATTCTTATGGGAATTACAAAGGATAGCAAGAAAAAAATGAAAGAAACCAAAAATCATATTACCTTCCCAAATGGATTCACTATACCTATATGGCTTAAAATCATGTTCTCCCTTCATCAAGCATCCTTGTCTTTGTCAACAAAGGTGGAAAACTCATCCAATGTCTCAAGAACACTCCATAAAACTTAGGCTCATGATTCCAAATCACTAAACTAGCCTATCGATGAAGTTTGAAAACAAAATCAATGAACAATTGCAAATGATTGTGGAAACAATTTAACATTATAACTTTACAATATTCAAGCTTAAAATTCATGTCCATGGCCTCTCTATTTATAAATTTTTGAGATTGGTTAGGATCAACCATGACTGTCCATCTTAAGATTGAGATGTGTGGCTATGGATAATCCTAATATTTGGAATTAGACTCATAAATATCCTCAAGATAAATAAGTATTAAAGAGGCATGAGAGGTATTAACTATGCATGGGTGACCCATAATCCTAATATTTATGGCATTTATCGCCAAGGGATGTCTTCCTAAGAAATGATGTCACCTAATGATGTAGTTAATAAGAATCAATTTTAAAAAATAAATATTCAACAACTCTCATGGAAAATCCACTTAAGCTATTGATTTGGATTAATTAGCCTTAAACAAGGTTAATCAACATTTGTTCAATTATTTGAAAATTGGCCCTCAATTAATCAAAATGGTCAGAAAGTCATATTACTAGGTCATAATTTGATTGGAAAGGAACTAAAAGGTGATGTTAGATGTGTTAAAGTTGTATTCCCATTTAAGATGTTACCAACACCAAATAACAAAGGTACGTGATGTGTACCAATGAATTAGAAGAAAAGAGTGATCCAAAGCACTAAATGGTAAAATTATCATTTTGACTTGAAATGATCTGATCAAAGTTAGGTAGCCCATAAAATGCATTTCCCAATTTAGGGATACTTTGACCTAAACTAGCACTTGTAAGTGACAAGTTTGAACCATTTAGGGCATTTTATGGATTTTGACCTAAAATGTGCATTTGAGTGTAATTCGAATAATATTGATAATTTCAACACAAATGTTAGGAATTGGATATCTACACTATGAGGTTGAGTTTTGGTGAAAACCTACATGGTAGTTTGTTGAGGGAAACTTTAATTGAACTCATAGTTGTATTGCATGTCTTTATGAGTCTATAGATCACTGTGAGTGCTTAGAAGAAATGGTGGAAATAATATAGGCATGTGTATAGATCCATAAAGATAATTTATTAGATAAAATGAGAGATAAAGGTAAAATGGGCATGATGAAGAAGGATCAGAGAAGGTTTTTAGAGTGGAACATTAACAATAGAATAAAGAGGAGAATAACAAGCTAAATCTAGTTATTATAGTCTATTAACTAAGGCAAGTAGCTTTATATTTTGATTTGGGTTAAAATGTTATGGGGTTTTCATTAGCATCTGATTTGATATTTTTTCTTTCATAACATTATATTGGAAAATGAATAAGAAACCCTAGATGTTATATTTTGACTTGAGTTATACAAAATAAGAGTTGGACTCATCTCTTAATCCCAATCATGTACCTACTTGTATATTATTTTTGAAAATATTGAGTAAAAACTAGATTTGGACCATATGTGTATATTTTTATATTGATGAAAATCTTGTATAACATAAATTGTTACCCAAATCTAGGTTTGCCCTTGAATGGTTTTATGAATTGATATTTAGTACTTTGGATGAGGAAATCATTTAAATGCACAAAATAACCCTTATGATCTTTGGGTTGAGGGTTCACCCTCACCCACATGATCATAAAGGTGACTTAGTCCCACATAATATTGCATTTTTTTATAAAAAAATAGGGAGATTGTTTGAATTTTTTATTAAACGTGTTTATATTTAAAACTGTAGGTGGTTACAATAACCATTTAGAGGTATAAATATAGATTTTGGCCATCTTAGAAACCAATATATGACTAAATTTTACTTATGAGGACTATTTAGAAACTTAAAAACCTTGGTTATTATTTGGAAGTCGATGGAAAATGTTATGAGCTCATAGAAATCTTCACTTTTATGACTGAGATACATAACAAATGTTATTTTGGTAGGGTATCCCTTATTATTATATTAAAATATGAGTTTATCAAACAAGAAATTTGAGCTTGCTAGTTTTATTTAGATACTTAGTGGTTATTTTTCATTTCTAGAAAAATAAATACAAATTTGTATCAGTCTTTTGTCATGGTTAATAAGATAATAATTCAGGTGTGGTTATAGGTAATACCCACCTTATGGATTTTAAATTGAAATAATTTTACACTCTTACCATAAAATCTTATACATATTTCTATTGAATTTGAGGTATTAGAGTTCATTATTGATCATTGTTGTCCTCACCTGACCAAAATAAGCATACAGTTATAACTAAGTGTGATCCTATGACATTACCTATTACATTATGTTATGTAAGTGGTTGTTGTAATATTATAGAGAAAAATCTTATAGGTAGAAGTAAATTCTTGAGTGACTGTGAGACAAGAAAGGAATAGGGAGTATACCCCTAAGTGCTTGATCTTATTTATTTAATTTTAATTTAATAAAGTGTTTTCCTATTAAAACCACATCATTTTGGCAGACTCATTAAGACTGTATATTGTGATGCCACAAGTAGCCTAAATTCTATAACTATATTAGTTTAAAGGTATTTTAAGGTGTTAATAAACTATGGTAGATTGAAAGTACATAAGACATCCCAATAGAGATGGATATGAATTAGTATGATATCACTATTTTGAGTATTAATGGACCTTTATCAGTAATTGCTATGTACCTGGGGATATGATATATTGATTTATATGGGTTGATGGAGATGCCGACATGTGGCACACATCCCCTTAGTTATATGGGTACACTATATTATGATAATAGAGTAACTTATGGTAGTAGTACATTGGGTAATGGTCGGCCTACATTGGATTAGGAGGTTACCCATCCATGGGTTAGATAGATGTATATATATAGGAGATGATTATCATGGTAAGGATATGAAGTAAGGATTGAGTCTTCTATTGTAAGAGGATATTGGAGGTTGTCCCCTCGAAGAGACATTGTGGAGTTATTCCTTCCTAAAGGAGTATTATATGGTGTTTCCCTACCTTAAGGGTATTTCTTCATATATTGAATGATCTTGATACCACTTGTAATGATCTTGATATTCAATATATGAAGAAATACCCTTAAGGTAGGGAAACACCATATAATACTCCTTTAGGAAGGAATAACTCCACAATGTCTCTTCGAGGGGACAACCTCCAATATCCTCTTACAATAGAAGATTCAATCCTTACTTCATATCCTTACCATGATAATCATCTCCTATATATATACATCTATCTAACCCATGGATGGGTAACCTCCTAATCCAATGTAGGCCGACCATTACCCAATGTACTACTACCATAAGTTACTCTATTATCATAATATAGTGTACCCATATAACTAATGGGATGTGTGCCACATGTCGGCATCTCCATCAACCCATATACATCAATATATCATATCCCTAGGTACATAGCAGTAATAAATTAGAACTGTACTATATATATGTACATGTATGAGAGTTAACATGTTACGCAAGGGTATGTAGTAAGGTATTTAATTTGACAGATATGTTGTCTTATTGTTTGATTCTTAGTAATTCTCTACAATAGACTATTGTGATATAGTTTTAAGCTATTGTTGGAGATTATGCCTTTAATATTTAAAAATATACATAATGAGACTTATTTAAAGACCTATTTAAATCATGCCATGATTATTATATTATTGGGGATGAATTCATTTGGTTAGATAATTTTTGTGTAGTTTGTTTACAAATCATCCTCCACCTAAATGGATGATGAGTGATGTTGGACAAGAAGATTTTGTATAAATCACTCATCATCGGTTAACATGTAGGGTAATGCTTTTAGAAGAGAGTATTGTGTTATGGACTATAACCTAGGTTTGTTTAAATTATGATATTATAATGAAAAGTTTTGGCTGAAGTAATGTTATAGATGTATATATTGTCTATTTTTTTACTTCTAATTTACATGCATATGTCATGTCATATTAGATAGATGATGTATTATATGGTCTATATAACTATTGCATGTGATATTGAATGTATGAGACATTATTCTAGATAAGTTCTTAATGTCTGCATCGCCATTATCTTCCCCATCATGAAGGGAAGGGCCACTCCCAATGGGGAGGTTTGGGGAATTGTTGGTTTGTGGTTGGAGGAAAAGCACCTAGATGATGCTCTCCCTCTCTACAACTAGATATAGATATTTTATGAGATATACTCATGGCTATTATTTGATTTTATGAGTTGCATTGTGAATCTCAATTTTAATTTTAAAAAAAGGTAATTTGAGATTTATTATATTAAATTAAAAAAAGTAGAAGTAACTACAACATAAATGCACATTCATTATTCATGAGATAGTGTTACAACAATGGTTATATTTATTCTTTCGAGACTATTTGTTGTATGTTGTATTGAGAATTTGAAAAACTATGTTGTTGTAGTCTTCAACTACATTTATGTATTTTAATAATTTTTTGTTGTATTTGCATCATTAAGAACCATTAATGGATGAATTGGTAAACTCATATATGCTTTGACTAAGTAATTTAATATGAATGATGTATCTATTGTATATGGATATTCTAAAATATAATCTTATGTAAGCAATGTAATTCAATGATGTAAATATAATAATAATAATAATAATAATAATAATAATAATAATATATTGTTGGTACATTAAGAATGTTTAAACACATTAACTAATCATGATTATATCAGTTGGTGTTTCTATTCAAAATTTTGCTTTTTCAGATTCAAGAGAGAGAAGAAACTAAAGAAATAATGGACAAGGCATGTGAAGTACCTGGACGAAGATCGCGCACCGTAATCCAGACGCTTGTGAGCACCCCTCTTTGGCTGTGGAGGAATGACACCTGCAAAAAAGAAGAACTTGGACAAGAAAACGTTAGATAGATAGACAGTGGGTTGCCAAGCGAAAGCTTGTTCCCGGAAGTGTGAAAACTTCCTCAAGGGAGGTCAACCCACTGATAACAGACAGATAAAAGATCAAGGAAAAGCAGAATGCCAGAATACAGAAGTGATAAGCAAGTTAAAAAAGAAAGAAAAGACAAAATGATTACCTAAAAGGAGCAGTCGGGCTGATGACAGTCGCTGAGGTCAGAAATGTTGTCGCTGTCGGTTATCAGGTCTGCCGATGTCGGTTAGTCTGCCGACGTCGGTGGGGGTAATGACTGACGTCGGTCGGGGCAATAGGCTTGGATGGGGTTTAGGCAGGTTCTGGGCGAGTTTGGACAGAGTCCAGGCCGGGCTTGGTCTGTGGACGGGTCTGAATGGTCTGGGAGAGTTTGGTTTTAGTCAGTTAGGGGGTTAAAAGGACAGAGAGGGACAGAGAGAGGAAGATGCACAGAGGACTGAGAAGGCTTTTCAGCCTCTCAAGGAGAAGAGTGGAGGGAGCAGGAAACAACAGGTATACCAGATAACTGGAAGCTAACAAAATGAAATAAAATGAAATAAAGACTGTGCTTACCTTTTTGTTTGCCATATGAAGAGTGGAGAGTCGTTGTTGGAGCCACAGAACGCTTGTTGTAAGAAGAGATTCCTAGTCTAGAGCCTTTGCACCTGTTGCTGCTATTGCATGAGGGCCAAATGGAGAAGAGACGAATGCCAAAATGCCAAGAGAATGCTATTTTCGAGCTCAAGGGTTCAGGGGGGGCTGCAACGGATGCAGAAAGGGGTAATGAAGGCTGCCGATGCCGGTAGTTTTGCCGACGTCGGCCGAAGGGTCACCGACGTCGGCGGTCGCAGAATGGGGACAGAGGCTAAAAATAGCCTCTGCCCATTCTTGCACGCCGCCGAGCGAGGGGGTGTGGGAAGAATGGTTATGGAGACACTTAAATGGGCGTGGGGGGAAAGATAATGAGGGGATTTGTCATAATAAATGCTAGGGGGAAGGTGGAGGGATTCAAGGGAGGAACCAAGGTGGCAAGGGTGAGGTGGAAAGGGGGCCACTCAATTAAAAATACTTAGGTTATTTTAATCAAATGGGGAGGACCAAGGCCAAGGGTTAGGATAGGGGTTTAAGGCGAACAAGGGGGGAGGACCAAGGTGCAGACACGTTTGCGGTGTCTACATTTGCCCCTTTTTGTTTTGTTGGTTGTTTTTGACAAACTGCAAGACAAAAACAGGAGTTGGTTGCCCCAGGAAAAGGATGAGGTGTTCCCCCCTCAAAGTGATAGTCGAGAGAAGGGAACTGAAGATCGAGTGTCGATTTGACAGAGAAATGGATAGAAGAGAGTGAGTGAAAACGCTGCAGTAGTCATGATTGCATGTAGTCCACTTCATGAGAGGGTCGGGTCAAATTGTCGCATGTCGAGGGTCAAGGAGTGCCAAAATTGAGGTAATCAGGCCCCAGCATTTAGTCGTCTGCTGATCGGGTCACTCAATCTAAGCTGAAGCTCCAAATGGTTGTCGTGTTCTAGGTATCCCAGGCTCAGGAAGTGCTCCCAGAGACACGAAAAAGCCACAAGTAGTAGGGATCAACTGGCTCGCGATCCTATACTTGCAAAGGGTCAAAAATAGTCTGCGGACAATTCTGCTAACCAACCGTGAGGTAGCACACACGCAAAAACAACCAAGGCAACATTGTCTTGGAAGTGGTCGAAGGTCGAAGGATGGTCATTGGTCAAGGGGATGGATGGACGAAAGGATGTGGCCGAGCTAACCTCAGAAAACGTCATGTGATCTGAGTGCTGCCTACATAGCCCTTGTGTGAAGGGCCTCAGGCCAATGTAGTTCTCCCTAAAAGGGAGGAAGGGTCAAAGAGACTGATTGGTCTTGGTCAAAGGAAATGATTGGTCTTGGTCAAAGAGAATGATTGGTCTTGGTCAAAGAGAATGATTGGTCTTGGTCAAAGAGAATGATTGGTCTTGGTCAAAGAGAATGATTGGTCTTGGTCAAAGAGAATGATTGGTCTTGGTCAAAGAGAATGATTGGCCTTGGTCAAAGAAAATGATTGGTCTTGGTCAAAGAGAATGATTGGTCTTGGTCGAAGAAAATGATTGGTCTTGGTCGAAGTTGATGATTGGTCTTGGTCAAAGTTGATGATTGGTCTTGGTCAAAGTTGATGATTGGTCTTGGTTAAAGAGAATGATTGGTCTTGGTCAAAGTTGTCGATAGACTGGGCGTGGTCAAGGTCAAGGTCGCAGAAGAGAAGGTTTGTCCATCAAAGAGACGAACAAACGGGGGTGGTCGAGCTAACCTCAGAGGATGTGTTATCTGAGTGCTGCCTACATAGCCCTGGTCATAGGGCCTCAGACCAATGTAGTTCGGACTAAAGGTCTGATTGATCAATGATTGGATGTGGTCAAGTGTCAAAATGATGAGGGCAAGATGATGCTATAGATGTCACATGGGCCGAGAGGCTTTCATCCCTAGCAAGTTTCTGTAGTCATGATGGATATATGCTAAAAATGAATGGAAGTCTATTTATGCTTCAGCAAGTATTGGTTTATGCCTAACATAAATTGGGTCTGGTCGGTAGTTTCCATGTATATTGGTGTCCATAGAAACTATGTGAAATGGACTAGGATGATGTCAGCTGAAAATGATGAAAATGGCTTGGTTTGAGTTGAGTCGCCGATTGATGCGGTTAAATGTGACCAAAGCGAAAAAGATAAAAGGCAAATTGCTCTTTCATTGACAAGGACCAGAAAGGAAGCATAGATAGGGGGTTACTAGAACTAAAGCCCCGTTCATGCATTACGTCGGTGACCAGTGTTGTGTTAGAATGGTAATCGAATCACTTTGACATTAAAGTGAGCTCGAAGTCCCTTGAGCAGGTGAGAGGAAGAGGATAGGGTAACCCAGTCTAAGAGCAAGAATAACCTTGCCCCTTTTTATAGGAGACCCTGAGACAACTACAAGCCAAGTCCATGACCCATTTTTTTTTTTGGTGCAGGCTGATCGATGCGGGAAGCCTACATAGAGATGTCTTTTGATTTATGGTCAGGTTGCGAAGCTGATCAATGCGGGAAGCTTCTAAGAAAAGTTGTTGTTTGTAGCAAGATTTAGTCATAGCCATCCTTCGAGGGAGTGGTCTATATTTTTGCTTAATAATGTTGATAAGTTGGCCTAGCTGTCCTTCGAAGGATCAGTCTAGTAATACAGCAATGATAGTACAGCTGTCCTTCGAGGGAGCAGTCTGTCTTTTTGATTTTGACTTTGTGACCTTGGATATGTTTTGACATCTTGATATATTTTTTTGATTTTTTTGATTAGAGTCATGGACAAGGCTGTAGAAGTTCAAGGACTCCCCTTTTATTAGGACAAAGCATCCATGCATCATAAAAGGGTTGTAGAGGACTTGTTAAAGGGGAATAGGGTTGAAAGGGATGAGGATCAAGAGGACGAGGATTGCTCAAGGGACGAGCTCAAGTTAAGTGTCAAGTGGACGAATACTCGACTAACAGTAGAACGGTTGCAGATGCAACGCAGAAAGGGGGGGGCTCAAGGTCTGATAAGTCCCTGGGCCATGTTAGTGCATGAAGGTCTGAGTCAATTAAGAGCGGACTTGCCCCATTTGGCTCTTTCCAGATTGGTCAGATGTTGATGGTGGATGTGAAATTGACTGATATGGTTGTTGATTAGTCGAGACTTGGTGATAAAAAGGATTTGTTGAATGATATTGGATTGTTGATTGGTCGAGAGTTGGTTGAAGTGTGGTAAAATGTTTGGTCAAAGTTTGTCGAAGGTTTGGTCGAAGGTTTGGTAAGGTTATGGTCGATGTCATGGTCGATGGTTGGTCGAGACTTGGTCGAGGTTTGGTTGAATGTTTAATCGAAGTTAGGATAAGGTTGGATCCCCCCAGTCGCTTAGGGAGAATGTTGGATAGATTAGTCAAGGTTGACTGAGGCTTGGTGATTAAATGGACTGTGTTAATGTCAAAAAATGGGGTCAAAGGCGGTAAAGGGACCATAATCTGTCATGGAGATCCCGATTTAGGCGATGAGATTGGGGAGGCATGGGTCGGTGTTGATGATTTGTCGGAGGGATGGTCTAGAGGATCCTTGATGAGAAAGGAATCCTTTCTCCGTTGGTGATGAATGATAGCTTTAAGAGCACAACAACGCTCAGTGTCATGTCCTGGAGTATGATGATAGTGACAGTATTTAGAGTTGTCGAACCAAGAGGGTCTTGATCCAAGAGTTGATGAGAGGGGAGGTGTTGAAGGTTTGATAACGTGGTCGAGAAGAGAGGTGTCATTCGCCAGACATTGGTGAATGGCAACCTTGAGAGCACAACAATGCTCCGTGTCGTGTCCAGTTATGCGATGATATGCGCAAATGCAAGTGTCATCGAACCAAGGTGGTTTTGGTCTGAGAGATTGATATGGTCTGAGAGGTGGGAGGTCGATACGAGATGACTGCAATAGTTGCCGTAAAAGCAAGGTATAAGAACCTGCTAATGGGTCTAGATGTCTTATTGCAGTAGGGGTTGATGACTTTGGTTTAAGAGGCATAAGAGGCGTTGGTCGATGGTTTGAGGGAGATATATGTTTGATGGGTTGAGGGAGTAATGGAGGCGATGTGCCTCTGTGAAGGATGGGAGTAGGCAGTACTCCTATTAAAGTGGACGGATGCGGGCCCAAGATTGAAGGTAATGACAAAGGTGGAGGAGGAGTTCTCCGATGTGGTCTAGTAGCTTTCGTGTGTTTGGGTCAAGGGCCACTATTGTGTGAGGCAAGGTTAGATGTGGGTTTGGGTTTGGATGTGGACGAAGGTGAGTGAGATGTAACAATCTCAGGCAAAGGGCAAGAGGAAACCGTGACTGGGTCTTCCTTGATTGAAATGGGTAAAGAGACTAGTTCTTCTCTTGGTGGAGAAGAAATAAGAGAGTGTGGCTCCTCCAGATGGCAGGAGGCAAGGATGATCGTGCCTTCTGCTTGTGCTTGAGGAGCAGGCAAGGTATGGTCATTGGATGAAGGTGGGGCTAATGGTGTAGGTGTGGTCAAGGCATCCTCCAATATAGGAGAAATATATGGAGGACTAATAGGAGAAGAGGGTTCTTCATCTTGTGATAGACGAATAGGAGAAGACTCTTCTACCTATGAAAGAGATTGGTCAGAGACAAGAGGTAAGATAGTGTTAATCGTGTGAATGTCATGGTCATGAGAATCTTGGGTTATGGTTTGGACGTTGTTTTGAGTAGGCGGATGATTTGGAAAAGGGTGTTTGAAGATGTTGATATGTTGATTGGGTGGGGCGTTCGGGTTATCTAAAACAAGATCCCCCTTGTCGATCATGTCTTGGACGATGTTTTTGAAAGTTCGGCAGTCGTCAATGTCATGGCCTTGGATGCGGTGAAAGTGGCAGAAGTCGGCCTCTCTATACCATGTAGGGAGGGATTTTGAAGGGTCAAATTGAGGTGGTTGGATTGGAGGGAGATTGATGACCCCCTGCTTGAGAAGTTTTTCCAAAACGGAAGCGTATGGTTCTCCAAGTGGAGTGTAAGAACGCTGAATGTACCATTGTTGGAATTGTTTGGTAATGCTGGAAGATGTCGATGGTTGGGAATAATTCATTGTTGTTGAGGATGGTGATCTAATGACCACAGTGTTGGCCACTCCTTTGGAGTTGGCAGAAGAAGAGGGTTTGGAAGAAGAATGGTCAGTAGATTTTGCGTTGGTATTACGCAATTTGACCTTATCTTCTTCAAGGGCGCAGAGTTCAAGCTTTCGAGCCATGATGAAAGCTTCATCAAAAGTGCGGAATGTCTGAATCCGCAAGGTAGAAGAGATGTGGTTGGCACATGCTCGAGAAAAGAGCTTGATGAGCTCTGGTTGAGGCAAGGAGAAGGAGAGCTGGTTAATCAAGCCTCTCCAACGAGCAACAAAATCGACTACAGATTCGTCGTCAAATTGCCTGATGGAGTAGAGGTCTGTGATAGAGACTTGTTTAGTAATGTTAATAAAGAAATGGTCGAGAAATAATTGGGCAAGTTGGATGAATGAAAAGATAGAATGTCTGGTAAGAGAGCTATACCAGTCAAGGGCTGGGCCAAAAAGCGACATAGGGAACGTGCGTAAAAGTAACGCATCGTCATGGGCAATAAGATAATAGGCATGTCTAAATGCCCGTAGATGTTGTTGTGGGTCTTCCTTACTCTGAAAGTGAGTGAATTTAGGAAGCTCCCAATGGTTAGGATATGGTCGAATAGGGATGGAAGGATGGATGGGTTCGTTGCAAATCTGGTCATAAGACAGGACATTGCTTGAGCCAGAAATGGAGGCTTCGAGACTGGACATTTTATCCATCAGCATCTTAATGATGTCTACTGATGGATTGGTGGGTTGAGCGCCCCCTAGGTTGTAAGGTGCTTGGAAGAGGCTAGAGGAGGCGTGCGACATAGTCGGTTGTACAATGTACGGATGACTAGTCACAGGGGTAGAAGTGGAGGCTAAAGGTGGTTACGTTATGAAGGTCGAAGGTATAAGTTGACTGGGCACCGCCAAAGGTGGTTGAATGGCGGCACTGGTAGAAAGAGAGGTTGGCACTCCTACATTTGTGGGTGTAAGAGTGTGAGGAGTCGAGACAATCAAGTTTTGATATGATGTAGAACTTGGTTGAATTGCAGGTGGTTGAGGGGGTAATGGAACCCTGATGGAGGTCGGTCTAAAAATAGACGAGGAGGCCAAACTTTGCATATTGGCCATGGTTGGGTTAATAGTTGAGGCGAAAGGCTGAGTCATAAAGGGTTGGGTGGCGAATGGTGTGGATGTTGTCGCCACGTCACCCGAAAGGTCTCGCGTTGGGTTTCTCGCGAGATAGTTTTGGAGGGCTGCGGTATTGAGGTCCAAGAATCTCTCGAAATCTGGGTCCCCTTCAGGGATGATGGGAATTTGAGTCGAGGTCGGGGTCAGGGTCCGTCCTGTAGGAGTTCTTTCAGTCTCCGAGAGGAACTCCATGATAGGACTGGTTAGGGACGAGGGAGCGTGGTCAAAAAGGAGGGTCAGATTCTAGAAACTATGTTTTTGCAGTTCCAAAAACTTAGAATGGAGTTTTTGACAGAGAAGGGACAGATTTTGGGTTGCTGGTTTTTAAAAAAAAGGACAGTGACAGAGACCGACGTCGGTTGAAAAATCGATGTCGGTAATAAAGATGGCCAACGTCGGTGGAAGAACCGATGCCGATAAGAGAGAAAAGCCGACGTCGGTGAAAAGACCGATGCCGGTGACTGGGGAAAGCCGACGTCGGTGGCAGAACCGATGCCGGTGACTGTGTTTTCCAGAGAACCAAAAGATTTGAAGATTCTTGGAAAAATAATGAAGAAAGCATCCTCACTCACTCAAACAAACAGATGAGAAGAGGAAAACAAAGAGAGACAGACAAGCCTAAGCGATAAATCCTAGGAATTAACTTTAGAAGCTGTGGCTTATGCCTTAGATGAATGTTTGGGGAGATTGGCTGCAAGAAGGGTCCTAGAAGAAGGCAGTCTAAAGATGGTTTCAGGTGTTGTTTTAGGTGCTCAAAAATCTGTGTTAGGGTCTGGTACGTGGCCTGGTGCTAAGGAGCAAGCTCCCCTCACTTCACGATTCCAGTGGTTAGCTGGTCTCGCTTAGCCAAGATATACCTCACCTAGAGTTTATCCTCCGCCAGAGAACGGAGTGGGCTTCCCCCTTGGTGATGAAATCCAAGTAGGGTCACCGGGACGGGTAAGGTATCCGCTAGGGGATGAAATCCCAGTCGGGCCTTGTCTCAAGTAAATTTTATGTTCGTTTTAGTGCATGTGGTTTGGTAGTGTAACATCAAGTGTCTACGGTTTATTCAATATGCGTCTAAGTTACTAGATGTGGACTAAGAAGATGCAAGCACAAGTAGAAATGAATGCAAAGTGTTTTAATGCCCAAGTCGAAATGTGATGTTTGTTAGGAAGACAAGTTTGAGAAAGGGTTGAGAGTATGATGTTTAGACTAGTCTAGAAATGCAAGGAAGAAAGATTCATTTTAGTCCTGCTTATAGTGTCATTGAGAAGAAAAGAAGGAGGAGAAAAGGTAAGAACCTAATGCTCCTAAATGAATGAAGAAGAAAAGGAACCCAGGAGGAACCTAGGGTCCCACCCGGCGTGCTAGAATGTTTCTATTCAAAATTTTGCTTTTTTAGATTCAAGAGAGAGAAGAAACTAAAGAAATAATGGACAAGGCATGTGAAGTACCTGGATGAAGATCGCGCACCGTAATCCAGACGCTTGTGAGCACCCCTCTTTGGCTGTGGAGGAATGACACCTGCAAAAAAGAAGAACTTGGACAAGAAAATGTTAGATAGATAGATAGTGGGTTGCCAAGCGAAAGCTTGTTCCCAGAAGTGTGAAAACTTCCTCATGGGAGTTCAACCCACTGATAACAGACAGATAAAAGATCAAGGAAAAACAGAATGCCAGAATACAGAAGTGATAAGCAAGTTAAAAAAGAAAGAAAAGACAAAATGATTACCTGAAAGGAGCAGTCGGGCTGATGACAGTCACCGAGGTCGAAAATGTTGCCGCTGTCGGTTATCGGGTCTGCCGATGTCGGTTAGTCTGCCAACATCGGTGGGGGTAATGACCGACGTCGGTCGGGGCAATAGGCTTGGACGGGGTTTAGGCAGGTTCTGGGCGAGTTTGGACAGAGTCCGGGCTGGGCTTGGTCTGTGGACGGGTCTGAATGGTCTGGGAGAGTTTGGTTTTAGTCAGTTAGGGGGTCAAAAGGACAGAGAGGGACAGAGAGAGGAAGATGCACAGAGGACTGAGAAGGCTTTTCAGCCTCTCAGGGAGAAGAGTGGAGGGAGTAGGAAACAGCAGGTATACCAGATAACTGGAAGCTAACAAAATGAAATAAAATGAAATAAAGACTATGCTTACCTTTTTGTTTGCCGTATGAAGAGTGGGAGAGCCGTTGTTGGAGCCATAAAATGCTTGTTGTAAGAAGAGATTCCTGGTCTAGAGCCTTTGCACCTGTTGCTGCTATTACACGAGGTCCAAATGGAGAAGAGACGAATGCCAAAATGCCAAGAGAATGTTGTTTTCAAGCTCAAGGGTCCAGGGGGGCTGCAACGGATGCAGAAAGGGGTAATGAAGGCTGCCGACGCCGGTAGTTTTGCCGACGTCGGCCGAAGGGTCGCCGACGTCGGCGGTCGCAGAATGGGGACAGAGGCTAAAAATAGCCTCTGCCCATTCTTGCACGCCGCCGAGCGAGGGGGTGTGGGAAGAATGGTTATGGAGACACTTAAATGGGCGTGGGGGGAAAGATAATGAGGGGATTTGTCATAATAAATGCTAGGGGGAAGGTGGAGGGATTCAAGGGAGGATCCAAGGTGGCAAGGGTGAGGTGGAAAGGGGGCCACTCAATTAAAAATACTTAGGTTATTTTAATCAAATGGGGAGGACCAAGGCCAAGGGTTAGGATAGGGGTTTAAGGCGAACAAGGGGGGAGGACCAAGGTGCAGACACATTTGCGGTGTCTACAGTTGGTTATGAATTAACTAGTTATTTGAAAAAAATTGAGTAGTTTAGTAGCTAAACTTGGTGGGTTCTAACATTATGGTATGAAAGTGAAGGTTTAAACATTCAAATATATGAGTCCATTTATGCAAACCTAACTCTCCTTATTTTTATAGGGAAAATATGGTGCATAGAAGAGTAACCACTGAAGGAACATCTAATCATGATCAATAACTTGAGCCCAACTAGCTAGTAGTTGAGCAAGTTGTAAAGCTTGATTAATCCTCACAGAGTTAAATGAAACATGAGAAATAATCATACCCATAGAATAGGAGGTAAATGGACTTGATGATGAATAAGAACAAGAAGAACTTGAGGATCAATAGGCTGATCAATAAGAGCACTAAGATCAAGAGCATGTTGAAGAGGATCAAGAAGTGAGAATGTAAGTAGGTGAAGAGCTTATGTGTGAAATGAAAAAGGGGAATCCACCTAAGTTTGGAAAAATTATGTTGGGGGATGGAGCTGAATGTTGGTTCAAAAAATGGAGAAATACTTCAAAATTCAAAGCCATAGAATAAGAGGTACATGGACTTGCTGATGAATATGATCAAGAAGAACTTGAGGATCAATAAGTTGATCAATAAGAGAACCAAGATCAAGAGCATGTTGAAGAGGATCAAGAAGTGAGAATGTATGTAGGTGAAGAGATTACATGTGATATGAAAAAGGTGAATCCACCTAAGTTTGAAAAAATTATGTTGGGGTATGGAGCTGAAGGTTGGTTAAAAAAAATGGAGAAATATTTCAAAATTCAAATTTACTCTAAAGTAGCCAAAGCAGTATGGGGAACATACCAGTTGGTTGGTGAAGAAACAACTTGGTGGGCCAATAAAAATATGAAAATGGGTCTTGATTCCACCACTACCACCTAAGATCAATTCATTACACTTTTATAATAAAAGTGGATATGATAATTATATTTTGATCATAAATTGACAAATTTCCAAAACATAAAGGAGTTATATTAGTGATAGAGTGTTAGGAATAATTTATCAAACTTCTAAAGTGTGTTCCTCAGTACCATAAAGATGAACGATTATGAATTACAAAGTTCATCATGGGTTTAAGTCCATATATTGGATGCAAAATGGTTGTGCATGGACCTAGCTCCATAAATCAAGTTTTTTATAAAGTTGTTAATTAAGAGGAAAAACTCAAATCAATTATTGAAGTTAGAGACAAGTTTAAAAATAAGCTCATTGGGCCAAAAAATTATTTCAAAAATAAGAATTTAAAGCATAATGAAAAATCCAAAAAAAATTAATAATCAAAATTTTAGATTCAACAATGCTCCAAAGACTAAGAAACCTGGTAATGGCTTCAAGGAAGGGAATAGAGGGAATAATCAACTAGAAAGAAAATGACCATCAGGTATATGCTTCACTTGTGGAGGAGTTAACAATAAAAATGTCTATCCTCAATAGAAGACAAGAAATAAATTCAATATTCCTTCAAAATCATCCTCACAATAGGGAACCTTTCAACAACGAATTCATACATGCAGTTATTGATAATCATCAAGCAAGTTCTAAGCCTCTCCAATTGAAGTATCTAGTACTTTATATATGCATTCTATTTCAATTTTAATAGATACGGGAGATATCAAAAAATTTATTCCAATTTTGATAAATATGGGAGCTACTAAGTTTTTCATTTCTCCCAATTTACGTAATAAATTATCTATAAAAATTACACATGAAAAATGCATGGATTGTTTAGTCTAGGAATCTATAATCATACTTCCCATGACCCTACTCCTCCCTATGATTACACATCAGCTCACGTGTAGAATACCAACCTTGGTTATCCCACTTCAAGACATTTTCCACTTACATGGACCTTTCTTGCATCATACATCCATCCCCTATATATCCTTAGCATCATACTGCCCTTTTGAGCATAGATAGGCCCTCTAGATGCCTCCCAAGGCCCTTTTAGAGGCTTACTAACCATTATAAGTGGAATTTTGACCCAAGACATAGCTTAGGTAGGAAACCTATGGTCTAGGCCATATGTTTCCTTCATAAAATTTGTGGCCTAGGCCATGGCCCAGGTAGAACGTGCAAAAAAGGAGCCAGTTTAGCCCAAATGGCTAGAAATAGTTACTTTTAAACCTTTGGTGGATTAGGTTTGCCTTATATGATGCTTCATAATTATTTTTGGCCTCTCTCTTCTAGATTTTTTCTCCAATATTCTCTCCTGATAATCACTCTCAAAGCTTTTTTGCCTTCTTGAATCTCACCTGGCTCATTCTTGGCACACTTAGCTTTCATTATGATAGGGGATGCTCTACTACTCCACAGTTCATCTTGGTGATTCACATTGCTCTCTAAAGTGTTCCTAAGGATTTTGGTCTACTCCTATGTCCCTCAAGACTCCATTTCACCTATTATTGTGCTTCATCTATTGGATCTCTCTCAGTTGGTAGATTCTCCTTTGCCTCTTCCACTATTTTTGGTTCTCAGTTTGGACTCAGCTTATACACAACTTGATCCTCCTCCTTCTTTGCTTCCTAGCTTGGATAATTGGTTGGTAAAAAGTATTAAAAATAATTTTTAGTTTGATATGATGGTAATTTTATATTTAAATTGAAATTTATATTTGTTTACAGTAGTATATATGTTAGGTTTTGATTATTTTAGTGATTTAGCTTGTTTAAGGCATTATCTAGGTAGTTTCTGAAGTTATTATATCTGTATGTGGTTAAGAATATATTTCATTATTTGAAATATATTAGATTATATTTCCTGTTTGATTTAGAAACATTTATCATTGCATAAAAGAACCTGAATGCTCAAAATGATCTATACAATTTGCATAAACAATTTCCTCTCTTGTTAAACTAGAAAGTTGCATTATTATGAAATAATAGTGTTGAGGATTAATATTTAGCTTAGACTTAGATTACGCATGATCCTGAACCCTTGCTTGAAAACATATTTAATTCTTGAAACATATTTCATTTAGTCTTGATAGTGTCTTCTCTTCTACGTTTATGCATTACTTGATAACTCTCTTTATTCAACATTGTTATTTCTGAAATTTGTATGCAAGTAGATTTCTAGTCTTAGCTGCTTGTTTTATTGTGTTTAAACCTATTAGAGATACCTAAATCCTTTGTGTTATTGATCATGTTATCCCTAACCTATTTTAAAAGTATATCTATATCTTGGTGCAAAATATTAAACCAGATAGCCTCTATAGATCTCTAGTATCCCATAGAAGCCTTGAGCTTTCTAGCCTTCTAGTTGTTTGTTTAAGTACCCTGTGTACCCCCCTAAAAAACACTAGTGGTTCCATTTAGATTCTTGAAGCTAAATTATTTCACATGTAGTGGGACCTCACATATAGTCTCATGCTAATTATATCCTATTTAGAACTCTCCTAGCCAATTCCCCTTTGTTAATGGTTAGGATTTACTTTCAATTGTGTTTTGGCTCTCACCTTGGTTATATTATCCTACTTTGGTTTTGTTTTATTATCCCTACTAGTTCTCCATCTATTTTCCTTTTATGTTGTCTCCCATGTTTTTATTGCTTCATTACACCCATGTTTGGCCTCCCGCCCTTGGGATGCCAATCCTATTGGATTCAAGGTCTTATCCCTGAGCTCACTCATGAGCAAGATATGATTGCAATAAAATTCCATAGACATCATAGGATCTAGGAGGGTCCCTTGACCTAGCATGGTGACCTAGACCCTCTCATGTTCCATATGGAAATATATTAGTAGGTCTATAACCAATGGATTTGATCTATTTTTCACCATTCCAAGCTTCATTCACTTGAGGATGTTTCCCCTCAACCTCATACCATGATTCATTCACCCATTCAAGGTGACAAAGACCCCCTTGCATGACTAAGGCTTGATTAGTTACATGTAATCATTGATGATCATTGTAAATGTTTTAAGGTGAATTAAGTGCACCCTTATGTCCCTAGGAGTAGGTGGTATGCTTCTTCTAGAGATAAATATTGCACCCATTTAATTTTGAGTGCCTCAACTAGTTCTCATGTAAGTTCCCCACTTCTTTCTTAGTAGGATACTCTAAAATAAGAACCCCCTCATGTCCATTTTGTGGGACATAGGTACTCTAACTCAATGAGGCATCTCCATCATGAGGAGTCCTCCCATCCTCTTAGTCCATCCTTTAGAGTCTCAAATGAGTGTGCTGACTTTGATCACCACCTATAAACTAGAGATCTATGGGATGTCTATCTCAAACATCAGTTCCCTTAGGTTAACCCTTGTCTAATGGCACATGGCCACATCATGGAGACCCAAGTCACCATGACCATTTATATGAGTATGCCACATTATCCCATCATCCCCATAGGGAATGATATCCTTCCCGTGGTCATTCCCCACCCTATGGTAGAGATGATTTCTAGCATGAACATTTCCCATTTAAAGAGCCACCTTGGCATTATCCCCTTTATGATCAGGGTTATGATGAGGTCTATTGGCATAGATAACATCATAACCACCATGATCCTCCTCCTAGAGCTCATCACCAACCCACTATCAACCGTGCTTATAAGGATATCCATAGGAATCCTCTATCCCCTTGGGTATATGTTATTCCCCTTCCTACTCCTATCCTTGAACTGCCTAAGATCAATGGGACTTAAGATGTTAGTCCCATGGATAATATCATGGAATTTATGATGGCATGTATGGATTGGGATTAGGATGAAGGCATGATGTTGAATATCTTCACCCATTATTTATGAGATGAAGATCTCATTTGGTTTTAGAATCTACCTCTAGATTCTCTCTCTAGTTTTTATCTCCATCTAGATGACTTCCTTTAGTACTTTGATATCTCCAAACCATTCAACCTTAGCATTCAATCACTCACCTCCATGGCAAAAACCAAGGGTGAGTCTAACTTTGATTTTATGTATAGGTGGTGCTCAGTTCTCAAATGATCAAATTCATGACATGTTCACATGAACATTAAGGCAAGAGGTTCACCTTGAGATTCTCAAGCATGAGCCCACCTCATATGATAAAGATATTATCGAGTGTTTGAAGATTAAAGTCTTTGAGGTGAGTGAAGGCATGCACCTTGTGCCAACCCAAAAGTCATCCTCTTTGTGTGATCACAACTATAATGTGATTGATGATGGTGTCACTGATTCTCCTCTTGAGAAGGACAAGAAGGGAAAATGTGAGATGAATGATTTGAGAAAGAATCTAGCTAAAAAGAAGGATTATGAATTAATCATAACAAAACCATAGATGGTGTTTCTTTATGACCCTGCCAAGTTTTACAATTTCCATCAGATGAAGGGCCATGATGATGCCAATTATGGTGCCCAAAAAATGGTGTGAAAGCCTTACCTCCATCTTAGAGTTCTCTACTTGTATAACCCAATTGAAAATTGAATGTGTTCAAATATCCTCTGCCTAACCATGAAAAGGATAATAAGAATACAATAAATAATTCCAAGGATAAGGCCCATCATTTCCCTTCTTACTCTTCTACCTCTTCTAATTCCTCTTCTTAAGTTGACTCAAGAGGGAAAGCCAAGCATGAGAGTAGCAAGGTTGTTTCTTCTATTTACATAGCCTCTATTGGGTATGAGTGTTTTTTCAACATGTGTTTAGGTTAGGTCACTGACCCTATTAGAGAGACTAGTGGTTCTAGGCCTCTTATCCTGCCCATGGGGTAGGTAACCCTAAAGTCAAATTTGACTTTCAATGTAACATACCTCCATAAGATAGATAGCATCCTTACTCTATCATAGAGGAGTTATAGGGTCTCTCAGTTGGTATCTCCATTTGGAACCTTCTTCACCTTTGCCTGGAGCAATGGGGCCTCATATTTGATGAGCTTGGTCTCTCTCATGAGGGTTCATTACGGGATGATGTCAAAGTTTTATTTAATTCTGATGTGTTTTAAATCCCTCATCCTCCCACATTATCTTTCAACCTAGCCTTTTTACCAAATGTTTCAATTCTTGTAAATAGGGTTCACTTCCCCCTCTACATTAAGGCCTCCATTGAAAAGTATCATGTTAAGAGATGCATTGTTGATGAAGGAAGTAGGTTGAATATCATGCCCCTGTATGTGTTCAATAATCTTGGGATTAGCTAGAAGAATCTCTCTAATTCTCACCATAATTATGTTTGTTTCAACAATGATATGGTTACAATGGTGGGAAACATGAATATCTGGGTCAAGTTTGGCCCCAAGATAGTCAGGATTGAGTTTTGTGTGTTAGACTTAGATCTTTCATATACTATGATTATAGGTCATACCTATACTATTGCTATGAAAACCATTGCATTGGCCACATTTTACATGGTTCAATTGATGTATGAAGGTAAGGTTCATAACATGGAAGCTAACCCTGATCCCTAGGCAATGCTTTATGCAAATACAAAGCCCTTAAGTGAGGATTTGGCTATCTTCTCATAGGGCTCTATGGCCTCCTACACAACCCCTAATTTTGAGTCTCATTTTCTCAAGGATGAATGTTGTGATCCAATTGAGTATCAATTAGCATTCACTCCTTCAGAGTTTAGAATGCATCAGCCAACTCCCTCTTTAGTTTTATAATGCTAGGTTGGATCTTCCCTTCTTGGATACCTCTTTCAAGATGTCTCCCCAAATGTGAGCTTACCGTCATGTCCTACTTCTCCCATCGGAGTACAGGCTCTCTCAATGTGTCTCCTCTAAAGACTGCTAGAGTATACAAGTCTAATATCAAGTGATATTTCATTCATGTTATTGCACATAACGTATTTAAAAAGAGAAAGGCATACATCAAGCTCATGAGAGCCTTTCATAAGTACCACTATCCCCTTGATCAGTTAGGTTTGGAGATTTCTCTCTTTGATGGCCCAACCCTTGGCATCCCAACAATACATGTCCTAGTGGTTGAGCCTAAGGAGTTAGACAAATCACTCCCTCCTACACTTGAGTGTCTTGAGGAAGGAAATGTTATGGATGTTAAAGGATTTGTAGATGTCAACCTTGGCACTTCTATAAGGCCAAATATTATCAAGTTAGTGTTAGCCTTGCTCCATAAGAATGAGATGTCTTGGTCTCCTTTTTACATAAATTTTTGGATGTATTATCTTGGAATACATCGATATGAAGGGAATGGACCCCAAATTCATTGTCCATAACCTCATTATGAATGATGGGCCCCATCATATTCTCTAAAATTAATGACCAATGGCAATCAAAATTTACCAGTTAGTCAAGGTTGAGATTAAAAAGCTCATCCAAGTTGGTTTTATCTAAGCCATTGACTACCCATGATGGGTTGCCAATATCATCCCTATTCTCAGGAGAAATGGATCCATTCACATCTACACTAAATTTTGAGATCTCAATTTGGCTTGTCCAAAGGATAATTTTCCCACTTTTTTGATTGACTAAATTATAGACTTCAAAACTCATATTGAGATCATGTCCCTCGTGGATGGATTCTCAGGGTACAACCAAATATATATTTTACCTAAAGACTAGCACCAAATGACATTCACTACCCTATGGTGAACCTTATGTTATGACATCATGCCTTTTGGTTTGAAAAATTTTGGGTCCACATATCAGCATGCCATGAACCATGTTTTTCATGACCTCATCCACAATATTGTGGAGTGATATGTTAATGACCTCCTCAATAAATCTTGTAAGCGAGATGAGCATGTGAGAGACCTCAGGATCATCTTTGATCATCTTAAGGAGTATCACATTAGCCTTAACCCTGAGATGTGCATTTTCAATATCTTTATTAGAAAGTTTATTAGCTTCCTCATTTCATTGTGAGGCATCAATCTGGATCCTTGAGAAGATCAAGGCAATACTTTAGATGCCTCCCCTATGCAATCTCATTCAGTTTCAGTCCTTCCTTGGAAGATTCAACTTCCTTAAATGTTTCCTAGAGTATGCTCATAAATCCATACCTCTCACACATCTATTATACAATAACACCCCATTCTTATGGTCTCTTGAAGTCTAAGTGGCTTTTAAGGAATTAAAGTTCATGCTTCATAACCCTCCTATCCTAATGGACCCCATTGAGGGTTACAAGTTTATCTTGTATACCTCTATCACTAATATTTCCATCAAGGGCATGTTGTGTCGAAAGGATGACACTGGTAGAGAGAGAGTTATTTACTACATCTCTTACATGCCAGTTGGCCCTAAGCTCAACTATTATACTATGGAGAGGTAATGCCTCTCCCTCATCTTCATCATGAAAAAGTTATGACACTACATGTTAGGCCAAACCACCAATGTGATTGTCTAATATGATCTACCCTACTATTTTCTCAGTAAGACACATCTTGTTTACCAAAGTACAATATGGATCATGATTCTTCAAGAGTTTTACCTTTGCATTATTAATCAAAAATCCTTCAAGGGTTTAGCTATAGCCAAACAACTCATAGAATGCCCACTACCTAAACCTAGTGTAAAATTGGTTGATGATGCCTTCCCTAATGATAGACTCTACTCAATTGACTAGACTGAGGTCTTCAAGTGTGATTGGTATTGGGACATTATCCATTACCTTGAGACTCAATCTTATCCCATCAATGCTACTTTTTAGGAATGATATTAGATTCATAAGCTCACCACTCATTATGTCATCATAGGTGGTGTCTTGTTCAAGAGAGGTCTAGATGGCATGTTGATTCAATTCCTAGCCCTTGAGGATACCTCTATCATGCTGGAGGAGTCTCATAAGAGTGTATGTGGTGTTTACCTAGGAGGTAAATCCATCACTTGGCATATTATTAGGATTGGTTACTATTGGCCCACTCTTATTAAGGATGTCATCCAATATGCCAATAAATACAAGATGTGTCAAGTCATCTAGGATGATATCAATATACCTATAGGCATCTTGCATTCCATTTCATCCCTTTATACCTTCTCAATTTGGGATCTCGACTTTGTCTATGAGTTAAAACCCACCTCTTATAATGGCCATCATTGGTTCATCACCACCACTGACTATTTCATGAAGTAGGTTGAGGCCATGCCTCTTAGTGGCATGTGTGGGAAGACTGTGGCCAAGT
The DNA here is from genome assembly GCA_037957365.1 of Torreya grandis. Lineage (NCBI taxonomy): Eukaryota > Viridiplantae > Streptophyta > Pinopsida > Cupressales > Taxaceae > Torreya > Torreya grandis. Next base: position 847,204 of record JARHVA010001879.1, on the reverse strand, counting down.
TTGTCTTGAACCAAATCATTTTTAAGTTTGGGGTCCCCACTACAATCATAGATGATAATGGCCCAAGATTTCAAAGCATTGGGATACATGAGCTTGCTCAAAACTTTAGCTTCAAGCTCTGTTTCTCTTCCACCCATTACCCCCAGGGAAATGGGTAAGTTGAATCTTCAAACAATAATTTAAAGAAGATGCTTCTTCATACTTTTTCCTTGTCTAAGTGTGAATTGTACTCATTATCTATCCTACCCTTTGAGCCTACCAGAATAGCTTCTAGATGACCATGGAGTAACCCCATATGCACTTGTATATGGATCTAAGGTTTTTCTTCTTTTAGAGGTCTTAATCCCTTATTTGAGGGTTATTGCTTTTGGATCCCTCTTTGATGAGGAAGAATGTGTCACTTGCCTCACCAAGCTGGAGCAACTAGATGAGAAATTTATTGATGTTATTGATCACAATCATGCTTACCAATACCATAAATGCCACTAATTTGATAAATTGGTGCACCTACATCCATTTAAGATAGGTGATATGGTCCTCATCTTTGACAAGGAACATCTTAAGAAGGGAAAACTTGTGAAAAAGTGGTTTGTACCCTTCATTATCACTACCTCTTTAGGGAACAAGGTTTATCATCCTCAACCCTTGAAGGCAAACCCCTAAAATACCTGATCAATGGGTTCCACATTAATATTTTTCACATCTAAGGCATGTGTGTCCCTATTAAAAATTCACCTATGGTGTTAGGGTGAACCTTTCCCCTTTTCTCACACCACTAACCTCCATGCCACTTGTATATGTGTGTGCATGTGGGTTATTTATTAGTAGTTCATATTATTTAATGACATGTATCTAGTAGTCTATATAAGATGAAGCATACACATCACACACAAAATCATATACACATGTGTTAATAATGATAAATGAATATATATATATATATATATAAAATACATATTTTTCTCTAGGTACATCACATGGATTTCTCTAAGCTTGGGCTCATAGTCCCCAAAACTACCACATGCATGGATACATATATGATACCATCCTAGTTAGCCTATGAATAGTATATATATATATATATATATATATATATATATATATATATATATATATATATATATATATATATATATATATATATATAATACATATTTTATTCTAGGTACACCACATGGATTTCTCTAAGCTTGGGCTCGTAGTCCCCAAAACTACCACATGCATGGATACATATATGATACCATCCTCGTTAGCCTATGAATAGGATATATATATATATATGGTAACCCAAATCTAGGTGGTGATATAAATATCTACCTCTCAACCAATCGATCCATAGTCTACTCCAAGGTAGCTAGCTAGCATTCCCTCTCTTTAGGTGCCTCTACTCATCTGGCTTACTCTTGGTCTAGCTTAGCTCATAGCTAATTGATCTCAACCTCCACTCTATCTAGTTATGCCTCAGCTCATGCTATAGTTGTCTCATGCCATGCCATAGCTACCTCATACCATGTTAACTCTACCTCTAGCTATGGTGTTTGGTTTTATGATCTCACCATCTCGAGTGATGCTCATGCACCCACCTACCAAAAGCAAGCATGTGGCTTTGGCCCCATTGGTAGATGTGGCAACTGCTTTATGAGTGGTGGTGTTGCCACATTATGGAATAGATCCCTCAGTAATAGATCCATATAGGATGGTCTCCTATACATAGACACACACACACACACACACACACACACACACACACACACACACACACACACACACACACACACACACACACACACAACATGTATGTTAGTCACATATTGAGTCACACTAAATGATGAGTACAAAAAACAAAGTGTTATCTAGAAAATACACTTTTCTTACTTGGTCATATTGATGGCCTCTATGGCCCTCTAGTAGGTCATGTTCCTCTTAGTGGTAGTGGTCCTCATTATGGCTACTTCTCTCTAATTTTGGCTCCCTTTTTTTTGTCTCAATTTCCCTTCATGCTTTGGCTCAGCTAGTTTAGGTTGTGCCCATCTCTCCCATGTTGTTAGAGCCTATCTCCTTAGATGTTTGTATGGCCCCTATAAACCTCAAAACTCCTATCCCACATGGATCTCCACCCCAACATCTTATAGCCACACCATGGATCTATATGGATCCCAAATGTAGCTTCCCACTATATCTTGATCTAAATTGGTCTACACAGGCCCAAACCTATCTACAAACTACATGACCCATGTAGTACCCTCTTCTAATGTAGGGTATGCCTTGTTACCCCATGGTGTATTCATTAGTATAATGGGAGTCTCTCATAAGCCTAATATAAAATTAGGTTGGTCTATGTCAATCCTTCTAACCCTATGCAACGAATGTGATTTAGCTGCTAGTATAGGATGCCCAAGATATACTGACCCCATGAATATCTTTGTCCTCCCTCTACTCATTAGAAAACCCTTATCCAAGATATTGGTAGTCTCTATGTACTCTATTTGGTGTATATCCTCTCGAACATAGTGCCTTATATCACTATCTATAGTGGTGAAACCCCTAAAAATAGTTGTGTGATTTGTACTCCATGGTTATTCTACTCTTGATGAGGTCCCACTAGGAAGACCTTGATTGTGACTGTGTCCTACAACTATGGTAAATCTATCTATCTCCTTATAAGCTTCACCTCGTAAAGCTGGTAGACATCCTCAATGCTCAATATTAATTCTAACTTAGGCCCCAACTAGAATTCATGTCTTTCAGGTACCCATGTGGTCATTAATGCATTCACTAGGTCCCTAGAGTAACATAATGAAGGAATGTGTACCAATCTCCAAAGTCCTACACTCCATAGGCAATCCTAGTCCTCTATAGATAGATCATCTTCCTCCTTGTCTAACCATGATGGAACTCTCTCCTAATTGGTCACCTCATATGTTCTATCTCACTGTGTTCGTTGTTCACTTGCCTGTGAAGGATCTCCCTTTGAAGGTGCACTAACTCCCGTGTGTGTTTGTAAAACTAAGCAACAAGAAAACGGATTAGTGTTTTTAGATGCGAAATAGGAAAATCAAGTAAAAAATAATATTTTTAAGCTATTTTTTATTTCCCCTCCCTCTAACCTATTTCAAGCCTTTCTGGGCCTTCTTAAGCTTTCTTGAGCTCCTCGAGGCTTGTTTTGAGGCCTTTCTAGCCAAGACCATGGCTTTTTAGGAAAATCCATGGCTTGGAAGTGGCCTAGGCCATGGTCCCCATTGATTGGTTGTGTCCTAGGCCATGGCTTTGCCTAGTAAGGTTGTAGCCTAGGGTGTGGCCCCTTGGGGAGCCCTAGGGCTCTGTATTTCTCTTTTTCAAGGCCACTATTTGACCTCTCATCAAATTTGATGTCTTTCCCTCAACTTCCTAGTGATTTTGACTAGTTGGTCCATTTGATTCATCCATAAAATCATTTATATTTAGTTAAAATTAACTTTGGTCCTCCCAAACCCCCAAAATGGATAAAATTTGACAAAATTTTGATCAAAGGACTTACCCAGACCATCTTTTGCACCTATGTATACTCCTACATCCTCATTCACTTTGTTTAGGATTTGGTGGCTAGTAAGATGTCCTTAGGCTCTCTCAAAGTGAAAATAAGGGTGAAAATGATTCACTTTTCACTCTTTTTTCCTCTTTTTAGGCCTTTTTGTTGCTTTTTGTGGGCCCTTTTTGGGTGTTTTACCCTTTTTTGCATTCTAGACCATGAAAGCTCCATCTTAGGGGGTTTGTCCCATTTTGAGTGCATTAACAACCTCTTTTTTTAATTTGAGGCTTCATTAGGCCCGTTCTAGCCCCTCTTTGGTTCTCAGGACCCCTTCTAGGTCCCCATTGACCTCCTGAGTTGATGCCCCATCTCATGGGAACCCAAGGATATAATTTACTTGTCATGCTTCTTTTAGTTAGTCATTTCTCTACTTTTTTATAGTCAATCTATTATAACTCCTAGTTTTTCATGGTTGTAAATAGGTTTGTTAGTTGGTTGTGATAGTTCGAGACTTGCTCTAATCTTGTTGATTGGTCTTTGTCTTTTATGAATTTCCTCCCATTTTCCCTTGTTACCTTTTACCATGGTCGGTATTCCTCAACCACTTTTTTTGCAACTTGGTTTCATTATCCATTTGCCTTGTGTAACTCACTTATCCTACCTCACTTTGAGATCACCTTTTCATAGTTATTAGTCCTACATCCTTGACCCCCATCATGGTGCACCTCTCAGTGGTGATTCACATAGATATCATCAACTGAGGCAACCCAAGACCTACTACTATAGCTTGGGTTATTGATGATCTATGGGGCCATGAGTTTGTTACAAATAATTTCTTCCTTATTAGTGATATAAATAATGCAACCAAGTATCACGTAATCATTGGTGCCTTGACTGATACTTATGGGTTAGGCACATGTTATGTGTAGTTATTATTTGAATAACTCTTATTCTTGTCTCAAATCATTAGTGCCTGGGCTATCCTTAGCTCTGAGTTACTCTCCCTTTTTAAGGTGATGCATAATTTGCTCTCCTTCTTCAAGGATATCTAAGTGACCCATATCCCTCACAAGGAGAACACTAAGGTTGATGCCTTAATGAATTTCATTCTATATTGTATAATTTTTTTGATATCATTCGTGTCCCTTCTTTGTAGGAGCTAGAGCTAGAGCTAGAGTTGGATTTGGATTATGCAACATTTGCACTCTCACTTGTGGATCATGTCATCAAATTTTTATGTTGTCATCCTTATCTAGTAAGCTAAGGTAATGTTTTATTTTATATTTTGAGTTATTTCTTTCCTTTTCTTTTGTTTAGATTCTAGGTACTACACAACACTCTTTGTTCATTCGAACACCGACTAGTTGTACCTTAAGGGGATATGTAATCATACTTCTTATGACCCTTCTCCTCCATATGATCACACATTAGCTCATGTATAGAATACTAGCTTTGGTTATCCCACTTTGAGACATTTTTCATTTTCATGTACATTTCCCATGTCATATATCCATCCCCTATACATCCTTATCATCTTACTACCCTTTTATGCATAGACAGACCCTTTAGACACCTCCCAAGGCCCTTCTAAAGGAATGTTAACCAATTATCACTCTTTATTTATTCAAACACAAATTAATTATACCTTGAGGGAATATTTAATCATAATTATTATGACCCTTATCCTCCCTATGATCACAAATCAGCTCATGTGTAGACTACCAACCTTGGTTATCCCACTTCAAGACATTTTTCATTTGCAATGACCTTTCCCATGTCATATATCCATCCCCTATACATCCTTATCATATTAAAAACCTTGGTTATCCCACTTCAATAAATTTTCCACTTACATGGACCTTTCTTGCATCATACATCTATCCCCTATATATCCTTAGCATCATACTGCCCTTTTGTGCATAGATAGGCCCTCTAGTTGCCTCCCAAGGCCCTTCTAGAGGCTCATTAACCATTATAAGTGGCCTTCTGACCCAAGACATAGCTTAGGGAGGAAACCCATGGCCTATACCATATGTTTCCTTCACAAAATCTATGGCCTAGGCCATGACCTAGGTAGAACATATAAAAAAGGAGCTAGTTTGGCCCAAACAGCTACAAACAGTTACTTTTTGGCCTCTGGTAAATTAGGGTTGCCTTATATGATGTTTCATTCATTTTTACCTCTCTCTCTCTTGAATTTTTTATTTGATATTCTCTCTTGATCATCACTCTCAAAGCTTTGTTTCCTTATTGAATCTCACCTAGTTCATTCTTGGCACACTTAGCTTTCATTGTGACAGGGGATGCCCTACTGCTCCACAATTCATCTTGGTGATTCACATTTCTCTCTAAAGAAATCCTAAATCTTTTTGGTTAATCCTAAGTACATAAAGAATCTTTTTAACCTATTCTTGTGATCCATATATGGGCTCTCTCTTAGTTGGTAGATTATCCTTCACCTCTTCCACTGCTTTTGGCTCCTGGTTTGGACTCAGCTTACACACAACCTGATCCTCCTCCTTCTTTGCTTCCTATCTTGGATAACTGGTTGGTATAAAGGTTGCACAGTAATTTTTTTTTTGATATGAGGTCACTTTTCTAAGCAAATTGAAATCTATATTTGTTTTTAGTAGTATATATGGTGGGATTTGATTGTTTTAGTGATTTATCTTGTTTAAGGTATTATCTAGGATAGTTTCTAAAGTTCTTATATATGTATGTGGTTAAAAATATTTTTTATTATTTGAAATATCTCCCATTATATGTCATGTTCAATTTGGAAACATTTCTCAGTGCATAGTAGAATACTAAATGCTCAAAATAATCTATACAATTTACATAAACAATTTCCTCTCTTGCTAAACTAGAAAGTTGCATTATTAGGAAATAATAGTGTTGAGAATAAAGAGTTAGCTTAGATTTATATTAGGCATTCTCCTATACCCTTACTTTAAAATGTATTTACTTCCTAAAAAATCTTTTATTTGGGCTTGAAAGTGCCTTCTCTTCTAAGTTTATGCATTACTTTATAGCTCTCTTTATTCATCATCATTATTTTTGCAATTTTTATGCAAGTAGATTTTTATTCTTAGATGATTTCTTTACTATGGTTATAACCATTAAATATACCTACATCCTTTGTGCACTTGATCATGTTAACCCTAACCTAATTTACAATTCTATCTATATCTTGGTGTAAGTTAGGACATTGGATAGCCTCTATATATCTCTAGTAGCCCATAAAAGCCTTGAGCCTTATATCCTTCTAGTTGTTTGTTTAAGTACCCTATGTACCCCCTGCCAAACACTAGTGGTTCTATTCATATTCTTCTAGCTACATAATCAATCTAAGGTCAAAGAAGATAAATGTCTAGTTAAAATTGACGTGGAATTAACTTTTTTCACCATAGAAGTGGACATGATTATAACTTTGATAGGGTCATATGATGTGACATTAGGAGTAAATTAGATTTGGAATCACAAGGTAAAGGTTGATTACTTTGAAAATAAGGTTAAATGCTTGGATTATTTGGGTAACCAAACCTAAATCCAAGGTGAAAATAAGGGTTAATGTTAAGATAGATTTCATCCATAGTTATGTAGGGGCATCTTAGGAATTCCCAAAGTTGGTCTAGAATGTGTCTTAAGTATGTACAAATTTGAATTTGAATTTGAATTAGTTTTCCCACCAAAAGGGATTTTTGAATTTTCATATGTATTAGTTTGTCTAAGAGAGTATTGGTGATATGTAAATGATGAAATAGTGTTTTATTAGACCTTTTATGGTCTCATGAAGGTCCTAATATTGTTTAAATTCATATGTCATGTAAAAAGTAAGGTGGCAGTCCATCACCCTACATGGTTCTAGGAGTTGCTAGTGAGATCTTGATCAAGAAATAATTATGAATCTTGTTGTAAGAGTCTTTTATATATATAGGAGTTATATAGTGTGAGAGAGTAAGTGTTTGGAGGTGGTAACCTCTCATCCCATTAAAGTATGATAAGGAATGGATATGTAAATAAGGAAACTTGTTGAATTAAGAATGTTGATGTTATGAAAATTTTGTATGTCATCAAATTGCATGGATGAGATATAGAAACTTTGGTGTGCATGGAAAATCCATGTGGTAAGAAGTTTTTTTTTAATGTTATTGATATTTTTTATGATCATATTATGCTCTATATGATGCTATAGGTAGTGTTAGTTTGATTTGGAGGAAGTCACTTTTGATAAGACTACCAACCCTACTTACAGAATATGTATTACACAGTCTAGTTTAAGTAACAAATTGAGTGTATGATCCTATTCACATAGGATTTAAAGGAAAGATTAGGAAAGGAAAGTGTAATAAGAGTGAAGGTTATCTTGTTAAAATTTATAGATATTCAATAGTTTGTAAGTTACATTGTGATCATTGTTATTGCTTATTAAAAACCTATAGTCCAGATACCCTGAATTTTGTACACTATCATAATTGCATTGAGTCTTGTTTTGATTCCAAATTTAGGAAGAAGGGTTTTGAATAGTCATTGAAGGTGGTGAGAACATTATTGAAGGTGTTAGAGTTTTTTTATGTGGAAAAATGTATATACCCTATAGTACCCATGTTTCTATCAGACAGAACATAATATAAAGGACTGAGTTTTCATATTTGTGAATGATTTGAGGGTTAAGACACCTAATCATAGAATGAAAAGGTTGAAATATTCCTAGACAGAGCTATTCCAACCATTATTTTGATGTGAAACTTTATGTAGATCATTTTATGCAAATTCTTGTCTCTCAAGTCTGTATTGAGACATAAAAACCCTAGATTAGGGTTTTAGCTATTGGTCTGGGATGATAGAGAAATAGAGTTTGCATAAAGGATGATTCCAAATAGAAGATGGTGAAGTTTTAATCCCCAATTGGGTTCTTGATAAAGTTATTAGTCTTATTTTAATGCTTGTATATTTCCAAAACCAAGGAGGTTTACCCCTAAATAGGGTTAGTAGGGGTTAAGGCTAGAAAGATGCTTAAATGAAGAAAGTGAGTAGATAGTTTGAATAAATTTCTTAGGCAAGGTTACAAAAGGATGTTATAATAAGGTAAAAGGTCTTGATATGAATTCAATAATAATTGTGTTTTGATCTCACATACAAGGTCAATTTGGAATTGACAACTTATGAGAATGTCATGAAGGATATAGAAAGCACATGACCAAATAATGATTTAGTTTATTGAAGGATGGTTCGTTGATAGTGTCAAGTTAATTTGAAACTAGTGTAGCATGATATCATGAATCATTCTAAGGAAAATTATAGTCAATATTTTAATATTTCTCCAAAAGGACTATGAGGAATGAGTTTTGAATGAAACAAAGAGAATATTGATTCAAAGACAAAGGTAGAGTTTGATAGATAAGTGTTTCAACTCTACATCATTTGGTATCAGAGCCATCTAGATGCTCTGGGAAATTTATATACATGTTGATTAAATTTTTCATGTTGCATGAAGTTGTAGGTAAGCAATCAAGGAGTCTTGTTGAGAGACAAAGTAAGACAGTAGGAAAAAGAGAAGGTATGATCTATTTTATGGTTGATTTAATTATTTGAATATATTATTGTAGTAAACAATGAATAATGTGGTGGAAACCCTAAAGAAAAGAGAGCTATTAACAAGCTTAACTAAAATAATTTCATAAATAGATCTTGGGAAAGAGGAGATAATCTAAGTGGGAAAGACAAGAGGTGGAAAATCCATAGTGTGGACTAAAATAGAGGGGTTCCAAGTGTGAACCAAAGGAAATGGTCCATTTGAGACCAAAACAAGGAGAAGAATGTACCCAAGTGAGGTGCTCAAGATGAAAATGAAAGAAGAGGTAGAAAGGAAAGTGAGAGACATGTTCAAGCATGAAATCCACAAAGAGAAGATGGTGCATGAATATACCAAGAAGAATATTGAGATGGAGAGAAAGATGGCAGAGATGAGGCAATAAATGGATGAGATACTGACCAAGAAAGGAGATTGTGAACCCACATCTTAGATGGGTCATGAGAAAGAAGCCACTCAAGTGGAAAATCAAGAAATTAGTATAAAAGGGAAGAAGACAAAAGATGAAGGATAAGAAGGCAATCAAACCTTATGTTTTTAAATATAATGATATATTAGTATGTGTGAATACAAGTTTGAGAGATGAAGAGAAAAATGTGATAGTTGAGCCCATTCATAGGCTCAAGGAAAAAAAAGAGGAAGTATATAACCAAGTGGTGATTAAAATAAGTCAAAATGAAGAAGAGAATCAAGGTAGAGTCATGTTGATGGAACAAGAGCAAACAGGTCAACCATTTTGGAAGTAAGATATCATGAAAAATGAAGAGATCTCTACTCAAGAGGATGAAAGTGAAGCCAAAGAAGCAATGGGACAATACCATAAGGAAATTTATGAGGTATATTCAAGCTTGTATGAATCTTTGAAGCAAGAATATGGATTTGATCCTCATCAAATGTATAGAGAGATGGTCAAAGAGGTTATAAAAGAGAACATAGACTTATGAAATGCAGTAGTGGTGTCCAAGATAAGGACATTAATGAAGGAAAGAAGAAGTCAAGCACATGAAGGCACTATATATGAAGAATTTGTAGCTATTGAGGTTGAATTATGGGTGGAAGATGAAAGAGAAGTCATGCAAGGAGAGGAACAAGATACATTGATGGCTGATGTAAAGAAGAATAATGAAGCATACAAAGCACATGAAGATGCTTGGAAGCAAGAGAAATAGGAAATCAAAGAGGAGAGTTGGATAATGCCTCAAGACCATGAGAAAAAATATGTTTTCTTTAATGAGTTATATTTTTTAGGTATATCATGGAGGAAGATATCAAAATCCAAGATAAAGTACAAGTGTGGCAGTCAAAAGCACACATACCTATATGAGTGTTTGAAGGAAGAAGAATATGGATGTCAAAAAAATTATTCCCTTTGAATTATGATGCAAGGGAATCTTAGGAAATCCCAAAGTTGGTATAGAATGTCTTAAGTGTGTACAAATTTGAATTATTTTTCCCACCAAAAGGGATTTTCAAATTTTCATATGTATCAGTTGGTCTAAAAGAGTGTTGGTGATATATAAATGATGAAATAGTTTTGTAGTATTCATTTTATGGTCTCATGAAGGTCTTAATATGGTTTAAAGTCATATTTCATGTAAGGAGTGAGGTGGCAGTCCATCACCCTACATGGGTCTAGGAGTTGCTAGTGAGATCTTGATCAAAAAACAATTATGAATCTATTGTAAGAGTCTTTTATATATATAGGAGTTATATAGTGTGAGAGAGTAAGTGTTTGGAGGTGTTAACCTCTCATCATATTAGAGGATGATAATGAATGGAGATGTAAATAAGGAAACTTGTTGAATTAATAATGTTGATGTTATGAAAATTTTGTATGTCATCAAATTGCATGGATGAGATAGAGCACCGTTGGTATGTATGGACAATCAATGTGGTAAGCAGTTTTGTTAAATGTTATTGATATTTTTTATGATCATATTATGCTCTCTATGATGTTATAGGTAATGTTAGTTTGATTTGGAAGAAGTCACTTTTGATAAGACTACCAATCCTACTTACAGAATATGTATTACATAGTCTAGTTTAAGTAAAAAATTGAGTGAATGATCCTATTCACATAGGAGTTAAAGGCAAGATTAGGAAAGGAACATATAATAAAATTAAAGGTTATCTTGTTACAATTTATATATAGTCAATAGTTTGTAATTTATATTGTGATCATTGTTATTGTTCATTAAAAACCTATAGTTTAGATAACTTGAATTTTGTATAATGTCCTAATTGCATTGAGTGTTGTTTTGATTCCAAAGTTAGAAAGAAGGGTTTTGAATATTAATTGATGGTGGTGAGAATATTATTGAAATTTTTGTATTTTTTTGATGTGAAAAAACACAAATACCCTACAATACCCCTATTTCTAGTAGATAGAACGCATCATAAAGGACTAAGTTTTTACATTTGTGAATGATCTGAGGGTTAAGGGCACTTGCTCATAGAATGAAAAGGTTTAAATAGGCATAAAAAAATATATTCCAACTATTATTTTTATTTTAAACTCTATATAGATCATTTTATGTAATTTTCTTATCTCTCAGGTCTGTACTGAGACATAAAAACCCTAGATTAGGGTTTTAGGTATTGGAGGAGTTTACACTAGCCAAAAAGGCCTAAACTTGGTCATTAGGTATATTTTATCTATATCTAAGAGGTTATTGTGTTTTAAAGTATATACCCTCAATATTTCATACAATATAAACTGTAGGTTTTGAATGAGGGGTAGATAGGCCTAATTAAGGTCTGGGATGATAAAGAAATAGGGTTTGCATAAAGGATGATGCCAAATGGAAGATGGTGAAGCTTTAATCCCAAAATAGGTTATTGATAAAGGTATTATTTTTATTTTCATGCTTGTATATTTACAAAATCAAGGAGGTTTACCCCTAAATACGGATAGTAGGGGTTAAGGCTAAAAAGATGCTTGAATGAAGAGAGTGAGCAGATAATTTGAATAAATTGCTTAAATAAGGTTTAAAAAGGATGTTATAAGAAGGTAGAAGGTCTTGATATGACTTCAATAATAATTTTTTTTTTAATTTCACATACAAGGTCAATTTGGCATTGATAACTTATGAGAATGTCATGAAGGATATAGAAAGCACATGACCAAAGAATGATTCAGTTTATTGAAGGATGGTTTGTTGATAGTGTAAAGTTCCTTTGAAACTAGTGTAGCATGATCTCATGAATCATTGTAAGGAAAATTATAGTCAATATTGAAATATTGATCCAAAAGGACTATGAGGAATGAGTTTTGAATGAAGCAAAGAGAATATTGCTTCAAGGATAAAGGTAGAGTTTGATAGATAAGCATTTTAGCTCTACATCATTTGGTATCAGAGCCATCTAGATGTTCTGGGAAAGTTATATACATGTTGACTACATTATACATGTTGAATGTTGCATCAAGTTGTAGGTAAGCAAGCAAGGATTCTTGTTGAGAGACAAAGTAAGACAACAAAAAAAGAGAATATATGATCTAATTTATGGTTTATTTATTGATTTGAATATATGACTGATAGTAAATAGTGAATATTGTGGTGGTAGCCCTAAATAAAAGAGAGCTATTAATAAGCTCAAAGAAGAGAAGCTCATAAATAGAGCTAGGGAAAGAGGAAATAATCTAAGTGGTAAGGACAAGAGGTGGAAAATCCCTATTGTGGACTAAAATAGAGGGGTTCCAAGTGTGAAACAAAGGAAATGGTCCAAGTGAGACCAAACCAAGGAGAAGAATGTACCCAAGTAAGGTACTCAAGATGAAGATGAAAGAAGAGGTAGAAAAGAAAGTGAGAGACAGGGTCAAAAATAAAAGACACAAAGAGAAGATGGTGCATGAAAACACCAAGAAGAAGATTGAGATGGAGAGATAGATGGCAAATATGAGGCAACAAATGGATGAGATGCTAACCAAAAAAGGAGATTATGAACCCACATCTTAGATGGGTCATGAGAAAGAAGCCACTCAAGTGGTCAATCAAGAAATTAGTATAAAAGAGAAGAAGACAAAAGATGAAGGATAAGAAGGTAATCAAGCCTCATGTTTTTAAATATAATGATGTATTGGTATGTGTGAATGTATGTTTTAGAGATGAAGAGAAGAATGTGATTGTTGATCCCATTCATAGGCTCAACGAACAAAAAGAAGAAGCATATAACCAAGTGGTGATCAAAATAAGTCAAGATGAAGAAGAGACTCAAGGTAGAGTCATGTTAATGGAACAAGAATAAATAGGTCAGCCATTTTGTAAGCAAGATAGCATGAATAATGAAGACATATTTACTCAAGAGGATGTAAGTGAAGCCAAAGGAGCAATGGGACAACAACATAAGGAAATTTATGAGGTATATTCAAACTTGTATTAATATTTGAAGCAAGATTATGGATTTTATCCTCATCAAATATATAGAGAGATGGTCAAGGAGGTTATAAAAGAGAACATAGAGTTATGGAATGAAAAAGTGGTGTCCAAGATAAGGACATTAATGAAGGCAAGAAGAAGTCAAGCACATAAAGGCACTCTATATGAAGAATTTTTAGCTGTTGAGATTGAATTATAGGTGGAAGATGAAGGAAAAGTATTGCAAGGAGAGGAATAATATACATTGATGGTTGATGGAAATAAGAAGAATGAAGCATACAAAGCACATGAAGATGCTTGGAAGCAAGAGAAACAAGAAATCAAAGAGGAAAGTTGGAGAATGCCTCAAGGGCATGAGAAAAAAAATGTTTGATTTAATGAGTTGTATTTTTCAATTATATCATGGAGGAAGATAGAAAAAGGCAAGACAAAGTACAAGTGTGGTAGTCAAGATCACACATACGTATATGAGTGTTTGAAGGAAGAAGAATATGGAAGTTAAAAAAATTCTCCAATTTGGAGGATGATGCAATTTCATCTTAGGAATTCCCAAAGTTGGTATAGAATGTTTCTTAAGTGTGTATAAATTTGAATTTGAATTTGAATTTGTTTTCCCACCAAAAGGGATTTTCAAATTTTCATATGTATTAGGTTGTCTAAGAGAGTATTGGTGATATGTAAATGATTAAATAGTGTTGTAGTATACCTTTAATGGTCTCATTAAGGTCATAATATGGTTTAAATTCATATTTCATGTAAGGAGTGAGGTGGGAGTCCATCACCCTACGTGGGTCTAGGACTTGTTAATGAGATCTTGATCAAGAAATAATTATGAATCTATTGTAAGAGTATTTTATATATAGGAGTTATATAGTATGAGAGAGTAAGTGTTTGGAGGTGGTAACCTCTCATTCCATTTGAGAATGATAAGGAATGGATATGTAAATAAGGAAACCTATTGAATTAAGAATGTTGATGTTATGAAAATTTTGTATGTCATCAAATTACATGGATGAGGCAGAGCACCTTTGGTGTGCATGGACAATCCATGTGGTAAAAAGTTTTTTTGAATGTTATTGATATTTTGTATGATAATATTATACTCTCTATGATGATACATGTAATGTTAGTTTTATTTGGAGGAAGTCACTTTTGATAAGACTACCAATCCTACTTACAGAATATGTATTACACAGTCTAGTTTAAGTAACAAATTGAGTGTATGATCCTATTCACATAAGATTTAAAGGAATGATTAGGAAAGGAACATGTAATAATAGTAAAGGTTATATTTTTTATATTTATAGATAGTCAATAGTTTTTAAGTTACACTGTGACCATTGTTTTTGCTAATTAAAAACCTATAGTCTAGATAACCTAAATTCTATACACTGTCCTAATTGCATTGAGTCTTGTTTTGATTCCAAAGTCAGAAAGAAGGGTTTGGAATAGTAATTGAAGGTGGTGAGAATATTATTTAAGGTTTTATGTCTTTGATGTGTAAAAACATAGATACCCTACAATACCCATGTTTCCATTAGATAGAACACAATATAAATGAGTGAGTTTTTGCATTTGTGAATGATCTGAGGGTTAAGGACACCTACTCATAGAATGAAAAGGTTGAAATAGGAACATACATATATATTAAAAAATTTATTTTTATTTTAAAATATATGTAGATCATTTTATGTAAATTTTTTGTCTCTCGGGTCTATACTGAGACATAGAAACCCTATATGAGGGTTTTAGCTATTAGAGGAGTTTACACTAGCTAAAAAGGCCCAAAATTGGTAATTAGGTTTATTTTATCTATATCTAAGAGATTTTTATGGTTTAAATTTATTACCCTCAATATTATGTACAATATCAAGTACAAGTTTTGATTTAGGGCTAAATAGGCTTAATTAAGGTCTGAGATGATAGAGAAATAGGGTTTACATAAAGGATGATGCCAAATGTCAGATGGTGAAGCTGTAATACCCAAATGGGTTATTTATAAAGGTATTAGTGTTATTTTAATTCTTATATATTTACCAAACCAATGAGGTTTACCCTTAAACAGGGCTAGTAGGGGTTAAGGCTAGAAAGATGCTTGAATGAAGAAAGTGAGCAAATAGTTTGAATAAATTACTTAAGAAAGGTTCAAAAATATGTTATAATAAGGTATAAGGTCTTGATATTAATTCATTCATAATTTTTTTTTTCACATACAAGGTCCATTTGGCATTGACAACTCATGAGAATGTCATGAAGGATACAAAAAACACATGACCAAAGAATGATTCAGTTTATTGAAAGATGGTTTGTTGATAGTGTAAAGCTCATTTTAAAATAGTGTATCATGATCTCATGAATAATTGTAAGGAAAATTATAGTCAATATCCCAATATTTCTCCAAAAGGATTGTGAGGAATGAGTTTTGAATGAAGCAAAAAGAATACTGATTCAAGGATAAAGGCAGAGTTTGATAGATAAATGTTTTAGATCAACATCACTTTTAGATGAATAAAATTGAAATGAAATTATGCTAGGTATTTTTGGTCAAGATAAATGATGTTGAATAACATAAAGAACCTACCTTTGAGGATTATCCCATTTTACAAGAATTTTAGTTTGATTTCTTGAATATTTACCTAGATTACCTCCCAAAATGGAATTTGACTTCATGATTAACATAACTCCAAGATCTGAGATTTGACCCAATGATACTTATAGAATGACAATAAATTTAGTTGAATTAAATCTAAAATTTAAGAGATCTTATCAAAAGGGTTAATTCAATTGAGTGTTTCACTGTGGGGTGCATTGGTGGTGTTTGTTAAGAAGGATGGGACTCTTCACCTATGCATAGAGTACAAGATGTTGAACAAGAAAACCAAAAGAAACAAATATCCTTTACATCACATTGATGATATCTTCGATAAAATGTGAAGTGTAATGATATTTTACAAGATTGACCTTAGAAAAAGATAGCATTAATTGAAAATAAGGAGGAATTTATTCCAAAAACTACTTCTAGGACCAGATATGGGCACTATGGATTCACATTTCTTCCTTTCAGGTAAATGAATTCACCCACAAAATTCATGAATCTCATAAACAATGTATTAATGTATTATCTTGATCAATTCATACTCGTATTCCTAGATGATATATTGATATACTCTAAGAGTGAGGAATAACATGTTGAGCATATATATTTGGTATTATAACACTCACAAAAGCATTAGCTCTATATAAAATTATCTAAGTGTGTTTTCTTCCAAAGAGAAGTGTAATACTTAGGGCATATTATCTCAATTGAGTGGATATTAGTGGATCCTACTAAGATTAAATCCATCACGGAATGGTTGGCACCCAAAAATGTTAATGAGGTGCATAGTTTTATGGGTTTATCATGATATTACAAGAAATTGTACCCAATTTTTCTCAGATAGCTAACCCCATCACCTATCTGCAATGTAAAACTCAACATTTTATGTGGAATGATAAGTGTGAAGGATTATTTAAGACCCTAAAAGAGAGGATTAATTATGCACCTATTTTATGTGTATCATATCCCAATGGTCATTTTTTGTAGTTACTAATGCTTTTAGGGATGGCTTAGGATGAGTTTTTCTATAGGAAGGCTCAATAGTAGCTTATAAATCAAGGAAATTAAAGCCTTATGACGCTAAATATTCTCCACATGACTTGGATTTAGCTACAATGATGATTATTTTATAGGTTGGAGACATTATATGTTGGGTAAACCCTTTGAGATCAAGATAGATATTTTTGGGCTCACGTATATCTTCACTCAACCAAATATGAATTATTTAAAAAGGCATTAGTTATAATTTTTATCATACTATGATTTTGATATCATTTATATAAAAGGCAAAAATAATTGGGTTTCAGATGCACTTAGCCATAAAAGGTACATAATGGCAATGGCCACAATCAAAAGTACCTTCAGAGATCAAGTTTTAATATTATCTCCACGAGATGAATTTTATAAGCAACTCAATAAATATTTATCAAAGAATCCTCAAGACCATAGGTATGAAGGAATTTATTTTGAGAATTATGGGATCCTAAGGTTGAATGGGAAAATGTATGTGAAAAACAAATAAAACTTGAGATTTATTGTGCTTAAGGAGTTACATAACCCTCCTTATTTGGGTCATACAGGAGTAACAAATATTATAGCTAAGAAGAAACCATTATACTTCTAAAAGGGAATTAATAAAAATCCATCAAAATTTATGTCTAGATGTTTAGAATGCCAAAGAGTAAAAGTAGAGCATGTACATCCTTCTAGGTTGTTATACCCATGTGATTTTCCAAAATGGAAGTGGTGAGTCATTAGTATTGAATTTGTCCAAGGGTTTCCCATGTCAAGGAATATATATTATATGATCTTGGTGGTAGTTCATAAACTCACAAAGGTTGCATAATTTATACCTTGTAACTTAACAGATGATGCCCTAGTTCTGGCAAAGATATTTATGCAGAAGGTTTAATGGTTGTGTAGTTTTCTTGAATAAATATTTTTAGATAGAGTTACTCACATGAATTATACGTTTTTATAAACGTTATATGTAGGTTTGGGGACTCAACATAGTTCTAGTATAGCATATCAATCAAAAATACATGGGAAAATTGAAAGGGTAAATCAAATTTTTGAAGACCTATTGAGAATATATTGCATGTACCAACAATGAAAATGGGAATAATACCTTCCATTAGTTTAATTATCCTACAACAACTCATTCTAATTAGCTTTAAAAATGGCACCATTTGAGGTTTTGTATGGCATAAACTATATAACACCTATCAATCCAGATAGAGTAAATTTTGACCTTGATATGCTTATTGAAATGGAAGAATAGGTGAAACTAATTAGACAAAGGTTGGATAAGGCCAATTATAGGAAAAATGTTATGTTGATATAAAAATAATAACAAGATAATTATTGATTGGGGGCAAAGTTCTTCTACATGTTAAACCATAAAATAGCTCTATCAAATTTAGAAAATCAGCCAACTTAGCACCTAGAAATGTGGGACCCTTTGAGGTCCTAAAAGTTATTAACCTTATTACTTAAAAAATTTATTTTCCACCATATTTAACACAAATTCATATTGTCTTCCATGTCTTATTTTAATAAATGTGTGGTTGATCCTTCACATGTACTTGATTGGAATGTATTGTAGGTTTTAGATCCAAGAGTGGTAACATTAGAACCAATCAAAATAATTGAAACACAGAAACTTAGATTATGTGCCAGATAAGTGTCTCAATGAAAGTTTTATTGGG
Organism: Torreya grandis; assembly: GCA_037957365.1. Taxonomy (NCBI): domain Eukaryota; kingdom Viridiplantae; phylum Streptophyta; class Pinopsida; order Cupressales; family Taxaceae; genus Torreya; species Torreya grandis. Next base: position 828,423 of record JARHVA010001879.1, on the reverse strand, counting down.
ACCAATAATTTTATGATAGTGTTACTTGGGAGGATCTGGATAAGTTTTAAATAATGTTTCCTTATTTATTTGCTTGATATGTTTTGTTGAACATTTTACATTTTAGACACGTTTTATATTTTAATAACATCATTAGGATGATGACAAGGGAAGAAAGATGTTACATATTGTTATACTCCTTACACTTAGTGTTTATTTTGTTTAAGTAAATAATAAACTATTGATCTGATAGTCACTAAGATGTGTGGTAAAAAAAAAAAAAATCTATTTATTTTACTTTAATTACATTATTGTTCTGATATATGATTGCTTCATCATTATTTTGGAATTATATATATAGTTTTACTATAGTTGTGTTTAATAAAAAATAATATATTTAATTTGTTTACATTAATAAATTTTAAAATTATATGTCTCTATTAGCTCAAACTAACTACTCCTTTTCTGGATGAGGTGGATGCATGATAGTGTACCCCTTGTAGTAAAATAATTCAGATGGATAGTATCATATAAGAGAGGGAGAAAAAACATGGAATATATGGTTATAAAGAGAATTAAAACATAATAGTCACATACTCAAGACTTATAAATTGTTTATTATGGTTAGTTGTGATGTGATTTCATTTTGAATGGTTATTCACATGCATAGTTATATTTGGTAGTTCTTGTTGTAGACAGTTTGCTTGACTAAATTTCATATATTTTGGTGATTATTTGAGTGGTATTATTGAGTCCATATTTTTGTATTTTATTTTGGTCACAAAATTGTGTGTGCTTGTAGGCATGACCTTGCATAAGTATTACTTGATTGACTAGGTTTTTGCAGTTATTGGGTCCTAAAATTTTTAAAAGTATGTTGAGTATATTGTAACATAAAATTATTTAAAAAATAATAAAATTAATAAAAAATACTCCTTATAATCCAATATAAGACTCCAAAATAGCATTTAACCCCTTTTTGGGTACAATGTTTTATTTAGTGGTCTATGACCTAGTCTTAACATGGGATTATGAAATGTTTAAAACACATATTTAACATGTTATATGGTAATAGGTAAAAGTCAAATAATTATGGTTTGATTATGTTCATGGAAAAATTAAATGGATTTGGAATCATTGGTAAAATTGACTTTGACTATTCTATGAGGTTGAGTTTTGGTGAAACCCTGCATAGTAGTTTGTTGAGGGAAACTTGAATTGAGCTCAACAATATATTGCATGTCATTATGAGTCTTGAGATCATTGTGAGTGCTTGATAAAAATGGTGGAAAGAATATAGGCATGTGTGTAGATCCACAAACATAATTTAGGAGATAGAAATGAGAAATAGAGGTAGAATGGGCATAATGAAGGAGTATAGAGGGTTTTTAGAGTGGAACGTTAACAATAGGAGAAAAATAAGAATGACAAGGTGAATCCAACTATTATATTATTTTAAATTAGGCAAGTAGATTTATATTTTGATCTAGGGTGTTATGGGATTTTCTTTTCCATCTAATTTGATATTCTTTTTATTTTATAGCCTCATATTGGAAAATGAATAATCAACCTTAGATGTTAGATTTCGACCTAGGTTATAGAAAATAAGAGTTAGAATCAGCTCTTAATCTCAAATGTATTTCTACATGTATATTATTTTGGGAAAATATCAAGTAAAAACCATGTCTAGACCATATATGTGTATATTTTTATATTGAGGAAAATATTGCATAACATAGATAGTTACCCAAACTGGGGTTTCCCTTGCCTTGAATGGTTTTGTGGTTTTATGAATTGATCATTAGTACTTTAGTTTTGGAAAACATTTAAATGGGATAAATCACCCTTATGATCTTGGGGGTTAGGGTTCACCCTCACCCACAAGATCATAAAGGTGACTTAGTCTCACACAATATTGCATTTTAATAAATAATAATAATAATAAACAAGGATATTGCTTGAATTTTTTTATTAAATAGGTCTATATTTAGACTTGTACATGGTTACAAAAACCACCTATAGGAATAAATATAGATTTTGGCCATATTCAAAACTAATTTGTGACTAAATTTTTCTTATGAGGACTATTTGGGAACTCAAAAACCTTGGTTGTTGTTTAGAAGTGAATGAAAACTATTATAAGCTCATAGAATATTCACTTTTATGACTGATAAGTACAAAAAAATGTTATTATGGTAGTGTCTCACTTATTATTATATTAAAATATAGGTTTATCAAATAAGGGATCTGATATTGCTAGTTATTTTTGAATACTTAGTGGTTGTTATTCATTTATAAAGGAACAAATAGAAATTTGTATCAGTCTTTTGTCATGGTTAATAAGATGAGAAATCCAGGTGTGGTTGTAGGTAGAAACTAACTTGTGGATTTTAAATTGAAAGTGTTTATACTCTTACCATAATATATTATATGTGGTTGTGCTGAATTTGAGGTATTAGAATTCATTATTGATCATTGTTGTCCTCACATAGCTAAAAATAAACATATAATTATAACTAAGTTTGATTGTATGACATTACTTATTACATTATGTGATGTAAGTGGTTTTTGTAATATTGGAGAGAAAAGTCATTCAGGTATAAGTAATATAATTCAAGTAAATATTTGAGTGAATGTGAGACAAGAAAAGAATAGGAAGTGTGTCCCTGAATGCTTGGTATTATTTATTTAATTGTAAATTAATAGCCTATTTTATTATAAAAACCACATCACATTGGCATACTCATTAATACTATATATTATGATGCTACACGTAACCTAAATTCTATAACTATATTAGTTTAAATATATTTTTAAAGAGTTAATAAACTATGGTAGATTGAAATAAAGTACATAAGACATCCCAATAGGGATGGATATGAATTAGTATTATATCACTATTTTCAGTATTAATGGCCCTTTATTAGTGATAAATTAGAACTATGCTACATATATTTACATGTATAAGAGTTAACATGCTATGTAAGGGTATGCAATAAGCACTTTGTTTTGACAGTTATGTATCTTGTTGCTTGATCCTTAGTAATTTTATGTATAACTATTGTGATAGATGTTTAAACTCTTATTGGAGAGTATGTCTTTCATATTTAAATTATTATACATTATGATACTTGTTCAAATACCTATTTAAATCATGCCATGATTATTAGATTATTAGGGATGAATTCCTTTGGTTATATTATTTTTGTGTGGTTTGGTTACAATCATCCTATGTGTTAAGGGATGATGAGTGATGTTAGGTAGGAGGATTTTGCATAAATCACTCATTGTCATTTAACATGTAGGGTAATGTTTTTATCAAAGAGTATTGTGTTGTAGACTATGACCCAACTTCATTTAAAGTTTGGAATTATAATGAAAAGCTTTGGCTAAAGTAATGTTATAGTTGTATACATTATTTATCCAATGTACTTTTAGTTTCATGCATGTGTGATGTCATATTAGATAGAAGATGTATTTTATGGTCTATATGAGTATTGCATATGATATTGAATGTATGATACACTATTATAAATGATTTATTTATTTTTTAAATCATCATAATCTGCCCCTTATGAATTGAATTGATGTAAAGGTATTAGGGAAAAGTCTCCAAAATGTCCATTCCTGACTCTGGTAATGTAAAAGATCTCATTCACATGTTATGCTTATCTTGAAGGTTCCATATCCAATCTAGTATTTCTCTTGGTACCCTTTGTACCTATTCCTTATACACTTTATATACACTTCTTGGTCCCATTATAAATCTCTCTTGACATTCACATTCACTTCTAAACTCATTTTATAACATTGGTCTCTCTTTGCCATTCAACTTTGTCACTAGCTCTCCACTAGGCATGCCTCATAGGTCTTAAGTACCAAATCTTGATATAGTTATCAAGGAGTCAATATATTTGCATATATGGTATTATATATTCATATCACACCTAACTTAACCCCCTTCAATTTCTCAAATACACTACAACATTCAATTCCACATACAAGGCTCACAATGGTCTCCTTATGCTTGTAGCCTTTTTTGTGCATTAACTCTTGGTTTGAGAAATTTTTCAACTCATATGAATATATAAACCCATTTATAGCCACATTTTATATTATTATAGGTGTGTGTCAAGTTTCAAGTTCTAGGTCCACATATATCTATCACTTTCTTTGTTAACTTTACCTCAATTAGGCCTAATTAGCCCTAGGACACACCCTCAATCCTAGAATCCATATTGTATAGCCTCTAACCAAAAAAAAAACACTTTATTATATTTCCTCACATAAAATTACGTAATATCACAAAAATTCAGAATTTGCTAATTGTTGAAACTCTACTTGTGGGGTTTTCTTGTTTGAAACCCTAGGTGGTCACCCTGCAAAGGCTGGGACATCATATAATTCATTTTAATGAGTTTTAGAGTGTTAAAAAATAAATAATGACATTCCATATTATTTTTACACATCACCTACATTAAAAAATATGTGATACATTTTACATCCCCTTACTCCTACTTCTAACTACCAAAACATAGGAGTCATATTTAGGACTATGACAATATGGTTTGTGTGTCAATGAGTTCAAGGACTATTTTGAAGGATTTATAAACTCCTAATAAATTATTTCCACCTATTACCAACTATAAAAAACCATTATAGTCAATATCATACACATTTTATACAATAAATGTCTTTCCTCTCTACTTTGATCATGCATAACAGGGCACCCTACAGGCCTGTGACAACAACATGGAGAATTAGATAAATTTCAAGTCTCTTACACATCTTATATGAGCCTAAAAATTTCCTTTACTAGTGAAAAAATATTTTAAAACCATATAATAACTGTCATACTTATTAATAATAAGAAGTAGGTCTTAACTTACTTTACAATGTGACTGTCTACTCAAAATAGGGCACTCACTGTGACAATAGGACTCTTAATTATTTATATCATATATATTGTATTTAATTACTTACTTATATTCAAAAAAATATATTAAAACCAATTATATCACTTACCAACCATTGTTTCAACACGTTGATGGACCATGTCTTAAGAACCAAGCATTTACCTTTATTCCTTGACTATGACAATAGTCTGCAGGGTTTCATGGCTTCAAAGATCTTCTACTCTAAGTTTCTCATTTTTAATAGGTTCTCAAAACCACTTGGATGTCTAAAAAATCTCACCATATTCAATAATGCATGCCTTGATGAATTTCATCTCACTATCTTGTAGAAAACACTCAAATACTCTTCTTTTTAAAACTATAACCTACAGTCCTTGGTCTAAACCTATTGTATTATACAACAATAAGGACATGGTATTATGGGCCTTTCAAAGGCAACATGTTACTAATGTGACCAATATACATTTAAATGAGAATATATATTATCAAACTTTCCTTTATTCATTGATTTCTTCTTAATTACATTATAGTCCTGTCATGGATTTGTGTATTTCCTTGAGGAGTCAACTCATCATTCAATTCCCTAGTTTCCCCTCCCTTTATCTATGAATACCTCTCTCTCTCCCTCCCTGTTCTCTCCTCTCTATCTTAATTATGTATAAATTTTCATTTCAACCAACTCTAACGTTGGTTATTTTGATATTTACAAGTCAAAAACTTCCTTTCTTGACAACCCAACATATGGGTGAGGGTTACATTACAAAAACATAACATCCTCCTTATGAATTAGATATATATGACTTAAAAAAAACTTTTACAAGGATTATTGACCCTTTAGATCAATATTATCTCACTTAACCACTCTACACCATGCTTTGGTCACTATAACCTTGATCAAAAATTTTGAATTTTTAAATTCCTTATTTTGGATGGAAAACTCCTAGAGCCTATAAATCACCCTCATTGACTCAAATGGAATTATAAGACATAAATGTATCCCATATGATATTTAAAACTCAAATACACTCAAAAATGGACTAACTATGACTCCTATTTTCAATAACTCAAAAAAATTTCTAGCTTGATGCTCCTACATCAGGAAGGGCCACTCAATCAGAGTGGGTCATAATCGAGGATCGGGATTGGATAAAAATGAATGCATGAATATATGTATCCTAAAAAAATAAATATGCATAGGAGATAACATATTGTAGAATCAAAATCAAACATGAGCATTAAAAAGCATTTGAATTATGATCATTACATTATCATTAGCAAAAATAGCTTTAGGAAAGGTATATTTATAGATAAGAAAAAACCAACTCAAAATTAGAAAATAGGTTAAGCTATATTTTCCTAAATGACCTAATATGACACCTAAAAAATCTAAAAAAAAATTGTAAGAAAAACCATATAATGGTATAAAAAAACCTACACTAACATCCACACTTAGACAAGTTTAGGTGGGTAGAATAATTAGGTCCTAATAGAAAATCCTAATGAGGCACCCAAATACATATAAAATCTCCCCATAATAATAGAGAGAACCCCCAAATAAGTAGAGAGAGAGATGGAAGGAACTAAAAAAAACCTTTGAAGATGATGTTGGAGCTACCCGAACCTCAAGTAGAGCCCATAAATGAATATGCTTATTCTTAGTGAAAGGTTTGGTGAATATATCAACAATTTGATCCATAGTCTGGAAATAACAGAGATCAATGACTTTTTCATGAATAATATCTCAAATTAAATACATGTTAATATCAATATGTTTGGTCTATTAATGGAGGACTAGATTCCTAAATATGAAAGTTTATTTGATTGTCACAAAAGATGATTATTGGTCATTGAAACTGGATATTAAACACATTGAGAATCCCCTAAAGATAAATAGCCTTAGTGTCAACATTAAAATATCCTATATATTATGCATTTATAGAAGATAAATTAATAGTATTTTTATTTTTTATCGACCAACTAGTTGGTCTTGAACTAAGTGAAAAATTGTTGCTTGAAGTAGACTTATGATTTTAAATATTACCAACCCAATATGAATCTATATACCTAATCAAGCCAACATCAATGTATATTCCATAATGAATCCCAAAACTATGAGTACCCTAAATGTAATGGGGAATATACTTAGATAATTTACAGAAAAACTCATGTGGTTCTTGTATAAATATAGATACCATGCCCACTTCATATGATATGTTAGGTCTAGTGTGTGTAATATAGATGAGACTGTCAACAAGTTGTTGATACAAGCTAACATCAACCAAAATAGAAGGACAATCAAATTCAAGCTTCACACTAGATATAAAGGGAGTTATAACTAACTTATATTCATCCATATTAAACCATGAAATAAAATCAAAATCATACTTGGATTTTGAAATAGTGATCCTAAAGTCAAACTGAGAAATTTTAATTCCAAGGAAGTAATCCAGTAAGCCCAAGTCAATCATTGAGAACCCATCAGATAAAGAAATTTTCACTACCATAATGGAGGATGAGTAACTCCCTATAATAAAAAGGTCATACACATAGAGAATTAGAATCAAAATTAAGTCATCTTACCATAAAATTTAGACATTAAGATTAGAATGGAATCTAATAAACCCAACTGAAAAAAGAAAGAAGTCCATCTTAGCATACCAAGCTTGAGAATCTTGTTTGAGGCCATAAATACATTTTTTAAGTATGAAAATTAAGACATAAACTTACAAAAACTTGATGGTTACTTGATGTATATCTCCTCATTGGGGTCACTATAAAAAAAAACACTCTTCATATCCATTTGATGAACATCCCAATGATGTGTTGTAGTAATGGTAAGAATGAGTTAGATTGAGTTCATTTTGGCAATTAAGGAAAAAATATTGGTATATTAAATATCAAGTACCTAATAAAAAACCTTTTTTTACTATATGTGATTTGAAATTGTCTACTAACCCATCTGAAACATATATTTTTTTATAGATCCTTCTAATTCGAACACATTTTCTTCCCTTAGGAAGAGGGACAGATTCCAAAGTGTTATTCCTAAGGAACCATAATCCTCTTCCATAATAGTATCACAATCAAGAGTGATATATGCCTCACAAAATTAATGTGGATCATAAATAGATGTAATAAATGCATGTGGGGCATTATGGAATTATAAACATTTGTACCTAGAGTCAAATGGATTTATAACCCAATGGCCAAAACTTTATAGTATCTGTCTATCCCAAAGAGTACCAAAAGTTAAAGATTCAAGAGGAGATTACTAAATATCTAAAAAGTGACTAAAGAGGAAGGAGGTGATTCCCCATCATTACTCTCATCATAAAAACTAGAAAAATAATCTAAATCATCAAGAATTTACTTAGGTAGATCTGAACCATCAAAACTGTCATCAAATCTCAATGAGTCTAAGGAAGAGGGAGAAGTGTTAAGTGTGGAGTATAAAACCTCCTCAAAAAAACACTTCAATAAATGAAAAACTCATGAGTGGTGGGGTGAATAATCTTGTATCCTTTAACACCTTTTGTATATCCAATGAATATGCAAGGCTGACTCTATGGTTTCATTGTCTTACATTTCTTCTTAGGAATGTGGGCCATAGTAGGAGATACAAACACTCAAAATTATTTAAATATAGGTTTCTAACCTCTCAATTATTAAAAATTATTTACCCCATTAAATTATTTATGAATAACTTAGTTTTACATATAACAAGCATAGTTGATGGCCTTGGCTTAATATTGAGGTGCAAGAGATTTGGAGTGTAACATACAGTTTTTCATTTCCTTCAAGGATCTATTTTTACATTTTATAACACTATTTTTTCAAGGATTATACATAAATATATGTTGTAATTCAATCCCATATGAAGTGAATAATTACTCATAATGATGGTTGATATACTCACCACCATTGTTCGTGTGAAAAATATTGATGGCTTTACCTAAATAATTTTCTAAAAGGGACTTGAAGTCCTAAAATTGATCAAAGACCTCATACTTTTTCTTAGGAAAAGACACACATATAATAATTTAAAAATCATAAATGAAGGTAATAATATATTTATTCTTGCTAAATGAAAGCAACAAAAAAAGACTAGAAATATCATTATGGACTGGCTCCAAAATTTGTGTAGCTTTCCATGATTTTCCTTTGTCATACTTATTTTTAGGATGTGTAGCTCCAAGAATCTGAATGGAACCACCAGTGTTTGGTAGGGTGCTAAATCAAACCACTAAGATGTTTGAGGGCTTAGGGGTTCTATGGGCTACAGGAGATCTATAGTGGCTATCTAGTTTGTTGGCTTGCACTAAGCTATAGACAGACTTACAAACCAAGTTGGGGATAGAACGAATAGGCACACAAAGTATACAAGTAAATTTAGTGGGTCAAACTATAGTAAATCAAGTGGAAAAGACTAAACTATTGATTGCATAAACAAAGCAAAAATAACAATACCAAATTGGGAGAGATACCAACTAAAATGTAAATCTAGAAGCTAAGGCACTTTGAGGCCAAATGAAAGATGTTTTAAGTAATAAATACATTTAAAAGAAAGGGTTTAGGAGCATGAATATTCTATATTTGAGCTATCTTCCCAAATCAATACTACCATTTTCCAATAATGCAATGTTCTAGTTTAGCAAGAGAGAGAGAATGTTTAAGCAAGTTTTCTAGTTTATCTTGAGCATGTATATCACTACTATGCAATGATGAATGTTTCCAAAAAGATAAATGAAGGTAATCAAGAAATGAAGGTACTCTTTAACCATATACAAATATAATAAATTTTAGAGAGTACCCTAAGCAATGCATAAAATAACTATTTCTCTAAAACAATTCAAACCCTAACATATACACTACACAAAACAATGGAGTTTCACTTTGCATAGCAAAGTGCCCTAAGATCAAGATCAAAGAAGATGTGTAGATGTTATACCAACTAGGAATCCAAGATAGGAAGTAATGTAGGAGGAAGACCAAGATATGTGTAAGCTGAAGTCCAAACCAAAAGCCAAGAGCAAAGGAGGAGGTGAAGTGAGAACTTGTAATGGCATATTATCTCCAACTAAGTGCAAAAATCAGGTGTAATGCCAAATGTATAAGCTAGAATCAAGCCAAAATGAAGTAATAAAAATTGAGAGTAAAAATGGAGTCTCCAAGAAAATGTGTAGCAGTCTATGGGATTGTTTATCACCAATCAAGCTCAAGAGTGTTAAGAATGAATCAAGAGAGATTCAATAAGGCATGAGAGTCAAGAGAGAGAAGAATAATCAAGAGAGAGTGTGGATATAGAAGATAAGAGGCTCAAATGAATGATAAATAGGCATATATCCCAACCCCCATCTACCAAAAGGCCTAAAACTAGTTATTTTTTACCGTTTGACTTCATTTTGGCAGTTTTGGGCATGTTCTGCCTAGGTCATGGCTTAGGCCATGACTTTGGTGATGGAAACGTGTAGCCTAGGCCATGAGTTTCCTTCATAAAATCCATATCTTAGGTCAAACAAGGGCCTAGGCTAGTCAACGGACTCTCGAAAGGCCTTGGGGGGTCTCTAGAAGGCATGTCTTGTGTGCAAAAAGGCCAATATGGACTAGGGATGTATGGAAGGCGAGAATATGATGTGGGATAGGTCCAAGCAGGTGGAAGATGTATCAAATAGGGATGACTAGGGTTTGTATTTTTCACATGAGCTGATATGTAATTATAAGGAAGATTAGCATCATGGGAAGTATAATTACATATGCCCTTGAGGTATAAACAGTCAGTGTTCAAATGAACAAGGAGTGTTTTGCATTACCTAGAAACCACACCACAAAAAAGGAAAGAAAGAACTAAAAAGATGAAAGGAAACATTACCTACACTTATTAAGTAAGGATAGCGATGGAAGAATTTGATGGTATGATCCATGGGTGAGAGTATAAATGTTATGTAATCTAAAATCTAACTCCAACTCTAACTCTAGCTCCTAAAACAAATAGACATAAGTGATATCAAATCAAATAATATTGTCCAAAATGAAATTCACTAAGGTGTCAGCCCTAGTGTTCTCCCTATGAGGGATATGGGTGAACTATATGTCCTCAAAGAAAGAGAGTAAAGCATGCATTACCTCGAAGAGGGGGAGCAACTCAGAACTAAGGATGGCACAGACACTAGTGAGTTGAGACATAACTAAGAGTGAGTCAAAGAATAATTACACATAATACATGCCTAACTCATGAGGGTCGATCAAGGCACTAATGATTTCATGAAACAACTATTGGTCCTAGGTTTCCCCAACTTTTACCATCAATGTGAATCACCACTGAGAGATGCACCATAATTGGGGTTGAGGATGAAATACTAACAACTATAGAAAGGTGATCTTAAATAAAAATGGTGTAAGTGATTTACATGAGGGAAACAAATAATAAATTCAAACCATAATCATAGTGGTTAACCAACACTGGCCATGGTGAGTGGTAAAAAATAGAAAATGGGGGGAAGTTCAGAGAAGATGAAGACCAGTCGATAAAACTAGAGCAAGTCTTAAACTACTGTAGCCAATTGAAAACCCTACCTACAACCATGAAAAATAAGAGAGATATGGAGTTAGAATGGATCAAAATAAAAAATCACATAAAAAACTAACTAAAAGAAGTATAATAAGTAACTTTTATCCCTAGGTGCCCATAAGATGGGACACAGACCCAAAAGGTTAATGGGGACCTAAAATTGGTCTTGAAAACTAAATGGGGCTAAAATAGGCCCAAATAAGCCTTATATTTAAAAATGGAGGCTACCAATGTGCTTATAATGTGATAAAACCTCAATGGTGGAGGTTTCACAGTCTAAAATACAAAAATGGGTAAAACACCCAAAAAGGGCCCACAAAAAGCAAGAAAAAGGGGCTAAAAAGAGGAAAAGGAGAGAAAAGAGATCATTTTCACTCTAAGAAAGCCCAAGGAGATTTCATGAGCAACCAAAGCCCAAGAGGAGTAGACGAGGACATGGGAGAATGTTAGATATGCACAAGATGGTCCAAGTAAGCTCTATGAATGAGTTTTATCAAATTTATTCATTTTTGGGGGGTTTAGGAGGCCCTAGAATCATTTTGAATCATTATGTATGATTTAATAGATGAATTAGATGAAATAAAAACTCAAAATGATGGGTTAGGTGAGCTAGACAAAATGGGACCAATGGGGGCTCAAACTGTGGCCTGTGGAACAAAGGAGGAGGAGCCCTAGGGCTCCTTAGGGTGTCCTAATGCAAGTCATGATTCAGTTGAGCCAAGTCATAGTTTTGCCCAGAAATCCATGGCATGGGGTATGGAAGCCTCCAAAATAGGCTTTGGGGAGCCTGACAAAGCCTAGGAGGTCCTAAAAGGGGCTAGAAGTGGAAGGGAGAGAGAAAAATAAGTTGGATAAAACCATAGTTTTTTACTTGCCCTTACTCATTTTTTGGCCAATAGACTAATCAATTTACCTATTACTTGCTTGTGAAGACATGTAGAGGAGTTAACATACCAGAAGAGGAGGGACCTTCATAGATGAAAGAGTGGCTAGCACAAGGAGATGGGCCCTATGAGGTAACCAATTGAAAGAGAGTTCCAGCATGGTTAGTTGAGGAGGTAGATACTCTACCTATGATGGACCAAGATCTTCTGTGGAGTATATAACTTTGATGGCTAGTACACATACCCTCATTATGTTACTCTAAATATATGGTTAATGCAATTGTGACCATATGGGTACTTAAAAGGCATGTGTTCTAGCTGGGGCCCGAGATAGAGGCCATCTTCAATATTAAGGATGTTTATCAACTATATGGGGTGGAATCAATGGGTAGAGAGATAAAACTACCACTAATGTAGGACATGGTAGCAATAAATCTCTACTTGGTGGGACCATGCCCACATTAGAACAACCATGGAGTGTAGATCACATAGTTATCATTAGGGGTACCCACTCTCAAGATATTGATAGTAAGGACTATGGTTAAAAGGCTCTATGTCAACCATTGTACAAGATGACTACCACTCTCATAGATAGTAATTATCTAGTGCACAAAGTAGGGATAGAGATATGATTGGGGCTAGTATATCCTAGGTGGATTGTACCAAAATCTAGATCACATCTAGTGAACATGGTCTAGTGGATTGACACAACCTAGATTACTCATGTCTTGGGCCTATGAAAATCTCCTACTAAAACAATTAAGGACACCATATGGTAGTTAGGTGTACCCTACACTAGAAGAGGGCATGGCATGGGTTGTATGGTTCACAAATAGGGTAGGACCCATGTGAACCACCTTAGATCTAGACATATTGTTGAGCTACATCTAATATCCCTACCAGTCTATAGAATGGCCAAAGGATGCCAGGGTAGATCCTTACTTGGGACAGGAAGAGCTTCAAGGTCCATAGGGGTCATACCATCATCCAGGGAGATAATCTCTAGTAGGGTAAGAGATAGGCACAACCTAGGCCAGTTGGGGCTAAGCTTGGTAGGCAACCAAGGTAGAGTGAGGGGGAATTGGTGGAGAGAGGCCACCATGGAAAAGACCACCACCATTAAGAGGAGCATGACCTATAATAGGTTCATAGAGGCCATAAACATTTCTAGGTGAGACAAGTGTATTTTCTAGATATCACTTCATCTTTGTATTCATCCTTAGCAAGAGTCACTATGTGATTAACACATATACTCTATGTGTGTGTAGGAGACTAGCCTAGATGGATTAAACCTTAGGTGAACATACTACTAAGGGTAAAAAATGTGGGTGCATGACCCTTGCTCAATCTATCAAGGACATGACATACGATTCCTGATGCAGGAGCATCTACACAAGACATGGTTATGATTAAATTGAAATTTTAATTTATTGTATTTTCCTCTAAAATGTTAAAATTAAGGAGTAATTGTAAAAAGTAAAAGTGAAAACAATAATTTTTGGGTTGTTGAGGGAATAATGGAGGAGTGGTTAAAATATTTTCAACTTTGGTAAATTGTTACAAATTAAAAACTGTATTTTATTTTGCTTAAGCCCAAGTTTGGCGTGGAGGTTAAGAAGAAGATTCTTTAAAACCAACAAAGCAAGATATGCAAGGTGGCATGAGAGGTACGTAGAAGGAGGGACAGAAGGAGAGCCTCTCAGCAAGGAGAGAGAAAGAATGAGTAGCAGTATGTAAAAAGGTAGGACTGCAACAAAGAAAAAAAGCAAGAATCAGGTGAAGAAATATAGAGGAGAGAGAGAGAGAGCAAGGATCTCTTATTCAAGAAGAGAATGATGTAAGTGTTCTTATTTTGATAATGAAAAATGATGTTGATTTTTTTTATATCATCTATTCTTTGAAATGGTTTCAGTCTACATGTAGACAGTTTTGATTCTTTCAATATAGTATCAGAGGTGAAGATCTATGTTGGCCGGTATTGGTATAAATTGTGTCTATGCTACTGCCTGTTGGTGTAGTGTTTTATTCGTAAACCAAAGACCGTCAGACTCGTAACTCATATCCTTGTGCCTCCAAATCCCATAGTTATGTTTCATGCATTTTAGTCTAGTTGAGCTTCCATCACATGTTGGCTGTTGATGATTGTGTAGCGCTTGATATGAAGAATCAAATACGAAGTGTTTAAATTTTGCATTGGTAGAGTCACTAAGACCGAACTCTGAATGCATAGATGTATATACCTTGTCACTATTATGAAAAGCATCTATTATTTCATGCCACATGATGCATGACACCCACTATTCAATGAATTTCAGACGTTATATCATATTCCTTACTTCAGGAAGGCTGTATATCATATGCCAACAACGGAAAATGATCTACCCTGGAAATGCATTCCATAGGCCCTGCAGAGTTTGTTCTATAAACTGCAATATAGTGATGTTAGTGTGTCAACAAAATATTTTACAAAATCATTTGGATGGGATACATATGATTCCTTCATGCAACATGATGTACAAGAGCTAAACCGAGTGCTTGTGAGAAAAGTTAATCGATATTTTAGAAGTAGTGCCAAGAATGGTGAATGCAACAGCGACAAGAAGAGGAGATAGAAGGAGGAGTCTACAGAGCACTGAAGATAGTCACAACCTATAAATGGAGGCCATTTGATTAATAATGAATAGGAATGCAAGCCGAGCTTGTGGTATGTATGTTTGTGTACATTTGGTAGGCTGAGTCTATAGTTTATGACGTATGTTGATAAAGGCCATTGGGCCAAAGGGGTATGACGTTGGTTTATATGTTTTAGTGCCTTCAAGTCCTCATGTGTGGGGTTTTCTATTTAATATTGTATGAGCAAAGGTAAGGCGTTGTTGACAGATTCTGGTAAGGCCTCCCTCCAGAGTCAAGCATCAACAATTTGAATAGACCCAAATTCCATGGATGCTATTAACTATTTTATTATATATACAACTTTCGAGAGTGGAGTTGGAGATGTGACAATTGAGGAGGTATCACATTCACAATAATATTGAAGGTGGAGTGGGTAGCTCTGGTCTGGTGTGGTCTGGTTTTGTTCATGCATTCTAATTCTTAACTGCAGATGGAAATACAATAATATAATAAGCATGGCCGCCCACAACAGAAATTGGTCAAGTCGTTGTAGGTTGAGCCATTTGTTTCCTTGTGTTTGTCTCTACATGTTCTTGACTTGATCTTTGGAATATTTTTCCGTGATGTTTTTCATTTTAGTTATTCTTCAAGGAAAACCAATTATCCAGATTGAATATAACTTTAAAGACACAGAGTCTCGAGACTGTATGCCGTAGCAACCCTTCCTTTCTTGTCTACCTACAGTTAAAGGAGTATAGGAATGGCATTTTAAATAGAGAAGTGGTTCTATAACAACTTTGTGATACATCTAATCTGAGGTGATTCAGAAGAAAGACAAATGGTTTAATATTTTGTAGCATGAACGTGCTGTCTATATCTAAGATGCCTCGTGATTTACAAAATTATCGTCCTGTTGGTGAAGCAATTTCTTGGATGGATATGTTTACTAGGCTTGTTGGATTGATAATTTTAGTCTACAATGTCTAGTATATCCTGAATACAGGAGTGTGATTAGAAAAGTTATAATTATTAGTTGACCTTTCAAGTATCCAGGCCAAGTGTAGCCTTTGTTGTCTTTCAGCTAGTTTGATTCTTATATTGTTAGAACATTTATGTTGCTTCAAATGGGGATATGTGGTTTTGTAAGATTGGGTGTAATAGGTAGAAGACATAAAGGAATGAGTGATCTAAATAGAACTGTATAAGTATGGTTAATGTATGTAACACCTCTAGAAGAAAGCTCACAATTTGATGGTATAAGAGCAGAATAGATAGGGTGCATCATTTGGGATCCAGCAGTCCAAGGGGAAGATACATCAATTTGGTATCAGAGCATGAAGCTCTTGGGACTTAGGAATTGATCATAAGTTGTTGTAGAATTTGGAATGGTTGCATTTGTCAATAATGTTACAGTTGTGACAAGGATTTGGCCAGAGGATCAGCAGGACAAGCACTAGAAGACTCTGCTGGAGGAAAGGTATGAGTAAGATTTAATATTCAGTTTAAAGTCTATGGTTTGAAAATTTGTTTCTGAGAAGTAAACAAGTAAAGAGAAAGGCAGCCAAGCCATTTAGGCTTAAGAGGAGAAGAAGCCAAGGAAGGCTTAGTGAAGAGCTTAGAGAAGCTCTAGAAGAAGAGCAAGTGGATGCTCAAGAGGAAGATCCAAAGCAAGGTAAGCTTGGATTTGTAATTTGTGTTTATTGAAGAGTTGTCTAAAGAATTGCTACAGGACTGAGAAAATGATCAAAAGACTAGGATGCAAAAGGCCTAGGTGAGATCAAGGAGATTGTCAAAAGATCAGTCAAGGAGAAAAGGCTTGGGTGAGACAAGGGATCAAGAGACCAAGGTGGAAAAGACTTGGGTGAAGATCTCAGAGATGGAAGTGTTGTTGAAGGCACTACAGATCAGCAAGGTATATGAGGGCACCAAGAGGAAAGCAAGCATCAAAGGTATGAACAATTTTGTAATTGATAAAGAAATTGCTAGTTTGAAGAAAGAGTTAGCTAAGATTAAAGATGAGTATGAGTCTTGGATGTAGCTGAATAGGAAAGCATAAGTATTGCCAATAAAGAAAAGGTTGCAGTGGCCAATAGATCTCCTAGTAAAAAGGAGAAGAAGGCAAATGAAGATTGCCATGAAGAGAGAAGCCTGTAGAGGCTTGAAGAAGATAAGAAGGTTTCCAAGTGAGCAGCAAGAGGAAGAAGTTGAGAAGAAGGTTCTCATTGAGGAGAATAAGAGAAGAAAAGAAAGAAAAGATGAAGTGCCAAGAAGAGCACTTGGAAAGATGAGAATGTCCATTAAGAGGATACTCATGGAGACATTATGGTCTCTTGTTTTTGTATTTAATGATGTTTTTGAGTGGGTAAATGCAGGTATGAGCAGCCTTATGAAGGTCAAGAGAAGGGCCTTGGAGAGTGAAGAGATTGGTGCAGGAGAAGACACCAATTGCACAAGTGAATGTGCAGGAGAGAGAAGTGAGTTTGCTATTGTTGACAAGGAAGAAGAAGAGATGAATTGGTTAATGCATGAGAGAGGAGAGATGGAAGATGAAGCTGAATTCCATGATGCCATTGAAGGCCAAGAGGAAGAAAGAAAACAGCCAAGCATAAAGAAAGAAGAAAGGACAGATAATCAAGAAGCTATGCAAGTCAAGGAACTAATGGAGCAGCCCATTAAGGAGGTAAAGGTGACTTTAAAAACTGATTTTTCTTATAAGCATGGAATTGTTGATATGCATGTTAAAGAAGCAAAGAGAAAGGTGAAGTTTCCAATTAACCATGGATATGTGATGCCTAAATGGTGGAAGAAGCAAACTCCCAAGCAAGAGGAAGTGCTGGTACAAAAGCAAGGATGCAAGATGCCTACAAGGCTTGAGAAGAGAAATGGTAAGAAAGAGAAACAAGTATGGGTGCCTAAGAAGGCAAAGAGAGAGGATGTGAGTGTTGAGACAACAACACCAAGAAATCAATGGAGGAAGGTGAAGGCTGACACAAGTACATGGAAAGGTAAACAAATTGTTTACGATGAAGTTTTTGAATCATCTAAGGATCTTTTTAGTGAAAATGAGGAATGGAAAATGTTTATGAAAACTAATGTGCAGCAAGGACATAATTCCAAGAAGATGGATGATGATGAAAGTGGAGATATGAAATCAGTTCACATGATTGAAGAGAGCAAGGAGACAGAAGGTAAGGATACTGCAATTGTTTTTGATAAGTATATTGATGATGATGAAGAAGCTGATTTGTATGAAGAAACTATAAAGTGGATAAATGTACTTATAGAGGATGAAAGACAATCTGGTCCTAAGTTTGATATAAGACATGAAGATTTGGATGAGCTTGTGTTGAGTTAAGAGATGAAGAGGATAGAAGAGTTGTTGAACCCTCCAAGAGAGTTGTGTAGAGACACCTGTCAACATGGTGACACCATTGATCAGATGGAAAATGAATTGAGGCAAGAACAAAGAAAGATAGTGAGGGCAGATTTGGCTAAGGAGCAAGAATGTGGAGGCAGCCAAGAGGCTTCATGGCCTCAAATGTTTTCTACTAAGGTGGCTTTGAATGTTTTGTATGCAGGTATGAAGGTTGCTGAAGTAAATGACATACATGAGTCATTGGAGAAGCTTATGGAACAAGAAGAACAACAAGAAGATCTAGGAGACATATATGAAGATGAAGAAGCATGGTAGCAGGAGATGGCAGCTGAGAAGGAGATGAGGAGAAGGACATATCTAAAGAGGAAGAAAAGCAAGAAGCTGAAGGACAAAGAATATCAAAGACAAACAGTGGCATTGGCATTGACAAGAAGACCGTGGGATCTAGGTATAGAATGAAGGCTAAAGCATGGAGGCAGCTCATTTGAACCAAGGTTCAAATTGTTTCTAGAGGGAGAGTATGATGCATGAGCATCTACACAAGACATGGTTATGATTAAATTGAAATTTGAATTTATTGTATTTTCCTCTAAAATGTTAAAATTAAGGAGTAATTGTAAAAAGTAAAAGTGAAAACAATAATTGTTGGGTTGTTGAGGGAATAATGGAGGAGTGATTAAAATATTTTCAACTTTGGTAAATTGTTACAAATTAAAAACTATATTTTATTTTGCTTAAACCCAAGTTTGGCGTGGAGGTTAAGAAGAAGATTCTTTAAAACCAACAAAGCAAGATATACAAGGTGGCATGAGAGGTACGTAGAAGGAGGGATAGAAGGAGAGCCTCTCAGCAAGGAGAGAGAAAGAATGAGTAGCAGTATGTAAAAAGGCAGGACTACAACAAAGAAAAAAAGTAGGAATCAAGTGAAGAAATATAGAGAGAGAGAGTGAGGATCTCTTATTCAAGAAGAGAATGATGTAAGTGTTCTTATTTTGATAATGAAAAATGATGTTGATTTTGTTTATATCATCTGTTCTTTGAAATGGTTTCAGTCTACATGTAGATAGTTTTGATTCTTTCAATATAGTATCAGAGGTGAAGATCTATGTTGGCCGGTATTGGTATAAATTGTGTCTATGCTACTGCCTGTTGGTGTAGTGTTTTGTTCATAAACCAAAGACTGTCAGACTCGTAACTCATATCCTTGTGCATCCAGATCCCACAGTTATGTTTCATGCATTTTAGTCTAGTTGAGCTTCCATCACATGTTGGTTGTTGATGATTGTGTAGTGCTTGATATGAAGAATCAAATATGAAGTGTTTAAATTTTGCATTGGTAGAGTCACTGAGACCGAACTCTGAATGCATAGATGTATATACCCTATCACTATTATGAAAAGCATCTATTATTTCATGCCATGCAATGCATGACACCCATTTTTCAATGAATTTCAGACGTTAAATCATATTCCTTACTTCAGGAAGGCTATATATCATATGCCAACAATGGAAAATGATCTACCCTAGAAATGCATTCCATTGGCCCTGTAGAGTTTGTTCTATAAATTGCAATACAGTGATGGTAGTGTGTCAACAAAAGATTTGACAAAATCATTTGGATGGGATACATATGATTCCTTCATGCAACATGATGTGCAGGAGCTAAACCGAGTGCTTGTGAGAAAAGTTAATCGATATTTTAGAAGTAGTGCCAAGAATGGTGAATGCAGCAGCGACAAGAAGAGGAGATAGAAGGAGGAGTCTACGGAGCACTGAAGACAGTCACAACCTATAAATGGAGGCTATTGGATTAAGAATGAATAGGAACATAGGCCGAGCTTGTGGTATGTATGTCTGTGTACATTTGGTAGGCTGAGTCTGTAGTTTATGATGTCTGTTGATAAAGGCCATTGGGCCAAAGGGGTATGACGTTGGTTTATATGTTTTAGTGCCTTCAAGTCCTCATGTGTGGGGTTTTCTATTTAATATTGTATGAGCAAAGGTAAGGCGTTGTTGGCTGATTTTGGTAAGGCCTCCCTCCAGAGTCAAGTGTCAACAATTTGAATAGACCCGAATTCCATGAATGCTATTAACTATTTTATTGTATATACAACTTTCGAGAGTGGAGTTGGAGATGTGATAATTGAGGAGGTATCACATTCATAGTAACATTGAAGGTGGAGTGGGTAGCTCTGGTCTGGTGCGGTCTGGTTTTGTTCATGCATTCTAATTCTTAACTGTAGATGGAAATACAATAATATAATAAGCATGGCCACCCACAGCAGAAATCGATCAAGTCATTGTAGGTTGAGCCGTTTGTTTCCTTGTGTTTGTCTCTACATGTTCTTGACTTGATCTTTGGAATATTTGTCCGTGATGTTTTTCATTTTAGTTATTCTTCAAGGAAAACCAATTATCCAGATTGAATATAACTTTGAAGACACAGAGTCTCGAGACTATATGCCATAGCAACCCTTCCTTTCTTGTCTACCTACAGTTAAAGGAGTATAGGGATGGCATTTTAAATAGAGAAGTGGTTCTATAACAACTTTGTCATACATCTGATCTGAGGTGATTTGGAAGAAAGACAAATGGTTTAATATTTTGTAGCATGAACGTGCTGTCTATATCTAAGATGCCTCGTGATTTAAAAAATTATCGTCCTATTGGTGAAGCAATTTCTTGGATGGATATGTTTACTAGGCTTGTTGGATTGATAAATTTAGTCTACAATGTCTAGTATATCTTGAATATAGGAGTGTGATTAGAAAAGTTATAATTATTAGTTGACCTTTCAAGTATCCAGGCCAAGTGTAGCCTTTGTTGTCTTTCAGCTAGTTTGATTCTTATATTGTTAGAACATTTATGTTGCTTCAAATGGGGATATGTGGTTTTGTAAGATTGGGTGTAACAGGCAGAAGACATAAAGGAATGAGTGATCTAAATAGAACTATATAAGTATGGTTAATGTATGTAACACCTCTAGAAGAAAGCTCACAATTTGATGGTATAAGAGCAGAATAGATAGGGTGCATCATTTGGGATCCAGCAGTCCAAGGGGAAGATACATCAATTCCATAGCTAGAGGTTGAGTTAGCATGGCACAAGGTATCTATGTAAAACCATAGGGTAGTTGTAGTAGAGATCAAGGTACGACTAGCAAGAGTAGAGGCCAAGATCGATTAGGTACAGGCTAAGTTAGCCCAAGAGTATACCAAAGGAGATGAGACACCTCAATTGAGGGTAGACCAGTTGGTTGCATTGGAGGATATTATAGCTCAATTGGTTAATAGGTAGAGATTAAGATCTCTACCTAGGTCATGACTAACATAGATATCTCCCAGTCATAGGTTGACTAGGTATGCATATGTAACCACACATGTGGCAATTTTTGTGGATTTCCCTAGGTTGATAGCAAGTCATGTGATGTACCTAGAGAAAAACATGTCTTTTTTGATATATATAGTGGTTTTCTCATTATTAGCACATGTGTGTATATGATTTTGTGTGTGATGTGTATGCTTCATCTGATATAGACTAATAGATACATGTGATTAGATAGTCATAAATACTAATAAATAAACATGTGCACACACATATACCAGTTTCACATAGACTAGTGGTGATATAAGAGAAGAAAGGCTCTCCTTACTACCATAGGTAACTTTCTTAGACGACCACACAAGCCCTAGACATGAATTGTCTTGAGGTAGAACCCATTGATTGGGTGGTATAGGGGTTCATCTTCGAGGGTCATGTTGAAATTTTTATTCCAAAAATCTCATTACCCTAAGGGAGACCCCCTTTGTTTTTTATAAAAACCTTTGGACCTCCAAGAATCCATTTTTTCCTTTACCTCACAGAATTTAGAACTATAGAAACAATTTACACCATTACAAATTAATTCAAAAGTTTATGGTCGTGCAAGGCACCAAAATCCAAAGTATAAAAAATATACAACTCCCCATGTACTTTACATATTCTTGAAATGTGCAAAAAGCATGGTGGGTTCCAAATCCCACCACACACCCATCCAGTGGAATCTGGAGCTCAATATGCACATTGCATGTTTTTTACAATGTACAAAGTGCATGGCAAGATCTAAATCCTGATGACCACTAAACCTCCCCATAGAGAGTAGACCTGATCCAAGCAAGTCCAACCTCCACCAACATACCTTCACCTTTTCTCATAGTAAGTGGGGACCCAAGTGCAGATTGCATGTTTTTACAATGTGTAAAGTACACATTGAGCTTTGTTCCCTACCATTTCATCAAATCCATATACAGAGGGTGGACCTAATTTGAGTAGGTCCAACATCCACCAAGCTAATTTCAAACCCTTCCATGGGGAGTAGAGGTCAAAATGCACACTGTATAGTTTTACCAAATGTGCAAAGCGCATTATGATCCCCACCTCCCACTGAGCCCTTTCAATCTATGAAAGGTGGACCTACTCCAAATAGGTCTAACCTCCACCACTTACCACCATTAGTCACATTAAATATAGGGTTTTGATATAAAAATGAAGGTATTTACAAGGAATTATCATTGTTTAAATTGTTAAGTGTGTTTTGGAGCATTGGTTGCCCTCACCGTCGTTGTTGATCCTTGAGATTCATGCATATAGACCATACCCCAAGCTAAAGTGACTAAAAACTTTAAGACACATCACATACATGAGTAAAATGGTACCTCATTATGTTATCTTTTCTTTAGACTTCCATTTTCATGAATCTTTTAAGCTTTCAAGTTTTCTCATTTCTTTTTTATGTTTCTGTTTGAAGGTCTAGTTTGGGCTAGGTGTCATTTTGCATATTTACTATGAAGGTTACGGTTTATTTATTGTAGAATTTCTTGACTTGGGGAGCACAAAGTAATCCATGGTTTTAAAAGCTTTACAAAGGTGTTTTTATCCTAGGCTTTTTCCCCTCTTAATTTTTTCAATCAAAAGTTCAAAGTTTTCATTTGATCAAAACAAATATTCATAAATACTTCCCATCCAAAACCTAAAGAATATTTCTCCAAGATTCCTTTTCCCTCCAGCGTCCCTATGAACATTGGATGTGCTCCAATCACCTTTAAACCTTGTAGCTTCCCATTGTATTTTAGACACTAGAAATGCTCCAAACACCTCCAAGTTCTATCAAAAGGAACAGGTGCTCCAAACACCTCTAGGTTATGCCAGATTCCATAGTTGGGTATTCAGAGGACTTTTTTGTGATCCCCATGCCTTCCAAAGAGATGAAGTTCAAATTAAAGGGTTCTAAATTATTTTCTTGCCTAGAATTCAACCTCATAGAGATCAGTGATATAGACTTAGGTCATATTGACCTAGGAGACTTTTGGGCTAGGATTGGGGCAGATTTCAAGAATGACTGGATATAAAGTATTTATGACTCTAGAATCCCATAAGTTGTAGCTTTCCCCATAAATATTTAAAGTCTTGAGTTGATCTTGATGATATCTTAGCACTATGACCTCAACAAGAGATAGGTATATAATGATAAAGGGGAAAAGATCCTAGACCTTGACCCTGATTACATCAATGTAGTATTTACCATTATTGAGTTCAAGAATTATTTAGATATAACTCCATAAAAATCTACATAATTATACAAGTAGAAGAGAGATGGATGTCAAAAAATAACTAACAATGGCTTAAGACCCCTAAACACTCTTCCACCATATTACCCAAGATAATGTATAGGTCTGATTTTGTAAAAGAGGTGGGTTATGTTATAACATTACTACATAGAGTCACTGGTAGTCCTGATCCCTTGTGCTATGAATAATGGATGTATTAGTACATATGTACTATATGAGAGAATGAGTAGTATATACATTGGGTGTAGCTAATCAATGATTCTCTCCATCAATAATTGTTGGAGGTTCAAACCTATAATAAGTTTCACATGACATCATATGTTGTTTACATCTTGGCTAAGGGGAGATTATTCCCAGGCCTAAATGTGATACCTGAATAAATAACAAGAGTGTACAACTACTACCCTGACCTCACCCTTAAAGCTAGTAAGTAACAATTCAAAAAAGTTAATGATGCTTTCATCTATAGCATCATCATCATGTTTGATTCAGAACTTAAGAAGGAAAGGTTTTCTAGAGAATCAAAAGAGGAAATTACTAAATGGGATTCATTTTTTATACAATTCCCCACATATTCCTATATTAAGGTAGTAGGCTTCAGTGGTTGTCCTTACACACTTCCCTATTATGTAAGTGATAAGTGGGAATTTTGGAATTGGTGAGGCAACTAGTGGAGGCCCAGAAGCTCCTCTCAGATAGAGATAAGGTAGGGATCCACTTCCCTATTTCTATTGGTCATTATACATGCCAAACTCTTTGGAAGGCCAAATGTGTAGAAGCAGAGATGAGCCAATTAAAATTTAAGACCCTAGAGTCTAGGCCATACTTTGAGCCTTATGGTAAAATCACCCATGCATTAGATTTGGAAGCATATGAACATGTGCTATACTATGAATATTATTGGGAGGATTATGATGATGAAGAAATGGTCAAGCTGAGGGACTATTCAAGAATGTACCTATAGTAGATAAAATATTATAACCAATCACTGGTTCTCGATAATTTAGAAGATGATACTTCTAGAATGGATCTGTTATACCTCACCTAAGTCATTTTGAAACCCCTACCACCATTTAGGTGGTCAATTCTTGAATCTTTTTCCCTATTTAATAAGACATCCCATGTCATCAATAGGACTATTAATTGGCTAAAAATTAAAGGGGTGTAAATCACAAGAGAGACATAGGAGTCAATGAAAATATCCTAAAATTAAAAACTGAGGGTATAACACCAACAATGGAGAGCCCTAGTGAGTCATCAGTGGGACATAAACAAAAGAAGAAAAGGAAAACTAAGACTAAGGCTAGGAAAGGAGAGTCAAGTAGGGAAGGGGAAGTTGTAAATGAACCCATAGATCTTTCAATAGAGGAGACATCACCAGTAGCACAAGAATCTATTGCCTCAGATCCTATATCACTAGCTCCTATAGCCATTATTCCCCCTTCTCCTACCCCTATAGTTAAAGAGGCTTTAACAATTCCATTCAAAATTCCTTTTATTTCATCACCATTGATTCTTAACACCACTTAATAGTAAATTGCCTTGGAGTCAGTTATTTTGACTACCATCCTATAAGCCACTCCAAACTCTAGAGTGAGTACTATTTTCTCCTCCTCTCAACCCACCATTTTCACCTAACTAACCTTGAGTGGCCCTATGCACTTAATTGACACATTTAGTGCCTTGGCTTCCACCCTTCCACCAGTTCCTAACTTCACAATCCCTATTTTCATTGCACTGATATCCCCTATTTCCACTATTTCATCCATGACATCAGTTGAACTTGGAGCAATTCAAGTACTTGGTGTAGTAATGGGTTTACAAGATATTTGTAAGGATAAGCTTACACAAACACCTCTAGAGCAGCCTACAATGTCATCTTCCCAAGAGTCTTCATTGGTCATAGTGTTAGTTAGTGTAGCTACATCATCTGTAGATTCTTTGTTGACCATGATAGATATGCAGAAGGCTACCCCTAGTTGGTTATCCCAATTAGTAGGCAAAAAGAGGAAGATAATGATTGACTACAGTACCTTGAACTTTAGAATGTCAAAAATCAAGAAGACAAAATCTACTCCCAAGACCCTCCTAAGAACATTCACTGATAACAAGGGAGAGATATGTGGAGATCATATTTTTCCCACCAGATAAACCAAAAGGAGATCTTGTGGTGGTAGATTATCAAGTCTCTCAAATACACCTTGGTTGGCAAATGAGAGAGGGACTCAAACATAATGTGCAGTTAGGTATTAACTCTCTCTTTTAGAGAATTGACCATGATAAAGCCACCAAGGATGAACTCAAAAGGAAGGTTGATCAGCTGATCAAAGCACTCAACTAATTTTTTAAGTCTAGTGAAACATCACAAGAACCATAGGCAGTGTAGCCAATCAATCCAGACCAAGATACAACTGATTTCACATGATAGATTACTCACATGGGAAGGGCTACTAAAGAATGGTCTATAGAACTGATTACAAGTGGAAATAGGGCCCTCACAGCAATGCTAGAGCACTATGGCATCATCATGGAGAGGAAGGAAATTCTAAAATCATAGATTAGTAACTATGAAGAAGAGTTTCAGACTTTAAACATGTATTATCCCAAGTTTACAACCATAAAGTCAATAGATATGAATACCCTCATTGCTGAGAATATACTGAAGAACTCTATTGAGCATGAGGAATTACACAAGGCTACCCAATTTTGAATATGAATATTGATTGAGTCTACTAAGTGATCCAAAGGGGCTCATGATAAAGCTATTGATGTGTTGTATGAAATTGATGGCATGATGAATTTAATGTCATGTTGACCACTTGATGATACTGACAATCTCTACCAGACGGAATAGGTTAAGGATAATTTTAATGGAATAGTTGAAAAAGAGTCTAAAAAGGACACTATTTATTTTAAGTTCAATTCACAAGTTCATACACTATGAGAAGGCAATTAATTGAATGAGAACTAAACTGCAGTGCATAATAACTTTTTGAAGAGAGTTATTTGATGTACAGGTAGATTATGTAGTTTCTAACATTTACTCTTATGGTCCAGACAAAAAATGAATACATGAAATATTTAAGGCCTTTTATGCCTACTCAAAGAAGTAGTGAGAAAAAATTGATAAGAAAGCTAAAGCTAGCATGAAGACTAATTAAATTTTCCTTCTCTTTTGAATATTTTAAAATCTTGTTATCATGTGTAATTTCATTTTGAAGACATTTTAATTTTAATTTGTAATTACAAAGTACAATGATGTATTTTTTAAAATCTTTTAAAGAAAGAGAAAACATGTATTTTTTAGTTTATGTCTTTTAAATGTGGAAGTTACAAAAAGCAAGTTGTAAATTGCAATTTCTATTTTGATTAATGTGAAATAAAAAAGGTGCAAATTTAGAAAAGAAAAATGCATGCCCCCCTTTTTTGTAAAAAGTGATTAAGGCTTGAATGTTAAAAGTCTCAATTTAATATTTCATGTTAGGGTTTGCATGTAAAAGAGCGTTGAAATTTTATTTTCAAATATTATCTTTTCTTTTTGAAGACTGAGTTCTTCTTTAGCACTACTTCTTGCATGGAGAGTTGTTTCCATCTATCATCCAAGAAGCCTTGCATGAAAACTCCATCTATGCCAAGACCACTTTTAGATCAACTCAAAACTTTTATGTACAATTTTCTAGCTATTTCACAAGTTTAGAAGCACTAGAAGAAGAGGAACTTGCCCCCTTCGCATGAGGGTTTCATATTTGTATGATCTCCTTCAATTGGGTATTCAAGTTCTGTTAACTACATCTCATCTATGAGAGATTTTATATAAATATGGGAAAACCCTATGGCCCAATATATATTTTGTTTTTCATTAATATTTTTATGCATTTTGAATTTATTTGCTACAAGCTATAGCCTTTAGAGAGAAATAAAGTCGAGTTTTGCATTTCTTATCTTTAGAATCTCTGTGTCATATAAGTTATTTAATTCTTTATGGAAGTTTTTATCTTTTTTTTCAATTTCAAGATAAATTATCTATGGTATTTTTTCCCTCTTAATAATATTGTTTGAAATAAAGATCTTTTCCCTTTGTTGAAGATTAACTGAAAATTGCCTCTGATTTCCAAATTTGCACAAGTTTATGTTTAAAATAAACTCAATCTATTTTTTAGCCTATTGTGCTTTCCAAGAAAGCATCTATAACCACTATACAAATTTTTTGCAATCACCATACTTTCATTTTTTTTGTAATTTCAATTTATTTAAAACCCCTTTCCTGTCAAATCCCTAGTTTAAGATACAAGAGCACTAAAGAGCAAGATTTTCACAAGACTAATATCTTATCAATTTGCATCAGATTTTAGTGAAAGTAAGTCAGCTTTTTCCATAGATTAACCTCAAATTTCCAAGGTGCCATGGATTTATAGTTTTGTCCATTATTTCATTAGGCACTTGCACGACAAGATACATTATTAAGATAGGTGTAATCCTAAGTGATACTAGGTCAAGAGACAAAAATACCCATTTTCTAGAGAGGTGATGATAACAAAAGGGCCAAATTACTTGTGTGTAATTGTTCCCTTCTTAAAATGCTCCTTATTGAATATGAGGATCGTATAACCTATCTTGAACTAATGAGGATGCACCAATTTCTTGAATAGTGGCATTAAAAGTGCTGATAAGCATGATTGTACTCAAAAGTGGCCAGACATCACTCATCTAATTACTCAAGCTCGATGAGGTGAATGACATGTTCTTCTTCATCAGAAAGAGAAACAAAATTTCTTAACCCACAATTAATGGATTAAGACCTCTAATGGAAGAAAAACCTTGGACCCATACACAAGATAGTATGGGGTTACCCCTATGGCCATTTAGAAGCTAGTTCGATAGGCCTAAAGGCTAAGATAGAGTATGAGATGCTAGTCCCTCTTGGACTAGGCAATGCTATAGAGAATCATCTTCTTTAAATTTTTATTTTAAGACTTTGATTTCCCATTTCCTTAGGGGTAATAATTAGAGGGAAAATAGAGCTTAAACCTAAAGTGTTCAGTAAGCTCATGCATATCAAGGCTTTGGAATCCCAAGCCATTATCAACCATAATCAGGGGACCTTAAACCTAATAATAAGTTGGTTAATGATGAATTTGGTGATGGTCTTCCCACACATACCACTAAGATGCATGGCCTCAACCCACTTTTTAAAAATAATCAATGGTAGTGATGAACTAGTGATGCCATCAGAAGAGGCAAGTTTTAACTCACTGACATAATCGAGAGCCCAAATTGAGAAGGGATAAGGGGATAAAATAGAGTGTAAGAGATCAATCATGACATTGATAAAATCCCTTGAGAACTGGTGCATCTTATACTTCTTGGTATATTAGATTTTGTCCTTAATAAGAGTGGGCCAATACTAGCCCATCTTGATAATACATTGAGTGATGGCTTGCCCTCCTAGATGGCCACCATAAATGCTCTTGTTAGACTCCTCAAGCATGAGAGGGATGTCCTTGGGAGTAAGGAACTACATCAACACACCATCAAGACCTCTCTTGAATAATATGTTGTTAATGATGACATAGTAGATGGTGAGATTACGGATTTGATATCATTCTTTTGAAGACATGGCAATGGGATAAGATTGGTCTTAAAAGTAATCGATAATGTCATGATACTAGTCAAACTTGGAGATCTTTATATGATTGACTGATTAAACCATCTCATTATGAAATACATCATCAACTAGTTTCACATTGGTGGACTTTTGGTTAACAATGCAGAGGTTAAACTCTTGAAGAAGCATGATCCACCTCACAGTCCTGCCAACAAGATGTGTCTTGTTGAGCAAGTAGTAAAGTGGATCAGATTGGACAATCATGTTGGTAGTTTGGCCCAACATATAATGTAACAAATTATTCATATCAAAAATGAGGGAGAGGACTTGACTCTCAACCAGATAATAGTTGAGTTTAGGGCCAACCAGCATTCAAGATATGTAGTAAATAGCTCTCTCCTGGTCAGTATCATCTTTTTAGCACAACATGCCCCTGATGGAAAGATTAATGAGAGAGGTATATAATATAATCTCACACCCCTCAATAGGTGCCATCAAGATGGGAGGAATATTAAGCATACATTTTAATTCTTTGAAATCCACTTGGACTTTAGTAGACCACAATAATGGAGTATCCTTATGCAAGAGACATGTGAGGGGTATGGATTTGTGATTATACTCCTCAAGGAAATGTCTGAGAAAGTTGAGTCTTCTTAAGAATTACTATAATTTTATGAATTTATGTGGGGGAGGCATCTCAAGGATTACCTTGATCTTATCAAGATCTACTTCAATACCCTTTTGTGAGATGAGGAAGCCAAGAAGTTTTCTAGTTGAAATGTTGAAAATGCACTTTTTGGGGTTGAGACTCGTGATACTCTCAGAGATACTAAAAATGATTTTGAGGTCTCACACATGTTCATCCTTATTTCAATATTTTCCAAGGAGATCATTGACATAGTACTCAATGATCTTATGGATAAGGTCATGTAAAATGTGGGTCATAGAATGTTGATACATGGCCCTAGTGTTTTGAAGACTGAAAGGCATGATAGTGTAATAGAAGGTACCCCAAGGGGTAGTGAATATCATCTTGAGCTGGTCTTTGGGTGAAATTTAGAATTGGTTGTGCCTATATAAACTATCCATAAGGGAAATGATCTCTAAACTAGTGGTACAATCAATAATCTAGTCTATCAAAGGAGTAAGAAAGTTATCCTTTAGGCAGGCCATATTGAGGTCTTAAAAGTCAATGAAAATCTGAATAACCCCATTATTTTTGAGAATGGGCACAATGTTATAATTCCATTATGGGTAGTCAATAGCTTAGATAAAGTCTACTTGGATGAGTTTCTTGATCTTGGCTTTGACCAACTAGGAGACTTTAAGAACCATGGGTCGTTACTTTTAATGAATGGGCTGGGTCCTATTATCCATAATGAGGTTATGAATGACAATGTCAGGATTCATGCCCTTCTTATTAGTGTATTTCCAAGATAATATGTCTAAAAATTCATGTAAGAATGTAACCAAAACATCTCATTCCTCAAAAGCAAGGCTAGCACTAATCTTAATGATTTTAGGCCTTGTTGAAGTGCCAAGGTTGATATCTATGGACCCTTCAACATCCATAGCATTACCTTCCTTGAAAGACTCAAGAATGAGAGGGAAACACTCATGTAACACATCAAGTTCAACCAATAGGGCATTCACCATTGGAAGGCCTAGGGTTAGTCCATCTATAAGAGAAATCTCCAAACCAAGGTGATCAATGGGATAATGATACTTATGATAGACTCGTGTAAGCTTAATGTAAGCCTTTATCTCCTTAAATAGGTTGTGTGTTGTAACATGAACGAAATAACACTTAATATTAGACTCAACCACTCTAGTGGTCTCAATGAGAGATGCATAGAGAGATCCTATACTCCAATAATAAAAGTGTGGCATAAGGAGGAGCTCAACATCTAGAGAAATTGCCTAGAAGATATATCTAAAAAGAGATGGGCGGTCTGGTGTCATAGAGTAGAAAATGGAGTCAACCAATGTGTGTTAAACTTTGAAGTATTGAATGCTAGTTAGTACTCAGTCAGATCAAAACATTCATTCTTAAATAAATAAGACTCAAAAATAGGGGGTGTATGAGAATCTATAGACCCCCATGAGGAGATATCTAAAGCCTCATCTGAGTTATTTCTCTTTGCATAGAGAAATGGCCAAGGATCTGGGTCAACCTCCAAGGTGTGAACCTCACCTTCATGCAAAAATTACACCATTCAAAACATGGTCAATGTGATGACCTGTATGGCAATGGTCCAAGGACTACCAAGAATCATGTTGTATGAAATATCAAGGTATAACACACAAGATTTGATTATAACTATCTTGGGGCCAAACTTGAACCAAAGATTCATGTACCCCATTAGTGTAACTATTTCATTATTGAAACTAACACAATTATAGTGATAATCAAAAATTTTCTTCTGATTGATCCTAAGCTTGTTAAACACACGTAGGGGAATGATATTTAATTTATCTCCTTCATTAATGATGCAATGCTTAACATGGTAATCATCGATGAAAGTCTTGATATAGAGAGGGAAATAGGCCCTCTTTTTAAGAAATAAAACATCAGGCAAAGAGGTTGGGTTGAAAGATAAGATATGAGGATGAGGGTGCTCATGCAATCAAAGTTGAATAACACTTCTACATCATCATGTAGTGGATCTTCACAAGGGAGACTAAGCTCATTGACGATGAGGCCCCTTTGCTCAGGGAAAAGGTAAAGAAGGTCCCAAATGGATATCCCAGTTAAGAGGCTCTACGACTCCTCTACGATAGAGTAAAGATGTTGTCTAGCCTAGGGGAGGATGTTACACCTAAAGTCAAATCTAACCATAGGATTCCCTACCCCCATGGACTAGACAAAGGGCCCACCACCACTAGTATCTCCATCAAGGTTGGTGTCCTAACTAGAGTGTATGTTGATAAATCACTCATACCCATTAGAGGCTATGTTGATATTAGTAACAACTTTGCTAATCTCATGCTTATCTTTCCCTCTTGGGTCAACTTGGGAAGATGAGTCAGAAGAGGTGGAAGAGAAAGAAGGGGAATATGGGGCCTTAGCCTTTGATTTCTTCTTCTTTTCCTTATCATGGTTAGGAAAAGGCTCCTTGAAAACATTCAACTTGCAGTTGGGTTTTGAAAGCTGAGAACTCTATGATAGAGGCAAGGCTTGATCATTAGACTTCTAGGTGGCACAATTATTATCATCATGCCCCCTCATCTGATGGAAATTAAAAAACTTGGAAGGGTCATAAGGAAACACCATTCATTATTTTTTTATGCTTGATTCAAAATCATTATTTTTAATTGAATTCTTACTCAAAGCATTCACCTCACATCCATCCTTATCTTTCTTCTCAAGAGAAGAATTAGTGACACCATCATCAGTCATATTACAATTATGATCATGCAAAGAGGACTTTTAAGAAGGGACAGGACACATGCCTGCATGTACCTCAAACAATTTGATATTTAGACACTCATTAATAGCTTCATCATAAGAGTTAGGTTCATGCTAGAGGAACTCAAGGTAAACCTCATACTTGAATGCTTATGTGAACATATCATAAAGTTGGTCATTTAAGAACCTATTTTTGCACATGTGAATAATTTAACACCATAAATGCACAAAATCAAAGTTAAACTCACCCTTGGCCTATGCCATAGAGGTGAGTGACTAGATGCCAAGGTTAAAGGGTCTATAAATATTGAAATATTAGAGGAAGTCATCCAGAAGGAACTGGAAACTAGAGAGAGATTCTAGTGGTAGATTCTAAAACTAGACAAGATCTTCAACTCATAGATAATGAGTGAAGATCTTCAATAACATGCCTTCATCTTATTCCTAATTTATACATTCCATCATGAATGTCATGATATGCTCCATGAGATTGGATTCTCACATCCCATTAAATTTAGGTAGTACAGGAATAGAAGTAAGAAGGGGAATAACATGTACCCAAAGGGCTAGAGGATTTTGATGGAGATCCTCATAAGCATAGTTGATACCAGGCTAGTGATGAACTCTAAAATAGGGTTCATGATGGTGATGGTGTTATTTATACTCATAGGCCTCACCATGACCATGATCATAGGGAAGATGATGCCAAGGAGGCTCTTAATAGGGAGGATGGTCATGATGGAAATCATCTCTACCATAGGGTGAAGAATGGCCATGAGAATTGTGATAATCCCCATGGGAGTGATGGGAATATGTGGCATACTCATGGAAATGGTCATGATGACCAATATCTCCATTATGTTGGTCATGTGCAATCAATGAGGGTTAATCGGTGGTTATTGATGCTTATGATATATATCTTATGAATCTCTAGTTTGTAAGTGGTAATCAAAATTAGCATGCTCATCAAAAACTCTAAAATAAGGATTAAGAGGATGGGAAGAAACCCTAGGATGTGGATACCTCACTAATTTATAAAAAATATAACCCACAACATGGATATGGGGATGTCATTGCTTTATAGTCTCTAACTAGGAAAGAGGTGGGGAACTCATGCGAAAACTAGTTGAGGAACTTGACATTGAGTGGGTGTGGGATCTATTTCTAGAGGAAGCACATTGCTAACTCCTAGGGGAATAAATAATGACTCCATTCACATGAAGACATATACAATAATAATTAATGATTGTATGTAACTCATTAGGTCCTAGCTGTGCAAGGAGATCCTCATCACCTTGAATGGTTGAATGAGGCATGCTATGAGGCTGAGATAAAACATCCTTAGATAAATGAAGCTCAAACTAGTGAAAAGGATATTGATTCCATTGGTTATAGTCCTACCAATATTTTTCCCTTTTGAATTCAAGAGAGTGTAGACTACCATGTTGGGTTGAGGGAAGCTCTTGGGTCCTATGCTATCTATGGCATTCCATTATAGATACAGCTTGCTCATTAGTGAGCTTAAGGATGAGACCCTAAATCCATCAATATTGGCATCCCAAAGGTGGGATATCAGCCATAGATGCAATGAATCATGAGCAACACAAAAGATAACAAAAAAGGCAAATTGATGGAGAACCAATAGGGAGAAAGACACACAACTAAAGTAGGAGAAAACAACCAAGGGGAGAACTGAAACACAACTAAAAGCAAAGCCTAACAACTAATAGAGGAGAGTTAGGTAAGAGATATCTAAATGGGATATAACTAATGTGAAACCATATGTGAGGTCCCACTGGGCATACTAGAATGTAGTTTCAAGAATCTAAATAGAACCACCAGTATTTGGCAAGGTACTAAAGCAAACCACTAAGAGGTTGGAGGTTTCAATGGTTTTATGGGATACAAGAGATCTATAGTGGTTATCTAATTTTATGGCTTACATCAAGCTATAAATAGACTTGAAAACCAATTTGGGGCTATCACGAATAGGCACACAAAATATGTGAGTACCTTTAGTGGGTCCAACCATAGTAAATTAAGTAGCTAAGACTAGACTAATGATTGCATAGACAAAGCAAAAACAACAATATCAAATGAGGAGAGATACCAATTAAAATGTAAATATAAAATCTAAGGAACTTTGAGGCCAAACAAAATATGTTTTAATTAATAAAGACATTTTAAATAAAGGGTTCAAGAGCATGCCTATTCTAGATTTGAGCTATCTTTCCAAATCAATACTACCATTTTCTAACAATGCAATGTTCTAGTTTAGAAAGAGAGAGAATGTTTAAGTGAGTTTTCTAGTTCATCTTGAGCTTATATATCTCTACTATGCAATGAGTAATGTTTCCAAAGAGAGAAATGATATGAAATAAAGTAATATTTCAAGCAATGAGACAACCCTGAAACCATGTCATTATGACTAAGTTACTCCAAGTAGAAATAGTTAAGATGGCCAAATCACTCATGCCAAAATTTACTCACCCCATCTATATGAATGAGTATAATAGTAGAGGTTTGGTTAAGATCAAAATGTTAAAAAATTTACAACTGTGACTGATGATCTACTTTCCCAACTACAACTGCAGATTCACTATGCAATTACCTAATAAACATAGAATTAGGTGTCAACTCAAATATATTTCTTGAACTGATGTGAGTGATCTCATAAATAGATAGGAGATTAGTTTAAAATGAGATAACACAAAAATGTCCCATCACTCACTTCAATAAACCCTCTCCCAATAGCTTCTATAGAAGCATCATCATTGATTAAAATGAAAGGAATAGAATAGTACTCTAAAGATGAGAAAATATCCTATGATGAATCCATGTGGTTTGAGGCACTAGAATCAATTCCCCATGTCAAAGGTTGGGATGCGACTACAACAAGGGCTTTTCCCTTACTACTATCTTTTTATTTAGAAGACTCATGTGCTCATGAACTTTGTTTGAATTAATCAGAAAGATTAGTGTTGTTTTTCTCAAGCATCTATTTCAATTGGTTAATTTATTTATTCATACATTTGGTTTCATTCTACCCAATTTTCTTATAGTAGGCACATGTGAGTCTCTCTTTCTTTGGTTTCCTACCAGAAAAGGAGGTCTCAATTGATTCTTTCGACTTAGCATCAATTTTCTAACCCTTTCTTTGCTCTTGGTCCTTTTTATTTTATTTATTCTCCTTATTGTTGGAAGACTTCTATTTATCATGACTCACAATTAAGGCATGTGATTTATAAGATTTAATTATACCCATCTAAATAATATTATCTTGATCCTAAGTCATTTTAGTGTTAGAGTGGGCCATAGTCGAGGATCAAGATTGGATAGACATAAATGCATAAATATCTAAAACATGCAAATGAAAATATGTAGAAGAGATAGTTTATTATAGAGGTGAAATCAAACGTGAGAAATGAGAATTTTCATAATGATTCATTAAATTTCATTAGCCAAATATATTTAAGAAAGGTATATTATATAGAAAGGCAAAAATCAACTCAAAATTAGATAATAAGGTTAAGCTATATTTTCCCTAATGATATAAAATGATAGCTAAGTGACACCTAAGTAAGATAAACAACATATGTATCAAAAACCATATGATGGTATAAAAAACCTACACTAACACCCCCTTAAGTGTAACTTAGGTGGGTTAAAAAATTGGGTTTCATAAACATGGCCTAATGAGGTACCCAAGTACATAGAAACCCCCCCCAGGAGAATAGAGAGAACCCCTTAGATTTAGAGAGACAGATAAGGAAAGAAATAAAAATCCCCCTAAAATAAGATGATAGAATTACTTGACCTTGAATAAGAACCCATAAATGAAGATACTTTCTCTTAATGAAATGTTTGGTGAATATATTAGTAATTTACTCTAAAGTTTAAAAGTAGTAGAGATCAATGACTTGATCATGAATAAGCTCCCAAATGAAATGAATGTGAATCCTGATATAGTTGGTCTACTGATACAGGACAAAATTCTTTTAAATATGGATGGTACATTGATTGTCACAAAAGATGATTTTTGGTCATAAAAAATGGATACCAAACTCAGTGAGGATACATTAAATCTAAATATCCTCGATGGTATCACTAACATCTTCTCTATATTTTACCTCTATAAAAGATAAAGTAATAACATTATACTTCTTAATTGACCATATAATTGGTCTTAAACCAAGGGAGAAAATATATCCTAAAATAGACTTATGATTCTAAATATTTCCAGCCTAATTTGAAATCTAAATAT
Source organism: Torreya grandis (assembly GCA_037957365.1). NCBI lineage: Eukaryota > Viridiplantae > Streptophyta > Pinopsida > Cupressales > Taxaceae > Torreya > Torreya grandis. Next base: position 791,203 of record JARHVA010001879.1, on the reverse strand, counting down.
CCTCGATGGTATCACTAACATCTTCTCTATATTTTACCTCTATAAAAGATAAAGTAATAACATTATACTTCTTAATTGACCATATAATTGGTCTTAAACCAAGGGAGAAAATATATCCTAAAATAGACTTATGATTCTAAATATTTCCAGCCTAATTTGAATATGTATACCCAATTACATCAACATTAATGCCTGCTCCATAGTAAATCTCAAAATTATGAGTACCCTAAATGTAGTGGAGAATATGTTTAACTTATTTTCAGTGTAGCTCATATGGTTATTGTATAAATCTAAATACCATGCCCACTACATATGAGATGTTAGATCTAGTATGAGTGATATAGATGAGACTACTAGGAAGTTTTTAGTACAAGGTAGCATCAACCAAAGGAGATGGACAATCAACCTTAAGCTTCACACCATAAAAAAAAGATTTGGAGCTAGATTTTAGTCAACCATGTTAAACCATGTAAACAAATCAAGAGAATACTTGGATTAACCAATGGTGATCCCAGAGTTAGACTGATAAATTCAATCATGAGGAAGTAATGCAACAAGCCCAAGTAAGTCATTAAGAACCTATCAGACAAAGAAGTTTTCACTGATGTGATAGAGGATGGAAAACTCCTAGTGATCAAAAGGTTATCCATATAGATAAATATAATTAAAAGTGAGTCATCCTACCATAAAATGTAGACATTAGGATCAAAATTGCATGTAGTGAACCCAGCCAAAATAATAAAGGATTACATCTTAGCATACTAAGCCTGAGGAGCTTGTTTGAGGCCATAGATACATTTACGAAATCTAAAAACTAAAGAAGAATCATGCAAAAAACATTGTGGTTACTTCATGTATATCTCTTCCTTGAGGGATCCGTGAAGAAATGAACTCTTCACATCCATCTGATGAACATCCCAATGATGTGCTATGGTAATTACAAGAGTGAGTCAGATTAAAATCATTTTTGTAATAAGGGAAAATGTCTCAGTATATTTAATGTTAGATACTTGATAAAAACCCTTTCCTAATAAACATGATTTGAGCTTGCATATAGACCCATCTACTTTAAATTTTGTTTGATATATCCATCTAATTCAAATAAGTTTTATTCCCTTAGGAAGAGGGGCTGAATCCCAAGTGTTGTTCCTAAGAATCAAACCATATTCCTCTTCCATAAAAGTATCCTAATTGTTTGATGCCTCACAAAATTACTATGGATCAAAAATAGATTCAATGAAGGCATGTAGGACATTCTAAAATTGTGAACATGCCTATTTGGTGTTTGATGGATCTCCAACCCAATATCCATCACTTTGAAGTGTCTATATAGACCAAAGAGGACTAGAATTTAGAGTGTTAGGAAGAGATTAATCATCCTCTAAATATAGTCTAGGAGAAGAAGGAGGTAAGTATCCATCACTACTCTCATCATCAGGACTAGAGGAAGAGTCTAGATCATCAAGAATCTAATCAAGTGGATCAAAATCATCAAATCCTAGTGAGTCCAACAAAGAGGGAGAAGTGTCAAGTGTGGAGTATAGAGGAGCTTTTTGAAAATGAACACTTTTCTCAATAAAGAAACTTATGAGTGGTATAATGGATAAGCTTGTATTCCTAAACAACCTTATGATATCCAATGAATGTGCAAGGCTAACCTAAGGTTCCATTTCAATATGTTTATTATTAAGAATACAGGCCATAGTAGGAGATGTAAACACTCAAAATTTATTAATTGTGAATTTTTTACCACTTCATGCTTTAAAAGTATTGACTCCCTTCAATGCTTTATGAGGAACCTAGTTTTGGATATAACAATCATAGTTGATGGCCTCAACCCAATAATGAGGTACAAAAGACTTGGATTGGAGCATATAGTTGGCTATTTCCTTTAAAGATTTATTCTTTCATTCTAAAACACCATTCTATTGAGGACTATATGTGTTGTTCGATCTAAAATCCTACTCCAAAGGGCACTTATGGGATTAAGTGTTCTAAAGAGAAAAGTGTGAATAATAAGGGAATTTCATCCTCTATTTTAGGATTGATGTTTGATCAATATAAGGCATAATTGTATGTATGTAGCTCCATAATATAACCTACATAGAATAGCTTCCAAGAGATACATTGTTACCACCAAAAGCTCAATGCTAATTATTCAAATTAGTATTTAAATATTCAATTTTTTATGCTAAAATGCTATGCTTTACTCTGCCAATTTATAAAATAAGGGAAGGAAGTTTAACTCCAAAACAAATATAAAAATGGGGGAGGGAGAGTAAAAAATAATATTTCTAGTCAAGTGAATGATAATGTTTCAAGAATTGAAGTATGTCAAGTCAGAGTTATACCACTATATTTTGGCTCAATAATTGCACAAGCTTATTGAGGCATAATTAGAAAGATCCTATGTGTGAAATAAATACATAAATCAAGAATCCTTCACTAAATATAAACACATAAAATATCTGTAGATATTGCACACAGAGCTTTTAGATCACTTTATAGTTGTAAGCACATAAAGTAGAGAATGTTTTAAAGGAAATAAAAAGAATTCAGAAGTGAATTAGACTGGTTGTTGCATAATCTAATTAATATATTAATTTATATAAGAAATCATAGGATCAATTCCTTTGCATAAACATAGACTTAAAACTAGAAACAATAGACCGGATTCGATGAGAAGAAGGCAGAGTCTAGACAAGTAAAATTTTTATTACAATTTTGACAATGTTTCTTTACACAAAGTGTTGACCTTTTAAAATGGATAATAACAAACCTTATATAGATATATTTTCCCATGAGGCTCACTCATCCCACTACTATGGTAGTTATAGAATTCAATGGTGATTGAGAATACAATTAGGATTTTGACAAATTTGCTTGCCAAAGTATGATCTATAATTAGAAGCCATACCTCTTTAACATAAATTAATATATTTTTTAGGACCCTAATTTGAATAAGTATGGATCCATGCCAAATTTACATACATATTTGTGTGAGGCATTCAATTTGCATGATTACTTTTTTCCTATCTTTTGTGTCAGTTAAAGGAATCGATGTACATCTTGTGCCATCTAGCAAGTGGTTAACTAGTATCCATATTTTTAGAGAATATTCAAGAGTGTCTATACATGGAAACCATGATGTAAGGGATGCAATCTGATGTAGCTAGTGAAATGATCAATAAAGGCTCTAGATCAGCACCTGATGTATACTCTCCACCCTAGTAAGGATATTCTTATGTGTGTTATAAAATGGAGCTTGAACTAGTGAGTAGAGAGATGTGAATGGATGTAGTGAAGCTCTAGAGAAAATAACCTACATGTTCTAACCACCATTATAACTTAAGCTTAGTTTTAATGTCTTTTAGGCTCTATTTTTATATGCCTATGCTTGCCTGTGAGCCTCTGGGTTATTAAATATCTTGAATTATACATGCACTCTATTTTACACAATATGAACTCTGTTATGTATTTAAACTTTAAGTAATGAATAAGAATGGTTGCATTAATACATGGTGTTCTTCATTTTAATGTCTTTCACTTCTCTATTGAATTGTACAATAAATGTATTAATTATAATGGTTTAATTTTAATATATGAATGTTGTGTTTAAGTGAAGTTTTGGTTTAGATCATTAATGGTGACCCTATGTTAGTAAATTATGTCATCATACTTTATTGAATTAGCCTAAGTATAGAGAGTCATGTACCCAAGCTTTCGTATCATTGACAGGAAACATTGAGCCTAAGCATGAATCCTTGATTTAAATTATCCCTTGGACTCGACTAGCATCTCCATGATGTTAGACTTACTTCAATAAAGATTTGTGCCCTTATGACAAGAATGAGATCCCAAAATAGGATTGAACTTATAGATCACCATACTTATCCTAGAAAATTCTTGTGTTAATGAATATTCTAAAATCCCTCTCTAAATGACCAAGTCTTATATGTGATGAGTTGCACCACAACACAACTAGCCCAATACGAGCCCCATTTCTTTCTCTATTGTGCTTCAGGTGAGTGCATAAGGCTTGCACCTTATGTGAATTGATGCCAACATAGTCAAGTGATAATTATTGAGTGCTACAAGAATATATTGAGTTTTTGCCTAGTTGTAATGAGTCCAAAACTGACTTAGACAACTAGATAACTACCTGAATTCATAAATGATGAATTGAAACCCCAATTATTCTATAACATTTTGGTTCTATTTTTAGGACCCATGTTGAATTTTATTATTGTAATGGTGAAATATAATAATGTTCCATCTCTCCCTTGAGAACATTGATTATTGGTTGTAATAGGTGGAAGATAGCTTTTCACTAAAGTACCCAACCTATAGAGGACAAAATCCAAGGAAGTGGTTCTAGAATAACTTGTATGATGTTATGTATGACTTCTTCTTTTAAAAACTACATAAGCATGTGTATCAATGGTTGGATGCCTATGTGACCCATAGAATATGAAGTTATGGATAGCACCTTGATTGGATGAAAGAGCACTTAGAGAGACTTGAGACTCTAGATGTCATTGGACTAGACCAGTAGACAAATGGTGGCAAGGAGCTAAATAGTTAAATGCTTGAGTTTGATGTTTCTACATACTCCTTCCCTAAATAAGTAGAGTATCAATTTTTATGTGAAGATTTTGGCATAGAACTCAAGAAACTAATGGTAGATTACAACTTTGAAATTTTGAAAATGGAAGGCTAAAGTCCTTTTGCATATGAGTAGTGTAATGGGGAAGAAGGGAATGCGTAAGTGAAGTGAAATGGAAGGGGATGAGTAGATTGACACTTAAGAGCTCAAAAGATAGACTTATAACAATAAAAGGCATAGATTGATAAAATATCTATAACCTAAAAGTGATAAGATAACCTGTAACAAGTGGAAAGGGCATGGGGAAGGATCTCTTGATTTGTATCAACTCTAGGAGGAGAGAAACAATGAAGCCATAGATCGAGCTCAATAGTTGATGGGTATAAAATGCATTAGATTCCTATAGAATTTTATAACTAAGATGAAATAGATGTGCCTATCCCCTTTGAACCTATGACACAAGATCATGCACTAGATCCCCCACTAGAATAAAAAAGAGTGATAATTGACCCTATTATCAACATTGACTTTGATCATTTTGCAAAATTGAAGTATAATTTTGTAATTGAATAAGTTATTCCTTATGAGGAGTTGAGTGAAGATACCTATAGACCATTGGGTGCTAGCTCAATATACAGGACATGAGTGCAAGCATTCCAGTTCAGTCAATGTCAATTGTGTAGACTAGGAAATAGCCTATAAGAAGTGACCTGACACCACAAGTGAGTAATATGATGCCATCATCATCTATGGTACTAGTAGTAACAATGAGATTAGTACCCAACCCAGTGGCCAGAGGTATTAGAATACCACTACCAAGATAAATACTGGGGGGCAAAAACCTCAGATACCATCTACACCCCCATAGTAAATTTACTATGAGATGATCATGCACCTGCCAGAGTATCACGACATGGAGAATGTCATAGAGCATGTGCTAAAGTGTGAACTAAAATAGCATGCTCGAGGTATCACCCAATCAAAGCATAAGGTAACCTAGTTTATGATAACTCTATTAGATGATTCCCATACCTGGTATAGGAAATTTGACCCTAACCAAGCTATGGTTTACTATGATACCTTAAAATAAACATTCTTGAAGGAATTCAACATAGCAGAGTTTGAATAGTAGAGCATCACCATTATTAAAGAGATTAACCAAGGACTCTCAGATAGCATGTGCTTGTATGATGCAAGGTTTAAGACTCTCCTTTCTAAGCTTCCTTATGATATACACCCCTCATAACATGCACAATGTTTCATTGGAAGATTGCTAGTATCATTTATAAGAACACTTTCCATGAAGACATTAACAGACCCTCACAAAGTGCTTAAATCCACACTCAAATCCTAGGCAGTTAGAAGCACTAACATGGGTATCAACCCATTCATAAAGGCAAAAATTATGTCGATGGACTCCCAACTCTAGAATCTAATTTCTAGTTCATCTTAAGATGCTCAAAGTGGATTATGGTGTACCGATTACAAGATAAAAGACTATAATAGACATAATTTCCCTCAAAGGATTGTATGTACATTAATTCTAAGTTATGAGGTCTATCATGAAGTTCATGATGTTTTTAACTCCCCCTAGTTGTATCATACCAGTCAGGTTAACACAACCATCTATTTCTACTTGTGTGATGCCTACACTCATACCATGATTGACTGTTAAGTAATTGTTGAGATGTACAAGAACATGGAAAGAGGTGCAAAGCAGGCCATTATAGTAGTCAGATAGAAAGTGACCCTAGGAAATAAGGGATATGGCCAATAAAATTTAGGCTATGGGATGAAAAGAGGCACCAAAGGGTAGGGTGAAAGATTCAATGGAAGAAAATTCCCACCACACTTATGTTACAAATACAACTTGATAGAGCATTATCAGCGTAACTACCCTATATATTTAATGTGTGGTTATTGTCGAGGAAAACATAAGGTTGATAAATGCCTTGAATTATAAAAAATTTGACCCAAGGTAGGCCTCACTTAGATAAGGGTGCAAGAATCATTAGGCATGAGCTAAAAGAAGATAAATGGACTCCAAAGGTGCAACTGACCAATGTAGAGATAGTCAAAGTATAGGCAACTACTCATAGTGGATTCCCAACTAAGCTGCCAATTATGTCAATGCTTGAGTTGCACTAGAATATGGGGAATAGAGATGCAATGAGTGTGTCACATGGTTAGAACCCAAAATTATGCCTTACGTAGACCCTTCATGCGAGAAAGATGTTTTGCATTAGGCAATGAGTATCATTCAAAACCTATAAGGAGAGCTTCAACTGGCATGAGACCTAGAGGCATAGGTTTTTTCTTCCCACAATAAGAAAGACATCTAGGAAGCTAAGATATAAGATCTAATGAATGTCCTACAACTCTTACACCTAGAAGGAATGTTTTCCCTATTAAAAAACTTGCTCTTGGAGCATGTGGGGTAAAATCCTTTTAAAATCACTATACCGCACATGGAGAGGGTATGAGAAGTTAGGCATATACAAAATGTGGAGTATGATCAAGAAATTTTTAATGCCACCATTGATGGATGATCTATATGTGAGGTCCTTGTGGACATAGGCACTAAGGTCAATATCTTGACCAAGAAAACCGAGGAGAATATGGGCAGGCCATCCTTGAGGCCTTTCCCTCATATAATTTTCATGGATAACAAAATGAGGATGTAACCAATCGAAATTTTGAAGATCACTATTGTAGATATCATAGGCACTGAATTCCATGTTGATTTGAGGTGATCAAGTTAGTAGAGTAAGATAATTATCTAGCATTCCTGAGAAGGCCATGACACTATGTAAATAACATTGATATACACTTCAAGAGGCACTATATGACCTTTGGAAATGATAAGGAGAGGGTAGTGATCCCCCTCTCAAGTGACCAAGGACCCCCTATGTATAAAGTGTTGATCTTGAGGATGAGATCAACCATATTTACAACATTATGATTTAAGGCATCAAGACTCTCAACCCTAATGATTAAAGAATGCTTTCTTGAGATGATAGTCAACCTTAGACACCACTGATGTTGCTTACGACTAATGGGTCAAATAATCTTATGAAACCACTAGTTGGAGGTGTCACTTAGTGCATCTAAAGGCACCAAAACCTATGAGGATTTGTTGGGTCCAGATTGATATCACTTCAAAAAAATGGGTCCCTTACATTAAGAGGAAGGAAAAAAAGTGTTTTGCCTGAATAAAGGTAAACTTATGGAGCTCCCAAGATATGAAGGTATCAAACCTATGTAAGAGTATGTCTGTGACATTAAATCATACATCCCAAAAGAGGTATATAGGATGGGTGCACTAGTGTATACTTTGAAGAGCACTACCACTTATTGGTGGGCAGCACAAAGGCTTATGTTTCTAACTTGGCAAGATGTGAAATCAACCATATGCACTAGATTCAAGAAAATAAATGAGGACCTGGACATCTCTACCTACTATGGTGATTCTAACCCTATATCACATGTGTTTTTGTTCAAAGAAACATGGTCTAACTATGACAAAAATACCCTAAGGAACATATGGGTACATGCCTTCTATAAAACCTTGAAGATGTGAGCATGAGAATGGTATGTTGTCAATGAGACATGTAACAAGACAATAAATTTAGATGTACTTAAGGATCATTTCATGCACACTTTCTCTTTTTCTTCATAAAACTTGGGATTGATCAAGCCATTGTAAGTAGTTCACAGGGTGGTGTTTGAAGACACTGAGATATTAGAGGAGTGCCTCAAAGATATGTTTAGGCAAAAGGTTTGGTGTGCCTAAATTTATTTTAATAACAAGAAATCCATAGTACTCAAGTTGAGAGGATGATGAAACATGGAATGTATGCAACTACTCGACCTTGAAAGAAAAAAAAGCTAGTACACTAAGTGGATGATAGCACCCCTAATGTGGAAGATCATACTCATCTTCACATACAAACAACTAAGGGAACTATGCAAGTCAAGACTCACATCAAGAAAGGAATGAGCCCTACCATATTCCATTAAAAACTACCAATGTATACAAAGGGGAACCAAAGATGGCTACTCTAGGTGCATATTGGTCTGATGCAGAGTTGGTGTGAATTATGGATCTTTTGAAAGAGTTCCAAGACTTGTTTCCTCAGAATTACCAAGACATGAAGGGGACCCACCCATCCCTTGGGAAAATGAGTATAAAATTATTGGATGGTGTAAGACCTATCAAGAAGCACCCTTATAGAATGAACCCTAATCTTTGTGCCAAGGTCAAGATGGAAATTGATGAGATGTTGGTCACAGGTGTCATCTACCCTATGCAAGAATCTGAATGGGTGAGCCCCATGGTTATTATCAGCAATAAGTATGGGTGCATCCATATTTACATTTATTATATACTATTGAATGTCACCTACATCACTAACCCCTTCCTAAATCCATTCACTAACATAGTCTTGGATGGCATCACAGGTTATGAAAAATACGCATTCACTGATGGGTTTTTAGGATACCATCAAGTCTAGATTGAGGAGGAGGATAAGCCTAAAATAACCTTTGTAACTAAATGGGGTTATTTCACATACAATGTGATTCCCTTTGGACTCAATAATGTGCCAGTCATGTTCTCCAAATTGGTGATCATCGCATTCAAGGACTTCATTCACAAGTTCTTCTAAGTGTATTTAGATGACTGGATTATGTATGGGCTCATAAGGGACCATTATGATAACTCACACCTCATGTTTTAAAATGTGTCATCAGTTAAAAATCTCCTTCAACCTCAATAAGTGCATCTTCATGACACCATTTAGAATCTTATTCAGGCACATCATCTACAAAGATGGTTTGCTCATCGATCCCATAAAGATTGTAATTATTCTATAGCTCCATACCCCTTCCATGTAGAGGGATGTTCATGCCTTTCTTGGCCATTTAAGATACTATAGAAAGTTCATAAGGAGATATACAATTATTTTGGCACCACTAGATGATCTCTGGTGTAAGGATGGGCCATTTTATTGGGGCACAACACAAGAAGAGGCCTTTGAAACCCTGAAGCTCAAATTGGCCAGCACACCTATTTTATAATTTCCTGATTAGATGAATCCATTACACATCCATATAGATACATCTATATCTATAATTGGTACCATTCTAGCATAACTTGGAGAAGGCAAAATGGATCATCTCATCTTCTTTGTAAGCAAGAAATTGACCCAAGTAGAGTAGAACTATATAACAACTGAGTGTGAGGTGTTGGCCATGGTCTATGCCCTACAAAAAATTAGGTAATATTTATTGGAAACCACATTAATTTTATTCACCAATCATAAGATTATTAAATTCATTTTGAATAATCCTATTCTCCATGGGAACATTTATAGATGGATAGTTATGTTTCAATAATTCTAGTTTTCAATTATTTTGAAGCCTAAAAAATAAAACTCCGACCCAGATCATTTATCCTACATCAACTCTAGTAATGTAGTCATGACTATTGAGGATGACATGTTGGATGTGTAAATTTATAGGTTCCATCATGTCCCTAATGAATTGATGGAGATATCCTCTTTTCTAACATCTAGATCTAAGCCCCAGACTATGACAACTAAAGAGAAAAAACCACTCACAACTTGTACCACCCCATTTTAGCTCAATAGTGGGGAAATGTATAAATTAAGCCAAGATGAAGTCCTAAAATAATGTATCTTAGAACATGAAAGGGACTCTATCTTACAAGAGTCGTATAAGGGGATAACATGATGCCACTATGCTAGAGATGTCATGATGCACAACGTGTTACAATTAGGCTTGTGGTGGCCAAGTTTATTCTAAGATGTAAAATATTAGGCCAAGGCATGTGACATATGTTAGTGTAAATTGAATCTTAACCACTGTGTTGAGATTCCTGTCATCTCCATTCTTTCCTTGGCACCATTTAAAAAATGGTCCATTAACTTTTTTGGGTTGATCACTCTCATAGCAAGGTGCACAAGTGCAAGATACATTCTAGTGGCAACTAATTTTTTCACCAAATGGGTCAAGTTAGTGCCAACAAAATATTTTAAAGTCACTAAAACTATAAGGTTCATATTGTAAAATATCATAAGTCATTATGGGTTCCCACTCAGTTTTACTAGCAATAGAGGCACACACTTCATTAATGAAACTATGCAGATCCTACTAACAAAATATATGGTGGCACACCATAAGATAACCCTTTATCATTCCCAATTAAATGAAACCATTGAATCATTCAAGAAGATACTAAAAACATGACACATTGGTTGAAAATATTGGGATGATTGAGTTTCAGTAGTATTATGGCCATATCGCACAACCTATAAGCATCTAAACAAGGATACACCATTCTAAATGGTGTTTGGTAAAGAGGTGGTTTTACCAATAGAGTTCATAGTGACCTCATTATTTATTATTCATATTGGTCATTTAGATGACCAATAATCTTGGAACAAAATGTTGGAAGACTTAGAATGCTTGGATGAGATGTGTGCCCAAGCAAGATAAAGTTAGCAGATAGAGAAGGTATGCTAGAAGCTCTGGCATGACAAGCATATTAAGTACAAGGTACTTATTGTAGGAACATTGGTCCTAATATATGACTTCAAGTACCTTAATAACCTATGTAAGATACAAATTAGGAGGATGGGTTTATATGTCATCCATAACATATTAGAGATAGGTGCATAAAAGTCATGCACATTGTCAGGTGAAATTCTCCCTAGGCATTTCAACGACAATCAATTGAAGCCTTATAAGCAATAACATAGTGATTGCTCCATCAAAAAATAAATTCTTGGTCACAATTCAATTATATTGCGTTGACCAGAATGAATTTTGGCACAAGCCAAATGTTTCTTTATTATTTTTATTGTCTTGTGTTGTTTTTCATGTTGAGTGAATAAGCGGTGCTTTGAGGCCCACTGATCAAAACCTCTAGCACTTCCATACATAAATATAACTAGGTGATATGAGAACGGATTATTTATAAGTGCCCAATGCCTAACACCTAAGTTTTTGGGTATGAGAAGGTCATCAAACTTAAAGAATATGAATACCAAGTGATAAATGAAGGCACACGAGCTACTAGTGCGGAAGAGATAGAAAGAAGGTGAATCAGATGATCATGTACAAGATATCAATAGAATAAAGTAAATCATTGTAGGACCAGTGTAAGAATTTTTATGGGGTAGGAGATGCCAAGGCAAGAGATGAAATCACAAAAAAATTGACCAAGGAATAAAAGCATGCTTGAAAGGAAGTGTAGTAGGAAAAGAGGAGATGGAACCAAGGAGGCTTAATCATGCACATGTGAAGTGTTGTGTCTAGGTTTCCATAAGAAGTTTGAAGTTCATGACAAGGTGAATGAAGCATAGGAATAATATTGTCTAGATAAGTTGGCATCCACCCCAAAGGTAGGTGGGAAGTGACCATTTGAACTACATGTCACTTCACTAAAAATGCAGTTAGTAGAATTTAATGTAGTGATGGTAGAGGCACAAAGATATATAATAAATGTGAATATGGTAGTGTATTTTCATGGATTTTGTGAATTTTATCATATTTCAAGAAATCCAAGCACCACCATGCCATTACTCACTATAATTAAGATGATAGCTAAAATCAAAGTATGAAGGAGCAAAAAGTTGATTGGAACAGGTTACAAACCTTAAGTGAAATTGAGCATAGAACCAAAGCCAAACCAAATCCAAAATCAATAAAAAGATACCATAAAGAGACCTAAGCACTCATATATGCAAAAGGATAATGATTGTATAGGGAGTGAAATTGTGTTATCATTAAGATTAGAATAAAGGAGTGTGGGGCAAGAATTATTAGAAAATAGGACATAGAAAATCTTTAATGATGTCATTAATGATGAATGAATATTGAGACTTGAAGTCACAATCACAGACCTTGCAACTATGAGAAGCACAAAGAAACATTAGAGGCTTTAGAAAAATCAATAGACCATGTTTCAACACTAGCTAGTTCAGAATGGGAAAGAAACTGATGAGTTCTGGTCTACCATATGCATAAAAAGATGCTAAAAAGGCATGGATAATAAAGGAGACAACCATTAAAAATAATAAGGCATAATTTATTGAGGGAGTGAGCATCATTGAGGTTGACCCTGAGGCACTCATCAAAATATCATATAGGGAATTTTAGTTTCCCTTAGAGGTCTTGATAGGGGAAACTTGGGTGTCTTTCATGTACACATGTAGGTTGAAAGAATGCAACCAACATACCCTGAGTAATGTGTAAGAGCTCAACCAAAATTAGGTGGTTGACATGGGGGAAAAGATAGAAGTGGGAATGGCATTATTATATATCTCCATCTGAGATAGGTGCATGACCATTGATATAACCCATCTCTATGAGTTTCCATGTTTTGACAAGATATAGGAACTCATACAGTTACTCTTCTCGCATATCCATGGAGACTACTTCTAATTTATAGGGAGGTAAATGAAATTATTTACATGCCTAATTAGTAGAATCATCAGGCTCTTTGACTCAAGTATAGACATCCATCGAATGATGGTAGATGATGTAGAAGTAGAGAGGGTCACAAAAATCCTTGGGTAATACAAGGGAGGATTTACATTTCTAATAAATGAAATATAGAACCTTAGCATGAGGGCTTAAGCACACCTTATGAGTTCCAAACTTTACCTTGATGGATGATGGATAGACATCACCAAGACCTACTTGTGCATTGCTCATCACATGATGCAAGGGGTCAAGTTTAACATCACTAAATTCATTATGGAAGAGATGGTGAAGAGCGTGCTTGAGTGTCACACAGTATGAGAGACAGGGAATATTATAGTGGTGATTATTTGTATTATGGTGAATTTTAAAATTTCTCATTGTGATTTTTGGTGATTCCAATGATATTCAACGGTTTCTCGATCGCCAATGTTTCTAAGTTTCCATATGTCCTCAGTTTACTGGTCGCCAAGGCAAATGTTTAGTTGCAGTTTCTGCCTGGCAAGTTTTGCCTTTCGTTCGGCCGACCAAGTAGCACCTAATGATGAACATTCACCGGGTTTTAAGTTTTTATTACATGCAGTATCAGACAAATCACCATCCTAGTTTCATTTAACCGTGGAGGAGTCGGCTCCTTTCACGTTATGGGAAGAGGAGTCAGCTCATTTCACCAATAGTCACAATTTCATTTGTAATATGTATAAAACCTAATACACAAAAATGCAAAGAGACATTCAATAAGTACCGCTCTGCTAGGCATAGGTACATTCAATAAATTACAAGTAGAAGTTTAACTTTAAACAGATTATCAGCCCATCAAATTTTTGGCAGCGCACTGCTCAAGACACATCGCTCATTGCCACCACAAAATAAACCAACAATATAGAAATAAAATAAACATTTAAGTATACTTTAAGTTATATTTTATTTATATACTTTCAGGATGTTTGAGAGGGGTTTCGGACCGCTAGGAGCTATAATGCAAATTCTAGGTTTTGGAGGATCTTATCATATTTCAGAGTTAGTTAGATTCCAAGGTTTCAAACTTAGCCATATTTCAGGGTTTCAAGATTTCAAGGAGACATCATAGGAGGTATGAACGCTGCATGAAGGGATGTATGCGTGATAGAATAGTATGAAAATATCTCTCGCAAAGTGATAGAATAGTATAATTTTTTTGTGGTTTTAAAATAACACAATTCGCCCAGATTTTACACATTGTTTGAGAGACTATGAATGATTCGCCAATGGAGATTATTATTTTTTCTTTGTAAACTATTTTTTTTGCCACAAAAAATAAACTTTTTGTCAGGGGTTTTACACCTTTCACCAATTTTTTACACCTTCTCTTAAGGAGGGGTTTCTTAAAGTATACCCTGATGAGAGACCTTCAGATGGGGGTCAATATTGATATTAATAGTCATAGAGGATATCAGTGTGCATAATGGTAATGAAGACAACCTTTGGGTCTTTCAGATGCATAAGGACTCCTTGGTATTGAATTACTAGGACTTTAATTACCCACCCTCCTAAAAATACAAGACACAAGTAATGGGGTAATGAGCTTAATATATTGAGGCATTCAGGATAGAATGATGCATCCTTGAGGAACTCCCCCAAAACATGTTTGAAATGGTGACCTTCACCATCATACATCTTTTCTATGTAGCGAACTTGGCACTAATAGATGGTAACCTCTCTGGCTGGCTCAAACTCCCTTACACATTTTTTGCAAAATATTTTAGGGAGTTGCTAAGAAATATTCCCAATGTATAGCAATTAGACATCCTATTGAAGTTTTTGGATATGGAAAGAAGTAGGTTGAGATGCTAGTGTGTGTACCCAAGAGGTAAATATTAAAAAGATGAGGATGATGACTCTAACTACATGGACCTCTATCCCCTTTAGAGGGTAATTATCATAGGATGCATCTTTAATTTATTTTATGAGATGAAATCTTGAAAGAAGGGCATCAACCCTGAGAAGGATGATGATCACCCCCTCTAGATCGGTGAAGAAGGAAAGCTAGTGCCAAGAATTCAATAGAATTCTCCCTCAAATAAATGGGGAGAAACACTCAAATAAATATAAGAGTGCATCAAGTTAAGGGTCACCTTTGATGAAGAATCAACTCCTTTAGTCCCAAAGAAAAATCATGTGACCTTTGTGCCAGGGATTGCTTCTTCTAGCAAAAGGAGAAGAAAAATGAGTCTAAGGGTCATGTTGTGATGCCAACAATAACACTTGTAGAAATGGAGGTAGAAGAGGCCCACATGCAAGCAAGGGAAGAAGAGACACAAGAAGAGGTAGAAGAAGAAGGGACAAAAGTCTACATTATCTAGGAAGAATAAGTGAGAGAGGAGTCTAGCATGGAGGAAGTTCAAAAGGCCCTCCAAGGTGGCACTACCATCACACTTGGAGAAGCAGAGAAGCCAACAAACACCTCATCTAAAAGGCCTTCCACACAACCTTCATAAACTGAGGAAGAAAAGAGAAAGGTGTGGAGGAAACTAGGAATGAGTGAGGTAGAAATTCTAAAGGCATTAGTGCTGGAGAAGAAAAGGGAGGCCATGAAGGAAGCTGACATGACTTAGGGAGATATTGAGAGAGTCAAAGCTAAGGAAAAGGTTGTCAACTAAAATAAGGTCATAGAAGAGAAGGCCAAAATAAATAATGCCAAGAAAGAGAAGAACACAAGCATAGAACCAACTAAGAAATCATTAGAGAAGGTGCCTAACACCCCCACCAGAAAAGTAGATAAAGCTACACAATAGGTGCACCCAAGTAGTAAAGTGGTGCTTGAATAAAAATAAGGCATTGTTTGTGCCTTGGAAAAATAATAAATGGAGAATGTCATTGTGACCCAATAGATATAAGAAGGCAAAGCTAGTTCCAAGGGAACACCCCTGGAGGTTAGTGCTAAGGAATCCCAAGAAGAAGAAATAGACAATGAATATAAGTCCAAAGAAGAACCCCTCCAAGAATAATAAGAAAAAACCTTAGAGGAAAGCACTGAAGAGAGAGGTAGTATTGATGAAGAGGAAGAAGAGCAAATGAATCTATCCATCATAAAAGAAGGTGTGAATTTGAACCTTAAAGAGAAGATGCAGAAGGGGTAGACAAATGAATATTTTTACATATTTTAATACATGCCCCCTAAATTTGCCACAATCAATACACACCAATAGATTTCATTTGCATTTGATAGCTACATGGATGAGCCTTACTTTGAGGCATCATGGAAATCCATATTGGGTGCAAATAAACTTGAAGAAAGGCATGACTCCCTTCTCATAAATCCTCATGCCATTACCTAGTTAGGTTGGCAAATGCACTCATTTGGATGGCCTTTGAATTCATGAAAAATAACATCATCAATGATGTTAGGGAAATAAAATGGAAGAAAATTGCCAAGGATGCTAAAGAAGACATATAAGCCATGAAGTTCAAGTTAAAGCAACTAGCTAAGTGCATAGAGGCCATCGAACCATCCATTTTGGTCAATGTTGAGACATCAAACCTCTCAGAGGTTGACAAAGTGTGTGTGCTAGTGGAAAAAATGCTCTTGAGTTTGAAAGTAGAGCTAGTACAAGAGGAAGAAGAAGACCTATGTACCATGTTATAAAAATATCTAGTTTCCAAGCTTGAAGAGGTAGAAGACCTCTTTGTAAAGCTACATAAAGGCACAGACATAGCCAATGTTATCTTTATGAACTTTTCCAACCAAGCATCAATCATAGACATGTGATTTAAGTAGGTAAATTGGGAGAAGGAAGAGTTGATGGCACAAGTGTACTTTGTGAGTAGGACAAAGTGCACATAGATAATGGGTAGGGTCAACATGCTAAGTGCATAGATAAAGGACCAGGAGAAAAACCTAAAAGAACTCTTTCATGCCTTGTAGACTAAGGCTTATGACCAAGGATAAATCCAAGATAGAGGAGTTAAAAAGGCTAAGGAAAGTCTAGAGGCATTCAAGGAGTTAGATAGAACTAATGTGTTCGTACTTAGTACCACCTATATAGAAATAAATAGCACCACAGAGGAAATCAAGCTCACTATCAAAGGCTTTTAGGACTTTAGCACCAATATAAGGGAGAGCGCACCTAAGTTATGTGTGCCTAAGGCTTTGGCAGCTTAGTTTGAGGGTAGACTAGTAATTTTATATGGGGTAAAATGTTGGGCCCCTAATTTAAATAAGTATAGATCTGCACCAACTTGATAGACATATAAGTGCGAGGAAATCACTTGTCATGATTATTATTTTGGTATCTTTTATGCCAATTAGTAGAATCAATGCACATCTTATGCTAATAGGTAAGTCATTAAATGGCACCCAAATTTTTAGGGCATCTTCAAGAGTGGCTACATGTGGTGACCATAGTACAAGGGATGCAAGGTGATGGACCCAACAAAATGATCAACAAAAGCTCCAGCTTAGCACTTGATATTTTCTCTCCACCTTAGCAAGGAGATTTTCCTATGTGCTATAAAATAAATCTTGAACTAGTGAGTAGAGAGATCAGAATAGATGTAGAAAAGCTTTAGAGAAATGATCATGCATGTTTTAACCACCAGTAGAACTTAGGCTTGGCTCAAATGCCTTTCAGGCTCTGTTTATACATGCCCATGCTTGCATGTGAGCCTCTGGGTTGTTAAATATCTTGAATTATACATGCACTCTATTTTATGCAATGTGAAATTTGTTTTTTATTTAAACTTTAAGTAATGAAGAAGAATGGTTGAATTAATACATGGTGTTCTTCATTTAAATATCTTTTACTTTGCTATTGAATTGTGTAATGAATTTAATAGTTATAATGGTTTAATTTTAATATATGAATGTTGTGTTTAAGCAAAGTTTTGGTTTAGATCATTAATGGTAACCCTATATTAGTCAATTATGTCATCATACTTTGTTGAATTATCCTAATTATAGAGAAGGTCATGCACCCAAGCTTTGGTATCCTTGCCAGGAAGTGCTGAGCCTAAGCATGAACCCTTGATTTAAAGTATCCCCTGGACTCAACTAGTGCCTACATGATGCTAGACTTTATTTAATAAAGACTTCTGCCCTTATGATGAGAATGAGATCCCTAAGTATGCTTGCACCTATAGATGACTAGGCTTATCCCAAAAAAGGCTTGTGCCAATGAATCTTCTAAAATCCTTCTCTAAATGACCAAGTTTTACATGTGATGAGTTGCACCATGGCATAACTAGTCCAATGAAGGCCCCAATTCTTTCTTTGTTGCACTTTGGGTGAGCATATAAGGCTTATGCCTTATGTGAATTGATGCCAACACAGTTGAGTGATAAATGTTGAGTGCTACAGGAATATACTAAGTTTTTGCCCAATTATAATGAGTCCAGAACTGACTTGGACAACTAGATAAGCACCTAACTTCATAAATGATGAATTGGTTATTCTATAATAATATTTTATGATATTTGTCTTTTTTAACTCCTTATAATGCACATACCAATTAATGACTAACATCATAATAAGTGTTTTATATTTAATTCTAAGGCTAATTATGAATAGATTCAAATATTAATGGTAGATCGTAGCTAGGATATTCTTGGGATTTCCTTTCTACCATGCATGCATAGGCTTTACATTTAATTTATAAATTGATCAAGTGGATGTGTTGATCTAGTTTGACTATACAACATTCAAGCTAAAATTTCCATTATTCACATTGAATTATGTTGCTTACAAACCTTTAAGTTGGGGGGAAACCACCTACATCTAACTATGTTGTGTAGACTTCGCACATAGTTTATTAAGGTTATCTGATGGTTTTAATGGGTATACAGATCATCAATTTCAAATTCATGCCCCATTGGTTTTGTAGCCAATGTTTCTTTGGTTTTTATGGGTCACTCTACATGGATCCTCATTGTTCTTTCGCTATATTATTGGCCTTGCTCCTATGGGTCCCATTTTACCACTTGGTAGTTTATTGACATTCCTAGGCTTTGTTTTACTATATATTATTGTCATATCCATGACCATATGGCCTCTTTTCATTTTCTCAAGTTATTTATTCCATGGATTCCATATTCACAATATGTCCTTAACTTGGCTTTCTAAGATATCCATTCTTGAGGACAATAATGTAATGGTCTCAAGCTTCTGAGGTTTAATGGCTCTATGCCTTCAAGGTTTTGGGGATTCAATAAGCTACCACACATCATCTTCTTAGGGCCTTGGGACCATAAGGGAATAAATTTGGCTTAATTCTTCAATGCCTCTAATATTTTGAGGCTCTATGCTATTGAGGTGGCAAGTTGTAATGCTTCAATACTTCTAATCTTCTGAGCTCTAGGTCATTGGGATGGCAAGTTATCATGCTTCAATACCTCTGATCTTTTGATCTTTAGGCTGTCAAGATGCTACCACATGGTGTGATCTCAAGGATAAGAAGTTATGAAATACTTAGCCATTTTTATTAAATGTTTTACCATTTAAGCAACTCATTTCAGAGATTTTGACACATGGAAAGACCTCAGGAAAACATGAAAACAACTAAGTAAATATTTAAAAATAAATGGCTATGAAAATTCAAATTAAAAATATTAAGTTCAAAGACAAAAAATGACTAAGTATAAGATTAAAACTATGAGATGACTTAGTCATTTTATTCAATCCAAAGCTAATTTAGTCCATTTTTAGAAAAGCGACTAAGTAAAGAATTAAAAGTGTATGAACATTTAGCCATTTTTAAATCAAAATGAAACAGAAATGGACTCAAATTTTTAGGAAGAAAAGCTATATAGTGGTTAGATAATCTACATAAAACTAAGGGAAAATGACCCAAAAAAGAAGCTTTAAAAACACAATCATGAAATTAGACCAAAATCTAATAATATTTAGGCAAATTTAAATAATCAAGTTAATGTAACCCTAGATGCAATTTATATGCCATAATTTTTATGCCTAGTGTAAGGATGAATATTTGACCAACAGACTTGGTCAATATTAATTAAGGACTCAGAAAAACAAACTTTACATCTAGGAACCTATTGAACCAAAGATCAATCTAAAAAAAGAGGGTTCCCATAGAGGAATTTTTAAAATGGTGTATAGTGGAGGTAACACTAATGGTTACTTCCTACTGGGAGATACTTCTGAGTATCTATAGAATTCAAAAAAATTAGTTCATGTATCTAAACATAAGCATTAGATATAAGTAACCTTGAGATAAAATCAAAGGAGTGGGTGCCAAAGTCTACTTTAACACAAGACATACTAAGTTAATTTATTGACAAAGAACATCAATGTGTATTTTAAGTGATTGATTCATTTATACTTACGCATTTATACAAAATCACTTAGAGAAATGTAGATAATTTAGAACTACTGAGGGAGTTACAATTTGGTAATTTCAATTAGGGGAAATGGTACAGGAATTGCTCTACTACCAACCAAGCATTTGTATCCCCAACATAGATACCTCTGGTCACTCTCAAGACCTTGTTCCACTTTCAACTAGGCTAGAAAGCTTATGGTGGAGGTTTTTAGAATCCCCCTTTTAAGGATCTTGAGATTTCACAAGTAATTTTGACTTTCTTTAATTTTCTTCCCATTTTCAAGGAGGTTTCCCATTTGTTCCATTGAGGGTTGGGGACCAAGCCATGGATTTCAAGAAAGTTTAGAGAGTCCAATGACCAGAAGAGATAAATCAAAAATTAGAGTGCTTTATGTCTACTTTAGATTTTTTATTTGAATGTATTTGATAGTATTTATATAAAGGAAGCAATGTTTCTAAATTCATGTGTTTCATCAATAATCATAAACCACATAATTTTGAAAATACAAAAGAAATATAGCAGTTCACACAACATGTTCAAGCAAGATCTTTATTTAGGCTTCAAGATGCCATTGATGTCACATTCACACAACAAGACATTCATTTATTTAAATTCTAATTAAGAAAGAAAAACCCTTTAAGACCAAAATAAGATATTTAATCTCAAAATAGGGGTGTGATGCAGCTAGACTTAACATCGAGCAAAAAATGGAACTAGGGAAACACATAAAAAGCAAACCTAATTAAAAGCAAGAGACAGGAAGGAAAATAAAAACAAAAGAAATTAATTATGGGTATTTTCAAGAAAGAGCATGTTTAAAAATTATTTGTACACCTACATGCAAAAATTTTAGGAGATTTAAAGGGAAATAAACATTAATCTATGTTACCTTCAGGGTATGAGGAATTGCCCCACAGTGATTTTGGTAATTTTCTCTTAGAAATTTGTCAAACAAATTTATATTGCATAATTTAGTCATGTGATTAAATTTGATTTGATAAATAACAATGGGAATAATATAGATAAATTACCTCATGTCTTCACCTTAAATTGTGATAAGGAGAAATGTCTAGCATCAATACATACCAAGAGGATTTTTAAAAAGATCCAGGGACAAAACAAACACACAACTAAAATGAAATTTCCCTAGGATAAACTACAAAATAGGAGAACTAATCTAATAAATAAAAAGAGGGAATCAAGAAAGAGAAATTTTATGCACACTATACATCACCAAACTAGTTCAAGAAGCTCATTATGAAGATGCGGTGGAAAGGGCACCCAACAAGTAGTTCTTTAGGAATTGCCCATTCACTAGTAATGGAAGATCATTCCCTTCTAGGTCCTTGAGGATAAAATCATGTTTCCCCAGTAATCCAATTATTTTTTTAGAGCCAATCTAGAGTGGATCAAACGTGGAATCCTAACCCCTATTCTCATGGGCTTTGTCCCATAGCAGCACTAGATTTGAAATCCTAAAATACTTTATTTTGGTTTTTTGTCAAATTAGTATTTGACAATGCTTTGTTGCTTAGTAAAATTAAGGCTTCATAACTAGCTTCTTCCAATTGTACAATGTCTAGAAGCCTAGAATTCACCTTTTTTTGTGTCTCATATACTATTGTATGAATTTATAAGTAAGAAACTTGAGTGTAGTTGGTAGCATTGGCTCTAGTCCAGAAACTAATATAAAGGACGAGCTCTAAAGTGCATGATTATGTTTAGTGTGATCAGCCCAAAGTGAAAACTTTAATAGTGATTACCACTCTCAAGGTCTCTCTCTTACATAATTTTTGATGGCCATGATCATGTTCTTGTTATTTGATTCAGACAATCCATTTCATTACACGTAGTGATTGGATGAGAATCTCAAAATGATTTCATTGTTATATGCCCACTCAATGAATTCTATCAATTAAAATGTAGGAATGTTATCATAAAATAATGCGACAGTGGTCCCAAATCGAGTGCTCATATTACTCTCCATAAATTTGATCACTTCACTAGCAATGTTATTTTTTGTTTCCACTACCTATGCCCATCTCATGAAATAGTTTGTGGTCATGAGAACAAACTTGTGGACTGTTGAGGATTTAGGATTAATGAATCCTATGAAATTTAGTCCCCATTAGGAAAGTGACATTCATTCTTTGACTAGTTGTAATGGCATTATAATATGATTTATATTTTAGTGAACATTTGGAACTAATGACATGTTCTGATGTGTGTATGGACATATTTGAATAGGGTAAGCCATTAGTATCCTACCTAAAGTATCTTGTGCATCATTGTATTTTTTATAGAATGAACAGTGCATAATTTCTCATGGAAATTAGCCATCATTTATTTAGAATTAGCTTTAGACAATCACTTAGGGTAGACACCTTTGATATTTCCTGACGAGAACTCTTTTATTAAGCATTTATTATGTTGATTTCAACCTGATATCCCTATTCTATGTTTGGTTCAATCTAGGAGGTGAGTCCCCATAAAGTAGGTAATGGATAATTAGGGTGTACCAATTATGATGCATCACTTTCCTTTGGTCCACATGATGTATGGTGATCCTTGGCTTAATCTTAGTTATCATCTAAGTTAGGCCTTAACCTTAGACCAACTTTGTAAGCTTAATTTTCAAGTCATATTATTGTAGCTTAGTCATCCATCTACCTCTTCTCTCTCCCAACTCATTTTGGCCTAAAATTTACTTGATAGATGGGTCTGGCATAATTACATTCACTTTATTCCTAAGAATATAGTTCCTAAATTTCTTCATAGCTTTAACCAGAGCGTAGGCATATTTATCCAAATTGGAGTGTCTTAGCTCTACATCCTTTAGATTGGTTCTTATAAAAGCCATGGGGTGTTCTTCTCCATCCAATATTTGGGTGACACAAGCAACAATGATGTGTTTAGAGGCAAATGGGTAGATATAGAAATTTTTGGCAATCTAGATTGACTAACACTGGTTCTTTCATGATGGCATCTTTTATGTCTTGAAATTATTTATTTGACTCATCATTTCACTCTATTTTGGCATCTTATTTCAACATAGTGTTTAGGGGTTTTATAATTTCAGAAAATCTAGAAACTAACTTGAAAAAAATTCCAAAGAAGAATTTTAATTCCTTTTTACTATTAGGCCAAGGCAATTTAGATGTTACTTTAGCTCACTTAAGATCAATGGAAATGCCTTCTTTTGTGATGATATGATTGAGAATTTTACCTTCAATGACACCAAACATGCTCTTTTTTGGGTTTATGGAAATGCCACACCTTTTGTATCTATCGAACACTTTATGCAAATGGTAGATATGATCTGACCTATATTTTTAAAATATAGTTAAATCATCCATGTAAATTAATATACATTTACTGATCAAAATTTCAAATGCAAACTCCATGTCCCTTTGAAGGTTGTTCCCATATTAATCAATCTAAATGACATTCATTTATAGAAAATGTGCCCCATTTCATTGTGAATGTAGTTTTTGTTCGATCTTCTAAATTAACCAAGACTTGATGTATCTCAAGAATCCATTTAAGAATACATCATTTGGGATCCATTGACCATTTTAATCACTTCATCAAGAAAAGGTAGTGGATAATTGTCCTTATTTGAAGCTCTATTCAAATTTTGAAGGTTTATAAATAAATAATTTCCTCCATTTTTGCATAGGTACTAATTTTACCACCCAATTGAAATGGCAAACTAGGAATATTATTCCAGTTGAGATCAGGTTGTGAACTTCCCTATGTATTAATGGTTCCAAGATTAGGTTTATAGGTATTTGCTTGTATCAAAATGGACTTTGATCTAGCTTAAGGGGAATAATGTGAGTGATCACCTCTAGGTCAAAAACTTTGAAGTCTCTATAGGCCCAAATAGTTACATCTGTATATCTTAACAATAACTTTCAAAACTGCTCAACCTCTATATCTATCCAATCAGGGCATATGTTGATAGTTTGGGGTTTCTCCAAGGAGCTAAGGTTGATGGTTTGACACCTCAGATTTGAAAATTAGGGTTTCTTAATTTGGTGTACAGGTTTGAATGTGTCGAATGCCTTTTCTATAGATATCATACCCTTTAGAATCTAATTCCCTTAGATATTTAGAATTCCATCTTTATCTAGTTTATCTCTAAGGCTATCCCAATCTATTTCATTAATTATTTGGGTTATGAATAGCCCAAGATTATTAATGAATTTGATGATACATTGTTCATCTTTAAAAACCTAAAAAATCTCTATGTTATCAGGGATAAAGGGACAAGGGACTAACTCAATGGAAAACTCTTATAATTCAGTATCATCAAGGGGAGTTAAGCTCATAGATAAGGATAATGATAAATTAGTAATCTAATTTTCTTTGTTAGGGATAAGGATGATGTTGATTATGTCAAACATTTTAATTAAATTCCAATATCTATGTTTATACCTTCTGAGGTATGATAGTTTACACTAAAATATGATCTTAACATGGTTGACTACCAGCTCAAAATCACTAAATACTCTTAGTTTTTTCACCTTATGATTTAATGCAAACTATAAACCTAGGATTAATGCCTCATATTCTTCCAGATTATTGCTGCAGGGTAATTTTATCCTATATGAATCTAAGTACATCTTCCCTTATGGGTTTATTAGTATAACACTTGATCTACTACCTTATTTGTAATGTGTCCCATTAATGGATAGGAACCACAAGCCTAGAAATTTAGGTTCATTACTAAATTTGTCTTTAGAAGGTTTCATGATTAGTGTATATATATTAAGTCAGAGGATACTAGGTGCACCCTTTCATTGACTATGTTGTACTTAGTTATCATATATTTCATTTTGGGTTCCCTATCTACTTTGATCTGATTGGATACAACTCTTTAAGGAAACCATTTGTGTTATAAATCATTAGCCATATACCCATTCAGGGATTTTTACCAATCCTAGTTGAGAAGCATCTCGTAAGCTTTAGGGATATCCATAACCTGGATGTCTATGAACTATTAGACTTGAGGTTCTGACTGAAGTTACATATGTACATTGAAGAGCTCCCCAACTACCTTAACCTTAGATTTATTGAGTTAGACTATGACTTTGTCTAATTTGATAGGATCTAAACCCAAATTTTCATAGATGCATGCAAGCATCACATTGACCAAAGCTCCTGAGTCTACTAAATAATTATGCATATTTTTTCCAAATAATCTAACATTCAAAAGAAAGGGAGGAGCCTTAGCATTATTTTATGTACCAACACATTGGTGTGAGCAATATTTTATTTTTATTGGGTTAATTGAACTAGATTTTTAGTGAGTGACTTCAATAGAAGGTCATGTTGCTCAGTAATTTGAGCAATCCCGCGAAGAGTGATATTTGATTTAATTTTATTCATATATTCTATTATATTATATCCAATTTTTCTTTGATACTATTGATTCTCCACCTAGGTTTTAATTTCACTAGGCTTAAGAGGTAGATGGTTATTCTTGGCATTGGGATTAGGGGGGGTGTCACTATTATTTGGAGGAGTTGAGGTAGTGAGGAGTTGTTGTGGTTGTTAGTTCATTAGGTTATAGTTGATCATTTAAAACTAATGCAAATCATGTATTTCGCTGGTGCTCTTCTCTTGCTTATTTTCCTCTTGGCTAGGGAATTCTAAAGTTTATAACACCATAACATTATTTGGGGACCTTCCTGCATTAGATGATTCATATTGGTTTGGGACCACCTCATATTCCTCTAGTTAGGTAGAGCTATTTCATAAATGTTAACTTTGGGTAGCTTATTGGGATAAGGCTCTATTTGGTTGCTTGGGTGATTACAATCTTTGTTTTGCCTTTGATAAGGGAAGTTCCTATTTGAACTCTCATCATTATATCTACCCATTTTCCTTTGTAGACCAAGGAAGTCATTACTTAATCTTTACACCATTTGTTGGATAGTATATAACTCATTCTTAGTTGATTATTGAGATATGGTCTAAGAATTATTAGTAATTTCTAACATCATCTAACATATAAATGGGGAACTACTACATTATTCATTAGGCTAAGAAAACCCAAGTGTTAGTTTGGGGCAGTGTGTCTCAAAGGCAGTTTGTTAGTTATGGATAGCAGTTGAGACAAAGGCAAGTTCTGATTTTCACTTGGAAGAAGGTTTAATGATGGTATGTTAGGTAATGCCTTAGGGATGGGAGGCATCACCTAACCTTGTAAATTGAGTTGTCTATCAAACTTGATAGCCTCATCATATGCCAGAGGTAAGGTTATTACCATAGGATCTCATCTCAAGAACATGGTAGTCCACAAGTCTAAAGCATTTTTATATATTTCCAAATCTAGCAGATCATCGAGCTTATAAATGGTGGTAAATATACTATACATTTTTTGAAACAAGCATTAAAATTCTTGATGGGATCATTGGGTTATTTTTTAATGCATGAAAACTATTGATACATGACACTTGGGTATATAACTTTCCCAAATTAGGCCAAAAAAGCACTACTAAACTAGTCCTAACTCGTGATGGAGTCCTTATGAAGGTTTAGAAACTATTTGTATGATGCATCCATGAGTGTGAAGGGGAACAACCTACAAACCATATTTTCATACTCAACATTGAGAAGTATCAAATCAGTTTTGTAGGGAATTACATGTTCCTCTATAGTCCTTCCTATGCTAGGTGTGAATCTAGGTAAATATCTTTCAAAGTTCCTAGGTAAGTCATAGATAGCCCTTGGGACATTTATTATAGAGGTAAAAAACCAATCCATAGGTAATATTGCGTTTATATACTGATTATAGATTATTTGAGATGAAGAGCTAGTGGACACTTGATTTACTATGGGTTTAGGTCTTCTTACACTATTTTGGGTTCTCTTATGAATTTTTAGTGGAGAGATAATTAGTCTCCCATACATATATTTAGACTATTTAATGCACATATTAAGATCCATCTTGGTTTAATACACATAATTTGGTCACTTATTATTAGTACTTCACATTCAAATTCACAACAAAAAAGTATAAGCAAAAATAACAAATGTTATTGAATGTATATAACAACTATTTCCAAATTTTCAATATTTTTTCAAGAATTTACAATTGCATTTTATCAAATTTTGAACTATAAAGGTTCTCCTTCTATCACCAGTTGTTTCTTAGTTTGAAATCTTTCTCCAAAGGGAACTTATGGGATTAAGTGTTCCAGAGAGAAAAGTGAGAATAATAAGGGAATTTCATCATTCATTTTAGGATTAATGTTCGATCAATCTAGGGCACAACTACAAGTATGTCACTCCATGATATAGCCTACATAGAATAACTTCCAAAAGATATAATCTTACCACCATAAGTTCAATACTGATTGTTTAAACTAGTATTTAAATATTAAAAAAATTGATGCTAAAATGGAATGCTTTACTTTGCCAATTTACAAAATAAGGGAAGGTAGTTCAGCTCCGACATAATATAAAAAAGGGGAGGGAGAGTAGAAAAGAATATTTCCAATCAAGCAAATGCCAATGTTTCAAGAACCGAAGTATGCCAAGTCACAGTTATATCATCATGTTCTAGCTCAGGAATTGCACAAGCTTATAGAGGCACAATGGGAAAGCTCCTAGGGATGAAATGAATACATAACACAAGAATCCTTCACTATATATAAACACACAAAATGTAGATATTATACATAGAGCTTTTAGATCACTTTATAGTTGTAAGAACATAAAATAGAGAATGTTTAAAAAAAAAAAAAAAATTAAGAAGTGAATTAGACTAGTTATTGCACAATCTAATTACTATATTCATTTTGTAACAAAGCATAGGATCAATCCCTTTGCATAAACATAGACTTAAAACTATAAATAATGGATCACATTCAATGAGCAGAAGACAAAGTCTACACAAGTAAAATTTCTATTATAGTTTTGATAGAGTTTATTGTCAACCTTTTCAAAGGGAGAACAACACCCCTTATATAGACATATTTTTCCATAAGGCTCACTCAGCCCACTACCAGGGTGGTTAAATAATTTAATCATGATTGAGAATTCAGTTGGGATTCTAATGTATGATTCTAACATATTTGTTTACCAGAGCATGATCTGTAATTAGATCCATGCCTCTTTAAGGAAAATTCTTGTCTTTTATGCTTTATCTCTTCTAACTCCTTATAATGTACACACAAAATAATGACTAACACCATACTAAGTGTTTTACATTAGATTATGGGGGATAATTATGAATATATTCAAATATTAATGGTAGATTATAGCTGGGATATTCTTGGGATTGACTTTCTACCATGATTGGATAGGTTTTACATTTAATTCATAAACTGATCAAGTGGACATGTTGATCTAGTCTGACTATAGGACCTTCGAGCCAAAATTTTCATTTACTCACCTTGAATTATGTCACTTTTTAACCTTTCAGTTGTTGGGAAACCACTTGCATCTAACTGTGTTGTATAGACTTTGCACTTAGTTCATTCGGGGTATTTGATGGTTTTGAAAGGTATACAAACTATAAATATTAAATTTATTCTCTGATGGCTATGCATCTAATGTTGCATTTGATTTGATGGGTCTCTACCATATGGCTCCTCCTCTCTCTTTCATTATATATTGACCTTGCTCATACGGGTCTCATTTTGCCACTTAGCAGTTTGTTAGCATTCCCAAGCTTTGTTTCATTGTCTATTAGTGTCATATTCATAACCATGTCACATATTTTCATTCTTGTGGGTTATTTATGCCTTAGCTTCCATTATCTCCACATGTCCTTTCTTTGTATTGCTAGGCTCTTAGTTATTTTAGGCAAATAGTGTAATGGACTCGAGCTTCCAATGTTTAATGGCTCTATGCCCCTAAGGTTTTAGGATTTCGATGAGTTGTCACAAATCATCTTCTCAGAGCCTCATGACCATGGATGATTAACTTTGGCCTAATGCTTCAATGCCTCTAGTCTTTTGATGCTTTAGGTTACTAGGGTGGTAAGTTATAATGATTCAATGTCTATGAGCTTCTAAGGCTCTAGGTCATCAATATGGTGAGTTCCAATGCTTCAATGCCTCTAAGCTTTTAAGGCTTTAGGTTGTTAGGATGGTGCCACATGGCATGATATTAGGGACTATAATTTTTAAAATACTTAGCCATTTTTATAAAATATTTTGCCTCCAAAGCTACTTAGCATTGAGATTTTGACACATGGAAAGACCTGTAGGAAAACATGAAAAAGATGAAGTAAATATTTGAAAATAAATGGATACAAAATTTTTAATTTTAATTATTAAGCTCAAATATGAAAAATGACTAAGTATAAGATTAAAAATATGAGATAACTTAGTCATTTTATTCGATCCAAAGCCAATTTAGTCCATTTTTAGAAAAGTGACTAAGTAAAAAATAAAAAATGTACGAATATTTAGCCATTTTTAAATCAAAATGAAACAAAAATGGACTCAATTTCTTAGGAAAATAAGCTATAAACTTTGTAGTGGTTAGATAATTTGCATGAAACTAAGGCAAAATGACCCAAGCCAGAAGCTTAAAATGTGTTTTAAAAACACTAGCATGAAGATAGACCAAGACCTAATAGGATTTAGGAAACTTAGATATTAAAATTCATAAAACCATAGATATAATTTCAATGCCAAGTGCAATGATGAAGATTTGACTTACAGACTTGGTCAATATGAATGAAGGATTTAGAAAAACAAACTTCACATTTAGGAACATATTGAACTAAAGATAAATATGTAAATAAGAGGGTCCCCATTAAGGAATTGAAAATGGGGTGTGTTGGTGGAGAAAATAACAATATATAAATGTATATTGTAGTTTAATCCTCTTTGAAGTGCAAAATTTCTCAAAATGGTTACTGACATACTCACCACCATTGTCTATACATAAAATTTTGATGGACTTACCTGACTATTCTCATACAAGTGCCTTGAAGTCTTGAAAATATCAAAGACCTCAAAATTATGCTTAATAAATTCATTCAAGTATACTTCAAAAAGTCATTAATGAAAGTAGGCATGTATTTAGTCTTGTTGAATGAAGGATCTCGAAATAGACCAATAATGTCACTATGAACTAAGTCCAATAAATGTGCATCTTTCCATGATTTACCTTTGTCATGATTCTCTTTAAGATGCTTACCAAGTATGTAACCTTGGAAAACTCTATCAAAAAAATTAACATGAGGAAACTTTGAAACCATACCATTACGACTAAGTTTATCTAGGTAAAAATAGTTAAGATGGTTGAATCATTCATGCCATTATTTACTCACCCCATTTGTATGAGTGAGTATGGCAGTAGAGGGTTGATCAGAAGTAAAATGTGATAAGTATACAATTGTTATTAGTGATTTATTTTCCCAATTGTAACTATAGAGTCACTTTTCACTTCCCTAACAACCATAGAATTAGGTGTGAACTTAACTCTCTTGCCTAAACTGATGTGAGTGATTTGATAAATAGATAGGAGTTTAGTTGACAATGAGGGAACACATAGAACATCTTGAAATGTCCCATAAATCAATTCAACATACCCTCTCCCACTAATTTATATGGAAATACCATCACCCAATAAAATGTAAGGCATATAAAAAGGCTCTAAGGATGACAAAAGATTATGGGATGAATCCATGTGGTGTGAAGCACGAGAATTAATCACCCATGTGGAAGGTTGGGATGTATCTATAACAAGTGATTTTCCCTTAATATTATATTTATCCTTAGAAGACAAATGTGTAGATGAATTTTTTTTGACCAAATTATGGATACTAATGTTTTTTTTCTCAAGCATCTTTGTCAATTGATCAATCTGTTTCTTCATGCATATGGTTTCATCATGCCTAGTTTTCTTACAGTAGACACATATGAGCCTCTCTTTTTTGGGTTTCCTACCTGAAGAGGAGGTCTTATGTGATGATTTAGACTTAAAATTAATTTGTTGACCCTTTATTTGCTTGTGGTCCTTCTTGTTCTCTTTATTCTCCTAACTATTGGAAGTATTTTATTTGTCATGGCTCATAATTAAGGCATGTGATTTAGAGGACTTCATTACACCCATCTACATAAGATTATCTTGCTCTTGAGTCAAGTCAACAATAAAATAATCAAAGGATGACATAGTCCATGTAGCTCCAATGGCATGATTAGTAGTGTGGAAGGTAGAAAAGAAAATAGAATAGTTAGAACCTAGTTTAGTAAGGACTGAAAGAATCAATCATTCGTCATTTTTATCAATGTTGCATAGTTTCCACTGCAACCTAAGTGATTTGAATTTGGTGAAAAAGTATTATATAGATACAAAGTTTATTGGAATCAAAATGATGAGTACATTCTCCAAATCATGACCCATCATAATATCTATCTTTTTAAAGAGTTTTTCTAGTATGGTCCAAACATCATTAAGAGTATTTGTAGATAAAATGTGAAAGAGCAAGTTAGGAGAAATAGATAGGGATAATAGACTATAGGCCTTATCACATCTATTAAAACACTTCACTTTATCTCCATATGGTGTTTGTTATGCTTTGATACCCATCATGATTTGGTTTAAACCTTTACTAAAGTACATTTATACTTTGGTTTTCCATTTGTGATAGTTGAAGGGTGTAAGAAGTGGAACTAGATTCTGATCATGGTGCAGAAAGAAAGTATGTGCTAAAATTTTAGTGTGAAATAAAAAATTAAATGTAACTCTCCTAAAAATTACATAGGTTCAATTTTAAAAGGATTGAGAATAACACATATGTATAGATCTCAAAAACTCACTCTTTAAAAAAGGCATTTGAAAAGAAGCAATAAGCTAAAAAATTATGTGAGATTGAAGTTCTTGCTCACAAAAGAAATCTCCACTTTGCATAAATATTTGGGTGTGCAAAGGTTTAAGACCAAATTTAAAGCAAAACTTAAGGCCCCTGAGGTTGGTTGTGACCAAGGGATAAAATCCCTTATGACTAAGGGCTGTTAGGACTCGGAAGCACAATTGATCACCTTTGTATAAGCAACTTAAATATGCGGAATTAACCAGAAGTAACAAGTAACTAGAAATCAAAAATAACACAGAATATGAGAGACAATACCCAATTGTATTAATACTCTTACAGAAAAGAATTACAAATGAAGAGACGCCACACTCTTCCACACCTTACAGGCTTCCCACACCAAGTGTACAGTAATTCACCTTCAAGAGCTCACTCTCTCTCTTACGGTCCCAATACACAACTCAAATACAAAGTTGGTGTTCACCTCCAACCAGTCAGTATCACTACAGCCAGTACACCGAGTATACACACATACTCAACCGAGTACATAATGCACTCCAAGTAGATCTCCCATGAACTTGTAACAACCTGCAACTCAAATGATCTTACTTTGGAAGGATCTACCTTGCCTTCCTCTTTGCTCTCTGACCGAGTACACACCGTACTCCAAGTAGATCTCCCTGATCTTGCTACCTATTATGTTGTTATCACCTTGATCCTACTGCCACCTGTAGATCAACCTAGTTCTGCACACCTACAAACCTAGACCTTGCACACACACACTTGCAAATCAATGATCTTACTTACCATGTAGATCTCCAAACGTGGCCTTGCACACCTGCCGACCAAGATCCTACATACATGAAGAATCCTTCTGATTCTCCAAACCAGCACCCACACTTGGCACTGTGGCACTAGGAGGAACACACCTTGCTTTCTTCCCTCTAAAGGAGCTAATATTTTCTCTCTTACTCTCTAGCACACTTTACAATATAGCCCATGAGTCTATCATATAGATCCCATGAAAACAATAATTAGACATCTAATTACAATAATTAGATCCGTAGATTCAAGTCTATAATTGGCCTTTAATATGCAAACAACTGGTTCATTAACTAACTGTTCATGCAACTGACAATTTTAGAATCACACGGGTGACCGACGTCGGTCCTTGTCTGGTTGCAGATGACTGACGTCAGCCGATCCCTAACCGATGTCAGTTTGCTCTGCATTGGATATGAACGACATTAGTTGATCAGACCAATGCCGATTGCTCTACAACTCAGCAACCTCTCAATAACCTCCTCCATGTCTGCATCAGTGAAGCTTTTAGCTCCACAACCTAACAATCTCCCACTTGGAGATAAACAGTTGCACTATACCTATACATGTACACCATCTAATTTGTTTCCTGGCTTGTATCCCTCTTCAAGCTCAACCTTGAAGACCAACCACCACAACACCTATGGTGCACCTCCTGTCATCCAAGTAACCTGCCACATTCACATCTACAAACCCATGTAGAAAAGAACTTGACCCTGCATAGCATGTGCAACTACTGCTGGTCCCTCTCAGATACCTGAGAATCCACTGAACTGCCCTCCAGTGCTTCTTTCTCAGATTGGCTCCAAACTTTCTGACAACTCCCACTGCGTGGGCAAACCCAGGTCCAGTACGCATGTACTTAACCTCATCATGTGAATTAGGACACTGTTCATAAAACTGTCCAACCCATCGGCGTGCTAACCGGCTTCACACAATCATCCAGAGACAAAATCAACCTGTGATCTTCCACATCTCTAGAACACACTTATGCCAAAGAATTTCACTCCTTCAAATTCTTCATGACACACCACTGAACTAACTTTACCTTTAGTTCAGTAAAACCCTGAATGTGTAACCCTGCATCAAGCAAACACACAACATACAGTAACAAGATAATGTCGTGACTCATCATCCACCTGGTAAAGAAACCACAGTCGTTATAATGACATTTACTAAAGCCATGCTTTGTCATCCACCTATCAAACCTGTACCACTATCCTAGAGCTTCCTCAAGACCATATGACCTGGCCTTCCATCTCACATGTCCATTCTCTCTATTCTTTAACTAAGGTATCCATTCATCTTTTAGTGCTTTCATATCGGCTGGCAACCCTTCCAAATCTCCCGTTTGGTTCTGCATCCTATTCATGCCATGCTCCCACTGTTTCCTGGATCCTTCCTGCTCTGCAGTGAGCAACAAGTGTAAAGAAGAGGAATAACAAATTTGAGGCTTACTTACCCTTTTAGTCCTCCATATGGGTGTTTGAGACTCCTTGATAGCTTGTTGTCCACCCAAAATCTGTCTCAGTGATCGACCTCAGTCACCACACAATCTGCATCTGATCGACATTGGTTCCATGCGACTGTCCTTTCTATCGACACCAATTTTTTTATCGACATTAGTCTTACCTGGTCATCGACATCGGTATCCTGACCGACGCCAGTAGCCACCCTGCCTGACACCATTGGCTCTGGTCTGCACATGACCGACATCGACATCTGTCTTGATGCTGATTCGCCTTGACCGACGCTGGTAACTGTGTTCGCCTGTGAGTGATGACTTTTTACTCGCGATCTCTCCATGGATCAAAACCCTGTCCAAACTGCCCTGCTTAGAGATGTCCAGCCTTCTCCACTAATCTTTGTCCATTATCTCCTACAGAAACACCAAGGCTTTCTAGTTCTTAAGTCTGTCAAACACATCTGTCTTCCACTTAAGAACATGCATCTCCTTCTTGCTCATGTGACCAAGCCTACAAAGCCACGTCTTCGTAACAAAAGAAGAATCAATAATATAAGTAGATAGATAAAGGATAACTACTTTCTTACCACTAGCTAATTCAAGTGCATCCGTTGTGAGAGTTCTTGTGCATCTCTCATCACCCAACTTTCTTGAAGAAATTAGCCACATCTTCAAGACTGGGACCTGCATGACCTCCTTTAACACCCATGTGTTGGCCACCTGCAATTTCAGCTTCACTTCCCCTTTGCCAATATTTTGACAAGGCACACCAGCCCCTAAATAAATCTTTCCAAAGTCTCCAAGGACCTTGACATGGAAAAATACTCTATTTCAAGCTGCATGGAAAGAGGCAACAGAATCTATAAAACAAGATTCTACTTTATCCAAGGAACATCCCAGAGCATCTTGCGCAATAACACCTGTAACATCTGCTTCTTCAATTCCTTCATGCTGATCTTGAACCAACCAACAATATTTCTTTACCTGCTCTTTCTTTCCATAACACTGTAATTGACCATTCGTGCTTTTCAATTCCTCCATTCTTAGCTTACTTTTTTTACCATTGCTATACTCCCACTCAATCAGAAACCCCTGAGAGTGACCTGTAATCAAACACAAACCTACTTCCTGCAACCTTAGCTCTGATACCACTTGTTAAGACCCAGAAGCACAATTGATCACCTTTGTATAAGCAACTTAAATATGCAAAATTAACTAGAAGTAACAAGTAACTAGAAATCAAAAATAACACAAAATATGAGAGACAATACCCAATTGTATTAATACTCTTATAGAAAATAATTACAAATGAAGAGACACCACACTCTCCCACACCTTACAGGCTTCCCACACTAAGTGTACAGTAATTCACCTTCAAGAGCTCACTCTCTCTCTTACGGTCCCAACACACAACTCAAACACAGAGTTGGTGTTCACCTCCAACCAGTCAGTATCACTACTGCCAGTACACCAAGTATACACACATACTCAACTGAGTACACAACGCACTCCAAGTATATCTCCCATGAACTTGCAACAACCTGCAACTTAAATGATCTTACTTTGGAAAGATCTACCTTGCCTTCCTCTTTGCTCTCTGACTGAGTACACATCATACTCCAAGTAGATCTCCCTGATCTTACTACCTGTTGTGTTGTTGTCACCTTGATCCTGCTACCACCTGCAGATCAACCTGGTTCTGCACACCTGCAAACCTAGACCTTGCACACACACACACTTGCAAATCAATGATCTTACTTACCATGTAGATCTCCAAATGTGGCCTTGCACACCTGCTGACCAAGATCTTACATACATGAAGAATCCTTATGATTCTCCAAACCAGTACCCACACTTGGCACTGTGGCACTAAGAGGAACACACCTTGTTCTCTTCCCTCTGAAGGAGCTAATATTTGCTCTCTTACTCTCTAGCACACTTTACAATACAGCCCATGAGTCTATTATATAGATCCCATGCAAACAATAATTAGACATCTAATTACAATAATTAGATCCACAGCTTCAAGTCTAGAATTGGCATTTAACATGCAAACAACCAGTTCATTAACTAACTGTTCGTGCAACCGACAGTTTCTGAACTACAGAGGCGACCGACGTCGGTCCCTGTCTAGCTAGAGATGATCAACATTGGCCAATCCCTAATTGATGTCGGTTTGCTCTACACTGGATATGACCGACGTCGATTGATCAGACCGACACCGGTTGCTCTACAACTCAGCAACCTCTCAACCTCCTCCTCCATGTCTGCATCAGTGAAGCTTTTAGCTCCACAACCTAACAAGGGCTAAGTCCACAATTCCAAATGAATATTGTCTTCCTTATTGGCTTAAATTTGACATGTGCATGTATGCCATTTTTAGCAAATAATGGAATGTCAAAATTTAGGAGAGGTAGAAATGGGAGGTTACAGAAATAGGAGGTCATAAAAATGGTCATGGGTGGAAATATAGGTGGGCAAAAATGAGAGGTTGTTTATGCATGGGTTAGGTCCCGATTGATGTCTAGGTAGGCCTCAAGTTATATTGCATACATGGACAGGTATAAAATTTTGGTGCATGTCCAAGCAAGGCTTGGGTTTCATTGATTTTATAGATGAGGGTTGGATTTTACTAAATATCTAGAGGATTCCATGAATTGTGTTTGTAGGGGTTAGATTATGTTAGATGTGTGCCTACGGGTCATAATTTATGACATGTAGATGTAGTCTTTGAGATCTACTGAATGAGCATGAAATTAGTAGAAGTTTCAATAAGTATGTAAACCCACTGAGTAAAGTAAAAATTCTATAAAAGGGAAAATGTTTGCTAAAGGGTAAATGTTCATTGAACCCTGCAAAACCCACCAAGGATGCAAATCCATCAAAAACTTCAGATCTAGTCCAATATAGTACAAATATATAAAAATTATAAAGAACCCACTAAGTTCATGAAGAAACCCAAAAAACCTAGAAATTGTTTTTTCAACAAGTCCTCGTGTGTACTATTTGTAATGCAATCCAAGAAAACCCCTTCAAACCCTCCAAAACTAGCCAAAATTGACTATCATGAAGCTAGGCCATATTTACAATCGATCCTATGGTTTTGGCACCTTCTAAATCCAATGACATAGGCAATTATCTATGAAAAAACAATTAAAAATAGATAACCTACAAAAAAACCTTTCCCCATATTGTTTTTCTATATCTGGATCAACAAAGGACCCTAAAAGAAGAGCAAAATTTGAGAAGTAGTGAATCTACAATATGAGGGGTTAAAGAATGTTAGATCTATGGAATTTAATCTAAAAAATAAAGATTTCACAATATAAGTTATGGTATTCAGCTATTGGAATCACTCTGATACCATGTTAGAGTGGGCCAAAATCAAGGATCAGCACCAGATAGACATAAATGCATGAATCTTTGAAACATGCAAATGGAAATATGCAGAAGAGATAGTTTGTTGTAGAGGTAAAATAAAACTTGAGTTAAGCCAAATAGCTTTAATAAATATACATTATATACAAAAGTAAAAAATAACTCAAAACTAGAAAATAAGGTTAAGCCATATTTTCCCTAATGACCTACAATGACTCCTAAGTGACACCTAAACAAGCTAAACATATGTAGGAAAAACTATATGATGGTATTAAAAACCTACATTAATAGTCGATGGTAAAATCATCTAAGGATGACATGGTCCACGTAGCTCCAATGACATGTTTGGTGGCATTAAAATTAGAAACAAAAACATAATAGTCAAAACACAATTTGGAAAGGATGGAAAGGATCAAGTATTCATCCTTTTAGTCTATGTTAGTTTCAACTATAACATGAGTGATTGAAATTGTTGAATAAGTATTATATAGTGTCAAAGTTATTTGGATTCAAACTGATGAGTTAATTACCTAATTCATGACCCCTCATTACATATTACTACCTAAAGAGTTTTCCAATAGGGTCCAAACATCATTAGGAGTATTTACAGATTCAATGTGAAAGAGCAAGTTGGGAGAAATTAACATGCATAATAGACCATAGACCTTGTAAACTTTTTTAAACCACTTCACCTTATATACATCAGGTGTTGGTTATGTTTGGTACCCATTATGATTCAATGTAAACCTTTAATCCTCAAGTATATTTTTACTTTGGGTTTCCACTCATGATAGTTGAATGGTGTAAGAAGTGGAACCAGATTATGATCCATGGTGTAGTAAAGAGGTATGTGTTAAACTAAGATTACAAAAGAGACAAGGAAATGAAACCCCCAAACTTATAGCTATTAAATTTTACAAGGCCTGAGAATAAATCCAATATGTAGATCTTGAAAAAACTTGCACTTTCAAAAAAGGTGCCTAAAAAGGAGCTACCTACTAAAAATTATGTGAGTTTGAAGTTCTTGAAAAATAACTCCACCTTGAAAAAAGGGAATTGGGTTGAAAAAAATTTATGGTCTGGGTTGGTTTTGACCAAGGGATAAAATATCATATGATCAAGGATTAAGCCCTAGGATGAGTGCCACCTAACTCATAGATGATGTCACTTTACACTATGATGTGATCGGGAGAGTGATGCAACTTTACAACTTTTTAAATGAATAGTGATGTTCCTTACTAGCTTAAATTTGACATGTGCATGAAAATCAATGTGTGGAAGATTGGCATAATCTACAGAGTGTTCCCATAGGAGGAAAAAATTATAAGTGTCAAAAAATATGGAGTGCACACATAGGCATTGGTCTTAGACTTGTGTCTGGACAAGTGTTGGGTTTTACTGTGTGTCTGGACAAGTGTCAGATTCTATTGTATGTCTAAACATGGGTAAAAATTTGTTGAGTATGTAACCACATGTCAAATTCTATAAAGTGTCTAGGAAGTCAACATATTTCAATGAGTGTATAGATATGGGTTAGGTTCCACTAACCATTTCAACATCTATCAGATTCTACCGACCATCTAGCTACGCATCAAATTCCATTATTCATTTGGGTAGGTGTCAAATTCTATCATTTGTCTATGTAGGCATCAAATTATATATTCATCTAAGCAAGGGTTATATTCCAGCTTATGTATGGATGGGGTTCAGATTCTATGGGCTATCCACATGGGGTCAAAGTCCGTTGGATGTTTGTGTAAGGGCAAAATTCTACCAAGCTTTGAAAACCTACCGAGGAAGGTATGTCTACTGTAAAAACTTTAGATTTAGTCAAATCTAGTATGAAACTAAAGAAACTAAAAATAACCCACTAAGTTTCTTGAAAACCCCATAAATGGTTTTCCCATCAAGTCCCCTATCATGAAGATTTGTGCAGATTCTAATAAAACCCCTCCAAACCCTTAAAAGGGATCAAATTGATTGTCATGAAGCTAGGTCATATTTATATCCAATCCTAAGGTTTTGGTACCTTATGAGTTTAATTTCATAAGTTATTTTCTATGAAAATTGCTGACTAAAAAATGACCTACAAATAAATGTCTTTTCCCTTATTCTTTTTCTGAATCTAGATCAACAAAGGACCCTAGAAGTAGAGCAAAATCTTAGAAATGATGAATCTACAATATGAAAGGTCAAATAACGCCAAATCTATGATATGCAAGATAAAAACTCAAGATTTCACAACATAAGTTATGGCATTCAGCTTCTAGAATCACTATGATACCAAGTCAGAGTGGGCCACAATCAAGGATTAGGATTGGATAGACACAAATGCATGAATATTTGTAACCTACAAAAGAAATATGCAGAAGAGATAGGATGTAGAAGTAAAATAAAACATGATAAAATTGGAGCATTTGCATTATGATAATTGCATTATCATTAGCCAAAATAACTTTAGGAAAGGTACATTTATAAAGAAGCAAAAAATATTCAAAATTAAAAAATATGTTAAGGCATATTCTCCTAAATGACCTAATATGGCACCTTAACAAGATAAACAACATGTGTAGGAAAAACCATATAATGTTTTAAAAAAACCTACACTAACATCCTAGTGGGGAGGTGTGCAAGGGACCATTGGTCTATGGTTGGAGGAAAATTATTTTAAATAATGCTCTCCCTCTCTATAGTTGCATCTAGATCTTTTTTGAGATATACTTATGGATATTATTTTATTTGATGAGTTGTATTATAAAGCTCAGTTGTACTATTATAAATAAATTTACTTTGAGATTTACTGTATTAAATTGACAAAAATAGTAGTGGTTGGAACATAAATGAACGTTCATTATTCATGATATAGTGTTACAATAGTGGCTATATTTATTGTTTATAGACTATATGTTGTATCTTGTTGCATTTAAAAGCTAAAACACTATGTTGTTGTACGCTTTGGCTACATTCATGTATTTTAGTAAGTTGTATTTGAATCATTAAGAGTGATTCATGGTTGAATTAGTAAAGTCATATATGTTTTGATTAAGTACTATACTACAAAAAATGTATATGTTGTACATGGATGTTCTGAAATATAATCTCAGATGAGTAATGTAATCCAATGATGTAAATATAATAATAATATATTATTAGTATGGTAAGATTTTTTGAACACATTTACTAATCTTGATTATATCAATTGGTTATGAAATGACTAGTTATTTTTAAAAAATGAGTAGTTTAGTAGTTAAACCTAGTGGGGCTCTAACATTCTTAGAGACCTATAGCTTTTGGGACTCGTTTTGGAGGTCAAAACAGATGAATTGGAATATCATTTAAAAAAGGACCCTTGCTAATTTTTTACAAGGATTTTAAATATGTAATTAGATATTAAATGATACAAAACCATAAGGTTAATTTTTTAGAGATTCATTTTATCCTATACATACAAATTCTTGTACCATAACCCCAATTCTCTCCAAACAAGTTCCTCTTGACTCCAAATTCTACAAATAGTATAAATATAAAATCATAATATCTCTTATGAAAACAAATATTTTTGGATCTTCTTTTTCTTCTAAAATCGACCCTTGATGGATAAATAATTTTATAAAAAATTTATCACCTTGTCTTGACACACTCTCAAAGCATAAAAATGAAAAGAACTTAGAGTTTTCATATTATAAACCCTAGGTTCTAATACCATATCAAATTATACCAACATGTCCATAATCAATTAAAAGTGAAATATTCCAAGCAATATAAGAAAGACAAATGTAATGTTTTGGTGGTGTTCAAAGACACTTAAAGAAGAATAATATATTATAATATAATATAATGAATGAATGACTTGGTTGAATAATTGGAAAGAATTTTTAGTTGAAAAGGTGGAAGTCATTGAGTTTAGATACATATATTAACATAGATAAAATGATACATCGACCTAAAATAAGGCACTAACCCGAACACATTATAATTATACTTGTGAGGTACACACTACATTATGTAAGGTACCAATTACAAGTTACATATAACCAATAGACCCTTCAAACCCAATAGAATACTATAAATGTCAATGACTCAAAGGGCCCTTAAAGACAAGTTTTATATTCTAACATCCTCCCTTGAAAATAACTTGGAGAATAAAAAAGGTGGCATTAATAGGTCGATCCTTTAGACAAAGAAGAGAGGTTTTGACATTTAATAATTAGTTATTACAAGAGTTTCATGAAAATACAGTAGGTTGTGAATTTAGAATAGGGAAGAAAACTATGTTTTGTTGTGGTGAATGTTGTGATTCAATTTCAACTTGTTTTCTATTATTATGAATTAAATTGGGAAAAAGAAAATTCCATCCATGAATCATGTTAATCATGTTTTCTTTTAAATTAAAATACTATATTTTTAAAATATTCTTGTAGTTTCAATTTATGTGTTTGCTAGATGTATTTTCAATATATTTTGAGTTATTATTGATCGAAAGAGGGAAATATTACTACTAGGAGTTGCATCATATTATGACATGTGTCATGTTGCATGTGTTATTCGCATGATGGTTTCATCCTAATGCTAGTGGTAGTTTCATCCTAATTCTTGTGGCGGTTTCACCCATTTCATACGTGTAGTTAATAGAGTAAGGGCATAGGAGGTGTCTCTCCATATTCCTTAATTCTTAAAGGTCTTTTAGTGCACAAAAATAGACCTCCATCATTAATACTTGTAATACGAATATGTCTAGTTGTAAGAAGAGTGCGAGAGGAATAATTAGTGAGTTATAATGGGTTATAGGAGCATAATTATATGGTAAGAGTGATTATAATAGTAATTAACTTGGCTAAAAGAAAGAGTGGAAGTTAAACATTTGTCATTTCCAACTGGTTTTCATACATTAAAGTTTCTAGGTTAAAACTTCTTATGCCAATTACCTGGTATTCTTTGTTGTTTTTATATTTATTTATGAAATTATTGTATATGTTGTATTTAATATTAGAACACATCATCATATATATTATTAATCAAATAATAATAATAATAATAATAATAATAATAAGGATGGTTACAAAAATAAAGTTGTCAGTTGGTATGCACAACCCAAACTCCTCACTATTGAGAGGACATGAATCAAAACAAAAACTGCAAGCGAAGCATGAAAACCCAAAGTTCACAAGGTTGCATAAAAAAATATAAAAATAACATATATTTAGCCACATGAAGTAGTCCCAAAATGAGGTAGAGGCAGATCATCCTTGGGAGTTTGGATGTTCCAAGAGGAAGACCTAGCCAAAGGAGAACAAGTGCCACACAACCATCTTGAGTGGTTTCAGGGGGAGGCAATTAAATAGTGGCACCAACCAACCATCATGAGTGGTTTCAAGGGAGAAATGAAATGGTGATGCCATAAATAGAGTTGAATAAAACTACCCCTACACAAGCGAGCTTCTTCATGATGATTCGATAGAGGAATTCCCACATAAAAACAAAAGACTCTAACCCTTCTTCTTGACGAGGAGTGGAGAAGAGGTTGCGGTCATGAGAGTGGCTCCACCAGTGCTTAGGCACTAGGAGATGGGACCCATGAGGTGGTTGGTCCAGGGAATGAAAATAATAGTGTAGGGAACATAGCCCCAATGGTTGAGCAACTCATACAAGCATTGAAACTCAGATATCACCTTCTCAGTTTGAGCTTAGATTTGCATAACAGTTGAAGAAATAAAAATCACCTTGTCATTAATAGAAAATTGTGAAGAAAGTACTTCAATGTAGAAAAAAATGAACTCTTGTATTTCCATAGTTGAAATAAAATTATATTTTTGAATTTCCATATACTAGCAGTATAAGCCATCCAATGAAATATTTTTGAGGGACTCAAGTCTAGAGTAGGTCGGACATCTGGGTTGAGCAATTCCAATATGTAGGAGGTGTTCCCCAAGAGGAAGGACTTGATAAAATAGGTACTAAAGAAAATGTGTGAGCTTGGGTTCAATCTTGGCATTTCATATTCTATTAAGTGTGGTCAGCCAAGATATTGGTGAATAATTTAAATTATAATGCCTATTTTACTTGCTAGATTAGAAGAGAATGAGCTCATGTTTTGATAAATGAGATTAGGAGAGTATTTTTTTAATGAAGTGTCACAATTACACCTTCAATCCTTCCACCATGCACATGAAAGTTGTAAGCCCATCTTGTGCACCATGACATCAATAATCAACTCTTGGATAGACAAAATGGAAGGCAAGTTTGTATTAAGAAATTTATATTTATCTTTTAAGTTGACACCATGTGTTTCAATCTCGATAAGAGATCAAATCCTTAATAGTGTGAATTCATTTTTTAAATAGTTGCAAATATTTTATACCTGACATATATACTGAAGGAAGAATAATATTGATCATTAGACAAGACCACAAGATATTATGGTTATCAAAGGAAAGACCACTGCAATATCCATCTCTAACCCATTTAAAAAAAAGGTTTGATAGCTTTAGAAGCTTTCCATATGCTCTTGGCAACAAGATAACCTTATATATTAATAGGGAAGTGGTAATCAACAGAGTGTGTAAGCCAATGTTTTTCCAATTATTTTTATCAGATGTGGTACTTGTAGAAATGCAGTTCCTCAGAATGATTTTCCAAGCCTTATTACCTTCAATTTCTACAACTACCCACTTAGCACAAAGGGTGTTACTTTTGTCTTTAGACATCAATAAAACCCGTTCCTCCTTTGTCACGAGGAAGGCAATGGAGTCCCAAGAAACCCTATGATAGCCTCTATTTGATAAACATTGGCCCAAATAAAGTCTTCAATAACCTTGGCTAATTAGTTATACAAGGCTTTAGAGGTGCCCAATAGGAGGAGTAATAAACATGAGTTGCTGTAAGGATTTTCATACAAACCTAAAATTTATTAGCTAATGAGAGAGGTTTGGAAATTCAATATGAAACCTTC
This sequence comes from Torreya grandis, assembly GCA_037957365.1. NCBI lineage: Eukaryota > Viridiplantae > Streptophyta > Pinopsida > Cupressales > Taxaceae > Torreya > Torreya grandis. The sequence continues at coordinate 746,373 of JARHVA010001879.1, read as the reverse complement.
TTTTCCACTCTATCAATAACATACTTCCACATATTATTATCAAAATAAAAAGAAATACTAATGAATTTAAATCTATTTTCTTTCTGTGTCCACTTACACAGATAATTATAGAGCCATTTAGGCAAAGGCATCATGCTCTTTTTGTAATAGTGGGTTTTGGCCCATTGAAAATTAGACTCTAAGGCTTTGTCAAAAATGTCAAGGCATCGAAGTGCTTTTGTGAACAAATTTCCTTGCTCATTGTGAGTAAGGAAGGTATCATCTAAAAATACCCCTTAATGAACTAAAAGTAATGATCATGAAGAACAATATTCCCAATAAGTCCTCAATATTATATGTGAGCAAGAAGATAACCAAATTCCTTGACAACCATGACATATAAAGTAGGCCAAATAGGGAAACCTTGTCTAGTGGAGCAAAAAAGACTAAAGCTATCAGACTTATGCCCATTGGTGGTGAGGCGGGCTGATGCATTAGAAAATAAAGTTTGCGTCACTAATAGTAATAATTAACTAAAATTCAAAGCCTTAAGCATAACAAGAATAAAGGGTGATTATATCTGATCACAAGCTTTTTAAAAATCAAGTTTGAGAAAGATGGTCCTCTGGTGAGAGGCCCGATCCCTTTCCATTCCTTCCCAAACAACAATTAAATAATCTAGTGTATGTCTTTTTTTTATGACACCTGTTTGATCAAGTCTGATGATTACAATTAAAATATGGCAGAGGTGAGTTGATAAGGCCTTGACAATTATTAATAAGTTTGATTGGGCACTAACTAGTAATAAGTTTCTTGTCACTAGTCTTGGGGATGAATTTAATATTTCCTTTGTTGATGATAGCTCCTAATGACTTATTTTTTAGGGCTTCTTTATAAAATTGTAATAGGTCAGACCCGATAAATTGTCAAGTAGAAATTCACAAAGAAAGTCATCAATCCTTGGTGCTTTGTCACTGACTATGCATTGTATTGTGTGAAAGAGCTCATAAAGAGAAAGAGGCGCATCACACCATTTTTGGTTTGAAAGGCTTAATTTTCAGGGCACCACATCCAGACATTCCTATAAAGATATTGCTCTTTCCATTGAATCTTCTTGGGTTTAAAACACTAATTTTAGTGGTTTAAAATACCTAAAGATATTTCTGGTGGATTGGTGAGTCACTTATGCACAAGCTTGACTTGATGGATTTGATCTACTCTTTAGATTGTTTGGCCTTGAGAGACTTAAATAAATCCTTTGATGTGTGGTGCCCTATCTTAAGCCAATGTGAATGAGCTCTAATTTGTGCCCCTCTGGCCACATGGCTATCAATAATTTTGATATTGTGCTTGAGAGAGGTAACCTTGGCTTGCATGTGTGTGGCAAAGTATTTTACTCAAGGATGGATGAAATCCTTTGGTATTTATTGATGACAACATCATCAATGTGCTTCCTAACTATGCAATCTACTTGCCATAGTGGTAGAGGAAGGTGGTGATGTGGTTGATTGCCTCATTCCAACTCTTGATCCTGCTAGCAACATATGGCAGATGTGTAGCCAACTTCCACAATTTGGTAATGAATCAGGTGGTGCACTTATGGCTAAGAATAAATGTGTTCACAAATAATTGATTGCATGGGACTTTAATAAGGTTACCACCACACTCCACTCGGTAAGTGATAAGACTATGATAATAAAGGATAATTTTTGGATGGAATATGGCAACTTTCCCACCATAAATTAAGGAGATCACATGCTACTTGGAAAGCACATGGTCCAACTCTTTTAGGACCTTATTGACATTGACCCAACAGTTGGACTGAGTATACCATGGTGTATTAGTTAATGTGAACCGCTAGAGGAGTGTTTCTATTAAACCCAACCAGTGTTTAAAATACTACCATGCTTCACATTCTCCCACACACCATCTCATCGGTAGGGCACCAAATTTGTCCTTGGGTCTTTCAATCATATTAAAGTCGCCACAAATTAGCCAAGTGGAAAGTGATAGATTGTCAACAAGCCATCTCCATAATGTCATTCTATCAAGGCCATCATTCAGGGTGTAAATATTGAAAACCCCTAAGGAATGACCATTAATGTCAAGTAAAACCCAAATAACTCACTTCTCTTGAGGTAAAAATTAAAAGGGTATATTTTGGTGAAACTAAAATATCAGCGATGCCACGTCCATCTTCATGCAAAGTGGAAAAGTGAGGTGTGTTAGACCATATACTCCTAAAAAATGATTGCATAAGAAATCGTGAAATCTTAACTTCTTGTAAACAAATGAAATCTAGAGCACCTAGTTTTTTCACAAGCATCACACACAAAGAATTTGTGAGACCTCAAAAATTCCAAGAGAGTAAATTCATAGGAATGAATCCTCCATTAATAATTCTCCTTATTTGTCCTCTATATTTTCTTCTAAACCAAGTATCGTAAAATGATTACCCAAGAATGATTGTTGGTTTGGAAAAATAAAATCCCCAAGCAAAATGGAGCATTATTTATCCCCATTTACTTCTCGAAGAGAGTCACTGCTGTTGTGAGGTAGACAGTGTGACTGTTGTAAGCTAGGACCGCTTGTAGAGGGTTTCCCAACATGAGAAGAACTTCATGTAAAATGATTAACTTGAAAAATTGGGTTCATAGAGGCCACAAGATCATTGTGATACTAGGGAGGACTAATGGCATGGGAGTAACTTTATATTTTTTCCCCTCTTGGTGGGGTTTGAAAACTAGGGGAAATAGAGGTTGCCTTAGGATTCTTGTTTCCAATGGCTATTTTTTTTTTAGCCACTGTAGTCCAACTTTCATTTTTTTTGGTCACCTTTTGCTTTTCAGGGGGGTGTCTACTCAATGAATGGCTTTGAGCAAACCATAAGGGGACAATCACAAATCCTATGGTTGGGTGCCTAACATTTAAAACATGTGTATGGGCGATTAAAGTATGTAACCTTCTATGAGAAGCATTTCCTCGCTACTTGAATACTAATGGACTCTTTCAAGTCTTCTGTCAAATCAACCTCAACAAAAACACACTTATTAGGGCGTGCAAAGTAGAATTTATCAACCTCATGACAAAGAGACTGCCCTATAGGTTCGATAATCTCGTCAAGAAACATACATAGAAGAAGCAAGTGACCTGGAGTCTCAACCCAAATAGACACCTTAAGAAAGCTTTGTTCATACACATTGAAATTGTGGGTCCAAGGGAACACAATCATGAGGGTATTCCTCAAGAACCAATATCTTGACCTAGAAATGAGGGCTTGGACTTGAGAGGGCTCCTTAGAGGAAACATAAAGAAACCTTTAATAAGGTTACAAATACTAATAACTTAAAAATCCAAAGTCTCCCTATAGTGTCAAATCTAGACATTCGTGGATTCTTATGAGGGGATACAACAAACATAATAATCAATAAGACAATTATTTTCATACCATGTACATACATTATCAACAACATCTATTTGTAAATAAACATCATGTTGAAAAGGATTATCAAAATCTATACCTCGTTATAACCCTTCAGAGTAAACTTTCAAGCTCGTTTTGATGCCATCCATCCCAATGTCTACAACAATAATTATTCTAGATTAGTCGAGGGCCATTTAAAGAAAAATAATCTACCCAAAAAATAAAAATAAAAAACAATAAATACAAACTTAATCTTAAAAATCCTACAAACACGATATAATAACAAAGTGAAGTAGGGTAACACAACACAATTAACATACAAACCCTAATGGAACAAGTTTCTCAAGTTCATATATATTATATTTCTTTCAACTCTATTTGCATTCTAATCTCTTCCAATTTGAAGTTTAATTCAAGCAAAGACATAATGAATTTATGTAAATTTTCAGGAAGAAACGAAACTTAGAGATTACAGATCCACCCTTGTTAACGGGGAGTAAAGGGAAGAGGTGCCATAAGAGCTTCCAAGGCCTTCAAAGGCCTCAAGCCTTCATCAACATAGTTAGCCCCTCCATGGGACCACCTCTTAAGTCCCTCTTACTTCCCCGCCTATATCAATACCATCTCTTCCATGACATACTCCTCCGTGTTAGTGTGACTTGGCCATGTCTTCTGCTGGTTCTGCTATTCCTTCTTCAGCAATTCTGCCAGTTTGTTTTGCTTGAGATGTGATCTCCTCAATTGGGTGGGAAGAAGATGTTGGGCACGACTATCTTCAAAACTGATTTCGTTTCGATTTTCAATTGTACTTATTTAGCTTAAGGTTGTGGCAAATTGCTTTTTAAGAGGAGAAGCCCTTGATCTTGTTCTGTCAATCCTAGCTCATACACTGCATTTAAAGCCCAGTTGAGGCTTCCAGCTTCGCATATTTTTTTTAGTTTCAGAATTTGTTGCAGACGCGATGGAGAAGATGTCGTGTGATAATTTCTGGCAATGGGGCAATGCTCGCAAGAGGTTCTCTTTCACCAAGATCGATGCTGCTGGAAGTGGGTCTTACTCAATGCTTAATGAAAGCAGGCCTGTTGCAGGTGGGTCGTCTTTCAAATTTACTAATGGAGGAGGAGGCCTGTTGAAGGCAAGGAAATTCACGGATGCGACTTCCATCAGCAGATCTCTGGTAATCTCTGAACACAATGCATCCAAATCAGGAGGTCCTTGCAAGGATATGGGCTTGCGAGTTCAATGTTCAACTGTGGATGTTAATCTCTCCCCCATCTCAGTAATTCAATCCCCGAATGTTTCCTTCTCATCCGATACCAGTACTAGTAATTGCCGTACAACATCGTGCCACCCACATGATGGTTTGAGCCCCGAGTTACCGATGTTTCCCTGCTGTTCTGATGAAAATTTTGTGCAAGATGGAGATTTCTGTAAGGATGAGGAGCCGTCGAAGTTAAGGGTGTTGAGAAGGAGCTCCTCCTTTGCTGAAGGAATCTTGAGCAGAGAAACCTCTAAGGAAGCTTCTTCTCCTTCTTGTTCAGAATCGGAGAACATGCAGTTGCAGTCATGGGGTATGAATGAAGAGACGAAGAATCTGATGGCCATGGGTGGCTCAGAAGCCACTTCAAGTTACATGGATTCGTGCTGCAAGAGACCGAAGACAGCGCAAAGCCCGATTTCCAATATCTCTTCTGAAATTCAGAATGAAAAATCTGAATCGTTTCCGGCACTTTATATTTTGGCTGATTTGGCAATTTGGGTTCTGAAAAATGGTCTGCCTGGTTACAAAGGAGAAGATAAGGCTAAAGATTCAACGGTGCAGTGGGCACTCTTTCATCCCACTGGAGTTCCTTTCTTGCAGAAGAGAGTAATCAGAAGAGCCAAAAGTGCTTTCACACCTCTCTCTCAACTTCATGGCGATGCGGACAAGCTCGTAGCTGCCGATTCAGAGCTCCTCCTTAAAATGAAATTAGGCAGCCCTGAATGTATCTATACCGATGAGAATCAACTTATGGATGGTGGTATTGGTAATAAAGATCATGGGGCAATCCAGAGCGTTCGCAGCTCAAAGAGAACTAGATCCCAGTTCCTGAACTCCAAGTATTGTGATTCTGTTCTTCAGCCACTGAAGAAAGGTATTAGAAGATAGTTGAAATCTTCAATAACATTGATTTTTGTAGATCTGAATCATTAAAATATCAGACTTCAAAGTGTTTGAAATTTTAATAAATATAGAACTCAGTGTTCATAAATGAGAAGATGCACTGGTAGGCATTTTTTCTTGTCTCTGTGAGAGTGTACATGGTAAATATTTTGTAGTTTCAGATATGAGGCTCCATTCACTTGTTTCCACCCTGTCATACTCCAGCCTTTTGTATTTCTTGCAATGTTTTGCTGGATGTAGTTAATACTTTAGCCTTTTGCATTTATGCCAATTGCAATTCTTTGCACTTTTCAAATGGATTTTTTAAGGAATATAAAACATTTTATAAATATAGAATGCAGGGGGAAACAGAGGATTTATTACGATTAATACATATATGTTTTGGCAATTCTAATATAATTATGTAAATTTTACATCAAAACTTGGCAAATATTTTTCTGAAAGTTTACCCAATAGGCAGATCTGATATATTAAAAATTTTTATGAAAAACAGCCCATAGAAATTACACTGTACTTCAATAATTTTGCAAACGATTTTGCCCATCATTAGTGAGTCTTTCACCTGTAATGGAATTTGAGGAAATCTCATGTGTGCCTTAGATAATAATTGTTTAGAGTTTGTACACGAATGTTAGTATTGAGTTTTGCTGGTTATTTTTATGGTTTAGTTGAGTTTTAGAGGAATCTGAAAGATGTGCTTAATCAAAGAACCTAAATTTATTCTTAGGTGGGTAGCCCTTGCAGAGAAGAAAAATGTGGGGAATCCTTGATGCTCTTCCTTCCAGAAATTAACTCGCTTAAATTATATAAATACTCAAAATCTTTGTTTGAAATAATTCTTGATACTGTGTATATTCCCACAAAAAATGTTAAGATCATTCTGTAATCTTTACAGCCTTTTGTTTCTCTTTTGTAGACGTGTTATTTTTTGGGTTGTCTGCTCCTATTTTACTTTAATAATGCCAGCTTAAAACATTTGTTAGTGGTTACACAATGAAATTACTATTAGAAATGAAGCCAAAGTCACCACATTGTTGAATTAGGTTGGAGCCTCATATGCAGTTATTAAATATCTAAAGACACACAAGCACAAGTGGGAACCTACTTGGGTGCAGGGCATTGAAGAACAAATCCAGTACATATTCTATCCGGTTCCTACTTTCCAGCTTGATTGTTAAGAACAAAATTTTGCATAAATGCAGGTCCTTGATCATTCTTTTGGGTGGCATTCTAATTGCTAGAGGACTATCACAGGGGGTATAGCATAATATATGGTCTAGGTTAGGAATGTGAAAGAAATTTCAGACAGAGATTTATAAACCATCGCTATTCATAATTTTTGAAGGGGAAAGCCTGAGTACACAACACAGCATTTTCATTTTCATGAAAATGATACCTATCAATGTTAATCCAGGATCTTTTCATACCAGCTACCTCCTACTGCCACGCGCTCTCTCTGAACTTGCTAAAATCTCTCCCTCTCTCACATGCTATAGAATTGCCCCAAACAGAGCCTGTTTAGCTGTTATTATCCATCTTCAAACACTTATGGACCTCAGTTATAGCAGTTACTGTCCATCACTGGGACACCTTTTTATCCACGTGCAAATTGGAAGATTTCTGCAACAAATCCCCTTTGATCTTCAATCAAATACCCTTACTTTTGGTAATCTCCTTTGAACTGGAATCGGATCCCTGATTCATCAGAGTCTTGTTTGCCACTTCTGTTAAATCCCCTGCATTATTTTCTCCCTGTTGAAAGAAATTATGAGTTTGTCAGTCAAATCTGCAGCAGAGTAACTTTTCTCCTCCTAGGTTCAAAAATTCTGCTTCTGAAATCAAAGTGCTTTCTTCATGGGATCTTTCTTTCCATATAACTAAATATCATTTGCATCTTGAAATCCTTGTTTTAATGGGCTTCTATTTCAAAACCTCTATGATCTCCTCTGTTTTTGTTTTGGTTAATCTTTATACATACCCTTAGTGATATCCGTATAAATCTGCAACATTAAAACTCAAAGATATTTCAACTCTTATTGGTAGCTCAATAAAGTAGGTGTTGTTTCCAAACTTTCTCAAGGCAGAGCAGGGACCAATATTTTTATACTTAAGCTTTTTATGTTCCCCCTCTAGAAAGCCTCTTCTTACTTAAGAATACCATTTCAAGATCAGCATAACTTAAAAGGTTTTCATCCTTCTGAAATTTTCAACACCTTCCTTGTATTTTTCAATTGCTTCATTCAACTTGCTTTCTCACCTTCTCGTGAAACTCTTGCATTGTTCAGCAATCTCCTTTGTATCATCATTGTTTCTTCTTTGAGCTGACAGCTTTACTAAAATTGATACACCTTTCGGTTTCAATCAGTAGACAACTTGAAATGGTGTCAACTTGTACTTTGATTTACTGAGTTATATTGGAGGTAATTTCAGCCTAGAGTAAACATGGTCGCACTTTTTTGCTCTCTCCAGCCAAGCATTTCACAAGTTGTTAAGCATTGTTTGACTACCTTTATTTATCCATCTTTTTGTAGATGATACGCAGAGTTGAGCTGTAATTTTTTTTCATCTTCCACTACAAAGTCTATCAAAAATAGATTAAAAAAACTTGGCATACCACCCATCAGCATAGGTGGTGTGGATTGACCTTCAAACACCCCCATTCAATCTGCTTTTCCTCTAATGTGGATTAACCTTGCAACACCCCTCCCTCAAACCACTTTTCCGGAAATGAGGAGTGACTTTGGGACACCCCTACACAAACGACTTTTCCTGGAATGTGGATTAGCCTCTTAACCCCCCTCCCCAAACCGCTTTCCTTGGAATGTGGATTCACCTTTAAATACTCCTCCGCCCCACAGCTCCCCCCTCGCTCCCCCTCTTCCCTGTCAAACCATTTTTCCTAAAATGTGGATTGACCTTGGAACACCCACACTCAAACCACTTTCCTTGGAATGCAGATTAACCATTCAGCAACCCCCTTGAAACCACTTTTCCAAAAATTTGGATTCACCTTCAACCACCCCCTGCCTCTCCCCTCCCCCCCTCACTCAAGCCACTTTGATAGCATGTTGAAAAGCATGGACCATGGAGGACTCAAATATAGGACATCCCAACAGTATTTGAATGCAGATTAACCATTCAGCAACCCCCCTCAAACCACTTCTCCTAGAATGTGGATTAACCTTCAATCACCCCCTGCCTCCCCTCGCACTCAAGCCACTTTGATACCGTGTTGAGAAACATGGACCATGGAGGACTCAAATATAGGACATCCCAACAGCATTTGGGGGTTCTCTATCACTGAGCTTTCAGTTTCTCTTAGGTTATAATTGACCTTCCAACACCCTCAATAACGTCACTTTTCCCAAAATGTGGATTGACCTTTCAACACCCTTCTAACACCCCACTCAAGCCACTTTTCCACGGGTGGATTGACCTCTCTTTAATACCGTGTTTTAATGCATGGACCAGCTAGGACTCGAACCTGAGCTCAGTTAGCCTGGCCCCTATACGATGTTGAAATCATGGACTGGCTAGAACTCAAACCATGGACATCCCATCTACATGTTGGGGCGCTCTGCCATTGAACCACTGCCCTGTTGCAGGCTCTGCTTTTCCCAGTGTGCATTGACCTTCCAACACATCTTGGGTGTTTTCTTTCAGGGCAGAAAATGAGCTGTGTTATCAATCTTATCAACAGCAACATTCAAGGAGCCAAATCCCTTAGGCATCCTCAATTATCCTAAAACTAAGTCCATAGAAATTTATTGCCATGATGTGCTGGTACAGACAATAGTGTATGCAATCAAGTATTTTGACTTCTCCCTTTTGCTGGTGGATAAATCTTGCATCTCATAACAAATTTGGTAACATCTCTGCATACTATCATACGATAATACTGTTCTCCAGCAGCTTCTTGGGATAGCGTCCATTTGAAATTATTTGAGTCATCCAAGTGTGATTCACATTGGCAGTTATGGATAATACATAATTTAGTGTCCAGATCGTAATTTTGTAGTTAGAATTTGTAGTATGAGTCAAGAAGTCTTGTTCTAGAAGATTAGTTTACTTTAGTTGTGGGTTCCCATCCAAAGCTTCATCCATGTGTCCACATTCATTGTAATTCAGTGTATGGCTATATTTACATGTACCTTGTGTTCACAGTCATTGTGTATGCTTATATTTTACATGTACCTTAGTTTAGTTGTGGGTTCCCATCCAAAGCTTCATCCATGTGTCCACATTCATTGTACTTTATTGTGTATGCCTATATTTACATGTACCTTATGCTGTACTGTAAAGCTTCTGAGATTAATGAAAGCCATTTTTCTAATGCTTCACTTCTGATATTATTGTTGTTGTTATAGGTTGGCTCTCCCTTCACTTTGGCATAAGAGGACTAGATTCATGCTTTTTGGGAGGCATTGTGAAGTTTGTGTTGAGAGGGGTCTTGCTTATATCCCCATTTTTGCCTATACCAAGCAAGATTATTGGAGCAGGTGTATAAAGCACACATCGATTACCGTATTAAGACAGCGGAACTGCCATGGGAGAATTCAAGCTCGAAGCACTGTTATCGAAGGGGCCATCGCCCGTGTTAGAGTTCAGAAGTCCAAGGAAGCTTCTCTTCAGTAGACAGGAGTGTTGCAGATCCTTGTATCCTACTGTGTTCAACACACCCGATTTAAATATTCCTTCTAAAAATTTAGATGTTTTCTTTCCCCCAGTTCCCTGCAGGCCAGGGCCACTAATTTCATCGAGAGACCTAACAATTGTTTTCATGCAAGACGGTGAAGAAAAAAATTAAAAAAAAAAATTCTAATTTTTTAAATTTTAACTTCATGCTATAATGCATGAAGTTAAAATTAAAAAAATTAGAATATTATTTTTTAAATATATATAATCCATAAAAAAAATTATTGTTTCCATCTATATTGGCATAAATTTAGGTTTTAATGTTTTACAAATATATATATATATATATATAAAATAAAGTGTACTAGTTTAAAAAATAAAAAATATCCTTTAATTTATACTTATATTCCCATTAAAAAATAAAAAATATCTTTTTATTTATTCGTGATTTGCATGTTTAACAATTCTTTATATATTCACCAACCTTTTAAAATTAAAAATAATGTATATTTTCTTAGCATAATTTTAGGTTTTTATGTTTTCATATCTTTAAAAAAGATACACATCAAAACAATCTTGAGTTTTAATATATGGAATCTTTCTTATAATAAATAGACTTTTATTTATTTTTATTTTGAATATCTAAAAAATTATATTAATTAAAAAGTATTAATTGTAAAATTTATAATGTTTATTTGGAAATATAAGTTATGGTATAAAAAGTCAAGATTTAATGTATTCTTATTTTTTATTAAATTTTATTTATAAATTATAAAAAGTTTATATTTTTATATTTATTTAGTACAATCTTATTAACTTATTTTTTAATTTTAATATATATTTAAAGTTAATATAATTATATTTTTATACTTATCAAAAGTTCTTTATTTCTATGTTGGTGTATTATTTGAATAAGTAATCCAATTAATTGCCATTATATATTTGAATTAAAAAATAAATAAAAAAATCTTGGTTAATAAATGAAACATAGATGCTATCAGGGCCCTAGGTGGTAATCAAAGATGCTCAAAAGTAGAAATTTCATGATAAAAATAATTTTATAATGTGCCAAAAAACGTTTCATAGTGGATGATAGCAAGAGAATAATCGATAATGTTGGTGTGTGTGAATGACCTACAACACTTTTTTATTTTTAATTGAAATTGAATTCATATTTCACAATATGGATATATGTGTTGACTTCCAATGGCTAAAATCATGAATGAGATAAAATAGAAAGTAGGATTGATTAACTAAAGGGGAGACGAAAAACCATTATACAAATTATATAATTTATTCCAAAAGATTGTTAGGACCATAAGACACGACCTAGATAGTGGGACTAGGAAATGTGAAAGATGAGATAGGAACTACTATAGATAACTAAATAAGGGCTTTAAGGTCCATATGTTGATGGGAGAACCAATATCATTTGATATGGACCAAATTAACTATGGATAGATATTAGTGAAAACTAACATGACATAAGATAAAGGCTATCATGACATTTCACGGCACTAGTTCCTCCCACTTTGAGGTGTGTACTTAGTCATAAAATAGGTGGCGTAGGCATGCACTTCAAATTATAACATAAAGATATCTAAAAATGGATACCATTTATCTAAATCTCTGGAATTTGAAATTATTACATGTGGTTATTCATTCAGCGTGAGCCAACATCCACTAGTAGCTATTACCCAAGAAAAAATGTATAGCATGCCTCTATAAATGAATTTATATAAAATAATCACTTCAATCACTTGGTTGTTGTAACAATTGTTCTTGTCACAATTTAACTACAAGAGAGAATAAAATTATTGGGTAACCAAGATAAAATAATTATTTACCATAGGGCATCATGAATATAAAAAATCTCAAATTAAAAAAATCCTTGTAAATTTAAGCTTTATTCATATGATTATACCTTCAAAAATGTATCTCCTATTTTTAAATTGATTGCACAATTTTGATGTTCACATTTATATCTAGTAACAAATGTTTTTATTTGGGTTTGAACTACACAATATGTGACAATTGTAAATCATATTAATATTCATTGCAAACAAATTATTTTTACAAGTAGAATTATACTTTGTAAATTACACATATGTTCTCTATAATGACAAGAACTATTCTTGTTATCTTCGTTAGTGGTGGCTCTTGCACTGACCTGCTTTGGTGAGTGTCATTTTGTTGTTGTTGATTACATCTTATATTGAATATTTGAGATTGCATATAGCTAAATGATGGTTTGAGCTTGTGGGATCTATTTTCACCATTGTTCTTATGATCTTTTAAATTTCTATATTATTCATTTTAAAAAATATATATTTATTACAAGTTGAAATACATACAATTCCCTGCAATTCCCAATTGGTCGATGTCAGCAAGACAAATTAACAATAGCAACACCAAATATAAGGAAATATAAGGAGATTAGATAATTTTTTAAAAAAGGGTTGCTTTATCATGTTTATTCTAACTTGATATGTATTAATTTACATTCACTAAGCATCTATTATTGCATTTATTATTTCATATGTTGCAGTGCTCTACTTTCAAATCTCTAAAACAATAAACATTACAATGCTCAATACTGTCAACATATTGAAGGCATGGACTAGCTACCCTACAACCTTGTTTTATAAATTATATTTAAATTAAAAATTTGAGCTTACAACTTTGTAACGAGGAAAAAACAATAAGGGAGGTAAGACAATAATAGAACTAGATCCAATGGTTGTCTTAATTCATTATCACAAAATAATTATTTCATTTTTTATACATAAGATTCGTATTTGTTAAATATTTAATGTATATGTTTTGGATAACTTATTTTAATATATATAATTTAAATTAATTTTTGAAAAGACGCAACTTTATTTCAATTTAAACACATGGAAATTAAAAAATATATAAAAGGTTAGAATCTCCAAAGGAAGAGATGTTTTAACAACCCTTGGATTATGAGAATATCCCTTTTCGGTAATAATCTCATTGAGCTTGGGATTATCCCTTTGTTGTAGCCATTGAAAACGAAAGGGAAAAGGATAATTTTCAGGTGGTCGGGAGAAAAGAAAGAAAAAATCCTGGGCCCATTTCTAAAGGGAAGGAGAAAGTTCAAGAGATAATAAAGGACACCAATTTTCATCTCTTTTTAAGTTCTAACAATTTTGTGATCTTAGGTGCAAGAGTGAATTACCCTCAGAAAATAAAGGTATTGATAACATTAGATCACCTGAAGGAAATTGTTTCCAAGACTCAAAATGATTAGCTAAATGGCCCAACTAAGGATTTTGTTGATGTCTCAATGGCGAATGATATGGTTAAATAAAGGTATGAGTCCCTAGAGGCATGTTTGAAAGCCTTTTAAAAAAATATGCAAAAGCTCCATTCTAAGACACAAGAGGAGGGTGTTTTTGAAAATAATTAGTGGAGAATTTGGGTAGGAATAAACCTACCCTATGTTCTTCAAACAAACACTGATTATTCTTTTGTGCTTTGTTTATTGGGTTTTCCCAATCAACATTGTTGGGTTATTGGGATGTTGTTCTTGCTGTGAATTTTTTGGTAGTTGCTTATGGGCTGTGAATTCTGACTGGATACCCTTTTTAATTGTAGAACATATGTATACTTCATTTATTTATTTTTTCAACACATACACATGCATGCACACACACACACACGTGCACACAAACACACACACGTTAAACTTTTGAATGGACACTAACCATGCATCAATTAATGCCCATATAATATTTTTAATAAACTAATGACACAGGGTGCTCCACTATTGGCATCCTCTTTCATGCATCATAAATCCTCAAAAACATTTACATTATTCACTCCAATCATTATACTCTCTTCAATATTAATAATATTTATCATTTAATTATAAAGTCTTACATTTGGAATAATATAGGAGGTCTTAATAAACCATGCTTAATTAATTTTCATTCCAATGTAGGTAAAACATATGAAATCACATAGAATAGAAGGAACTTATCTCATCTACATGTTATGATGGATTTGCCTCCACTTCTATGTCTCAAATATGTGCTCCACAACACTTCCATATGTAGAAATGGACAAGTAACATTATGAGAGAGTGTGTTAGGGTTATTCATTAGTGTAGGACTAACTAGCCATCTACTTTTTAGGTCTCACAATGATAACAAAAATATCAATAAAATAAAATATGCAGAATAGAAATTGCATCACATAGATAATCCTCAACTTGTGCATTAAAAGTGCTCAAGAATAAAATGTTAGCTCAAACAATGATTAATTGCTATAGTGATTGTTTGATTATCAAATAACATATAACACTTGTCTATTTATAAGTAAAATTTGAATTCATACTTAATTATATTAACACCCCTTCTAACTTCCAATGGTTAGGACATATAAAGGGGGTAAAGGGGGGATCACTTGTGAACTCAACTTAAAGGAGATCTAAAATACAAAATAATATAATAATAAGATAACAAATGTACAAATAAAGGGATATAGGAAGCTGGAAGTCAACAAAATGGATCATAAAACCCAATTTAGACCAAAATATCCATATAGACAAGTGCACTAAATCAACATAAATTAACACGTAATGAATACCATAAAGCCATTAATAGGTGTATACATTTCCCCCCACTTTGAGGTGTGTACCTTATGCGTAAGTAAATGGTGAAGGAATGCACTTCAAAGTAGAATATTAAAACAATATTAAAAAGGATATTGTTGATCTGGATCTTTAGGGCTAGAATTGAAGAGTATTGAAACCTACAAAACTAATTTCTTATAGAGACAAGTGAATGTAATATAATACATGTTAGATATGAAAATAAATTGAAATAAAATACCACATTTGGACTTGATATGATAGGTTTGTTATACCATTTAAGGAAATAGAAAGATGGAGTGGATTTATAACCCTATAATTTTTGGGGATAATTATCCACTTTTGAACAACATCAAGATTGATGAGAATTGAAGTTAAAACCCTATATGTCAAGATAAGGCCTCTAATTTTGCAGAAATATTGAGTTGTTGAATAACTAGGTAAGGTGGAAATTGAAGTTAGAGTAAGATATTTTATGCAAAGGGCCTCTAATTCCACATGTTAAAAATGTTAAGTCACATGCCCCTTCGGTTTTTTAATATGCAATAGAAGGCCTTATAGGTTCGATGTACTGTCAAAGAAAAGCATAAGTATGATATATGCCTCCCCTTTGAGATGTGGGTTGAATATGTGAAACTCATTTCTCAAAATAAAAATATTAAATATAACATCAGGATAGGAAAGTATATAATCATAATATGAAAATTTATGACTTTTATGAACATGCACATATTAAAATATTCATAGTTTTACACATTAAAATAATAATAATTAACCGGATAACTACGTTATGGGATTTGATACTCTCAATGTTTCAAGCCTAATGCAAGGCCCATCATCAGGAGGAAGAGATCATTGAGATCTATGAATAAAAGACACAAGCTGAATAACTATAAGTAGTAATTATTATACATTCAGAATGGGTTGGCCCTGTTGATCATTATTATATTTATTCTTAACAGGATGAAAAACAAGTTTCCAGCTGTCACTAAGTATCCAACCACCATCCCTATTTAAATTGTTTAGGTTTTTCTCAATTTCCATTACTTCCCAGATTTTCCTACTCATGAAATGACCGTATCTAGAGATAATATTGTCTTTATCCATGCAAATGTGGTGACCAAAAGTGTATGAATGCTCTGCTAAGGTAGATTTCTAGACCTAGTTGTGGGAAAGATCAACACAATGCTCTTTTATCCTAAGTTGAAAAGAATGACCTGTTTCACCGATGTATAATTTACCACATCTGCACAGCATAACATAAATCCCTTTGTGACAGTTAGGGTTGACTTGATCTTTGTCTTTATCAAGCATTTTCAAGATTTAATTAGGAGGGGAGAAAAATACCTTGATGTTTCTTTTCCTTAGGATCTTTGCTAGCTTATATGTAGTCCCTTTGATATATGGAAGAGTGATCATGTTAATATAATCCTTCTCATGTTGTTTAATGCCACATTCCCTTTGTGTTTTATGGATAATATGATTAATTTTCCTTTCCTCATAACCATTCCTTTTGAAAACTGTAGAAAGATGTTCAATTTCCTCACTAAGGTGATCCTTATCAGCAATTCTTAAATCCCATGTCATTAAGGTGTTTATGGTGCCAAATTTTTATGCTAGATGGTGATGAGAATCAACATGTAAGTAATTGTCCGCATGAGTTTTCTTTCTGTAGAGCGTATGGGACAAAGAACCATCATTGTTCTTCATGATGAAGACGCCCAAAAAAGAGATTTGGTTATTTTCCTCCACCTCCATAGTGAATTTTATATTGTCTAATCTACTATTAAGAAGGTCAATAAATCTATCCAAAATATGTCTATTGTGTGGCCAATTTACATTCGTGTCATCCACAAATCATTTACACCATCTCAGTTTCAAAGCAACAGACTCAAGAGCTAAGTTTTCAAAATATTTCATGTATATGTTAGCCATAACTGGTGAGAGGGGAAAACCCATTGTGATACCTTGGGTTTGTTCATAAATATTACCTCTAAAGCTAAAGAAGGTAGATTTCAAACAAATTTTAACTAACTTGGCAATCTCATCATCAAAATGATTCTTAATAATTTCAATCGCATCATCGATGGGGATTTTTGTGAAAAGTGAGACCACGTCAAAGATGACTAAAAGGTCACCTTTCTCAACTTTGAATTTTTTCATTTCATTAACAAAATGCATTGAATATTTAATAAAAGAATCTGACTTACCAAAAAGGATTTTAAGCTTCTTAGATAGAAATTTGGTGAGAGGGTAAGTAGCTAAACCAATAATATTAACAATGGGAATAATAGGAATGCCTTCCTTATGAATTTTTGGAAAACCATATATGTGAGGAACAAGGCAATTCTTTGAAATGAGCTTTTTCTTCATATTATCATCAAGCGATGAATTTTTTATAGCACATATTATTTCATGTTACCCCAAGACAGATGAAATGGGCAACATAATAAATGTAAAATCATAGTGATGAGTTGGTAGTACTTTAGGTATAACCATGATGAACATAAGCAAAGGAGTAGGGTCTTACCCCAATAGATTCCCTAATAAAAATATGAATCATTGTTGAAAAATGAAGGCATTAATGACAAGAACACCAATATAAGAGGGAACACAATATGCACATAAGTAAATGTGACAAGTAACATAGAAAAAACATAAAACAAATGATAAGGCACAAAGTTGATACTTTAGGTACTAGTAGACATTTATGGAAATAAATATATGAATCACATTGGGCATTGAAATCATATCTGATACATAGAAAACACATCGAACATGCATAAGACATGTGAGGCATATAAAAGGCACATCCGGCATATGAAAATCATATTAATGAGTTGTTAGTCCTTAAGATATAACCATGACACATCTAGCATATGAAAATCATATTAATGAGTTGTTAGTCGTTAAGATATAACCATGATGTATATTTCTGGGGTTGGAGGTCCTTGTTACCTATTAGAGTCTCCTAGGGGTTTGTGGTCATGATTTTTCAGCCATTTCACCAATTATGTGTCATCTTTCACACTAATATGGCCCTAAATTTAATTCAATATTTTTGTAAATACATAGGTGCATTAGTACATTTAGAACAATAATGAATGATGAAATTCCATGCAAGAATATAAATAAGATAATAAAAAATCTAAGAAACTTGAAGAACATATATAATTTACTATTGTATAATATAATCAACCATTCATTGTAGCACTAGAATTCATAGTAGATAGGCAATGCATCACAATAGGCTAACTAGATGAATTGCATTTTAAGTTTGGCATGTTGTCTTCAATATTGCATATCATTGAGAGGCTTGATAAGTAGTCAGTGCTTAGAAACCATGTTGACCATGAACACATGCCCCCCGCAAAAAAATCCCTTTCTTTATCCTTTGTAGGTTCAAATACACTAATAGGGTTTGAATAATAAGTTAAATTTCCTAGCTATTAGTGTAAAAATTTAGAAATATGAGTGAGGTTTTCAAAACCCTAGACTTGATGAATGCATTCATCAAATCATATTTTTAGTCGCATTCATCAAATCATATTTTTATTGTCTACTAGAAACACGTTGTTTATGATTTTGTTTACCATACATTTATAATGTAAAGTTATGGGGAGGTGCTCAGGTCACTAAGTTTTTTTGGATTATTATTGTCTTGCTCTAGAATCCTTGATTCTATTGTCAGACTATGATGACTATTTAAATATGCACAAATATAAAGATAATTATCTAAAACCTATTTGTTAATTATTACACTATAATTGGAATAGTAATTAAGTCTGATCATATTATTTTACATATGATTAGGCCGAATTATAATGTTTAAACATTTATGCAATACAATTTGATTTAGATCCATTTATTCATATTACATTTTGGTAAACCTGTGCTCTCTTACAAACCTAAGGGTTTCATGTTTTGGTGAACATGCATTGACTTGCATGATTTATAACCTTATAAGGTTATTTCTTGATTTCATTGCGATAAATATGAATTTTATAGGGGATTTTCCATTCTATTTTCTCAAATATATTATCCCTAGTTATTGTGTGTTACATTGAAAATCCTATATTGATTTCTTGATCATCACTCAAACACTAGGGCATTTGTATGTTGTGTATGTTATCCTATTATGCCATCCGAATTGATTAGATATAAGGTTCCAAAAAAAAGAGTGCTAGGATAATTGTAACCATCTTGATTTCATTGAAATTCCTTTGGTAAATCTTAGATCTTTTTTGAAAAAGAAAAAATGATCCTGAAATTTAGTAGTTTTTATACCACAATTGTATTTTTCATTACAAGTGATACTGAGATGCCTTTGTGATTCGAGGCCCAGGAGGAGACCCAATGGAAAACATTATTAAATGGATTTAAGGTGGTTATATGTGGAAATGAACTCAAAATAGAGTTGCAAAAACATGGAACATGTAGTGGCATACAAGAAATAGCTAAAAAAATAACCATTACACATTTAACATAGGATATTGGAAGAATGACGCCACTTCTATTCAATATAAAGAATAGGTAAAAGTAAATATGTATACAATGCATAATAAGAAATGGAATGAAATTTCCTATGATCAAAAAGGGATAAACAACCTAACTGATTAATCTAGATTTCAGTATTATCAGACAAAGTGGGGTAAACAACCATTGTGATCAGAGAGGGATAAGCATCTTAATTGATTTACCTAGTATAGGAAAAGATAATTTGATACAAGATTCTCAAATCATGTAAGTATTTAGGATGTTGTAGACATGGCCATTTAGGAAAGAGGATAATGGACACTCACTTGGTCATTTTGTGAGTCTCTTATTTGTCTCTTGTCTCTATCTTTCTATTACCATGTTTGGTGTATTAACATATATCATTAAAATGAAGTATTTAAAAAAATTAGTTACAAAAGTATTTAGTTACAAGAATGATTCATATTATAATTGTGTGATGGTTTGAAATGTTTGTAGGTGTGACAATTAAACTTCCATTAATGTTGGTTACTAATAAAATCCCAGACATGGTGTAGACCTAGGGAATTCCACTTGGCATGCCACACATTAGAAGAGTTGTATTACATGGATGCTGAGTCATGTACTGAGCTAGAGTGAAAATAGTCTCTACGAGTGATGCAAAGATACATAGGCTATGCTGACTACATAAGCTTATGTGAAATTATGAGATGTGCACACTAATTCTTTGGTGCCTTGCGCTAACTTGGGATGAGCCACACATGTTGAAAAATGCACAAGGGCAAATTGACTTGGCACAACCTAAATTTTTTAGGTATCCTTAGATTTTGGATAATTATACATTTTTAGAAAGCTTGTCTTGTCATCTAGAGGTTCATATAGGTATAGATATGTGGGTATGGGCACTAAGCCCCAAAAACACTCTGACGATCTCTAAAAATGATTTACAAGGTTTATGGTACTAAACTACAAGTGGTTTTTGGTAACATAGAGGATGAGTTAGATCTTTTCCTTTTGTATGCGGGTGATGAACATGATGAAGAAGCTTCTAACACTAGTGTAAGGCTAGAAGAGCAATAGCCAATAACTATGTTAATATTTGGTGTCTTAGATCCTCTTGCATCAATTTGAATGCTATTATCCTGAACGGATATCAAGTTGATAATACATATGATCATGATCACCAAGTTTGTTTAAATGACCAAGAAAAAATGAAAAATTTACACATTTTAGGAAACATGTTATGGCCAACCCAAATGAGATAGTTGAGTTGTTGTATGTACTGAAATATGTTTTAAATAAAAACTTGAAGTCAAGAGGCTCAAGAATGGGTTAAGAATCAAGACATGCCCTCTAAGGTAGAAAATGTATATTAGAATTCTCATAATGTAGATTCATCACTTGCCTCATGTAAGGGAGTATCTTATATACCTAATATTATAGTCATTTTCAAAATTTATTTTGAATAATTATTCCTCATGATTCTATTAATTTTACTATTGGTATTGTTTCTCTTGCTCCTAAAATTACTAAAATTGCTTTCAAGCTTCTTAAGATCCTTCATTTTCCATTGTTTCTTCTAAATTTCATCAAAACTCTCAAAATGATTTTTAAATTCCTCTTGTTCAATCATATATTTCTCATAACACATCTCAAATCACTCATTTATAAAATGCTTATATTTTAACTTATTATACCAATAATTCTCTTCTAAATATCAAAATGACTATTATGATACATTCATTACATGATTTATAAAATCAACTTAAGGTTCTATCTTAGGGTCTCAAAATCAAAAGAATAGGGTCACTTCTAATGATATTTTATTTAAACCCTTGGTTTATGAAGTGCTTGTGTACCATATTTCAAGAGGATTTGTGGCTCCAAAGTTTGAATTATTCAATGTAAAATGAGACCCATCTCATCATATTGGATTTTTCATTGCCTCTTTTTTATTTTTTTCTCATAATGATAAATTTTTAGCTAAGCTATTTCTATGTAACTTGAAAAAATATTCCCTTGATTAGTTTTATGTTCAACCATGTGAATCGATGCATGCTTTTACAACATTAGCTGATGAAATTTTATCTCATTTTTAAATCAATGTTCACATGAAGGTTAACTTTGCACATATCTAAAATTAAATTAATGAATTGATGAGGGTATTAGTGAGTATGTGCTTAGATTATGTGTTTAAATTTAAAACCATAGTTACAAAGATGACTCATCAATTATCAAATAATGAACTTTAAAGCTGGTTTTCTCAAACTTTACTTTCAATCATTAAGGAAAAAGTGGTTTTCATTCCTTGAAATTATTTTTATGAGATTTTTCATGTGGTTAAATGTTTTGACGTCAAAAATTTAGAATAAAATATACTCAAGTATGGGTCTAATGCTCCAACTTATAGTGCTGGAAATTGTAAAGTAAGACAATGTTAAAGACTAAAATTATTGAAAATGTATTTCAACCTAAGAGTGAGACTATGTGGTCAATGATGTGGAACAACCAACTAACATTCTCATATTATCTCAACAAATGGAGCATAGGAAATTAATAAGGATATGTCACAATCTAAAAAATGTCCTAAAAATGTTGATCAAATGCAATATGATTAATTTGCATCCTATTATATAGTTAGATCCTTCAATACCATTGCCTAATTATTATGATGTGAATACATTATATAATTACCATACAAGTTCCATAGAATCACATGACACTCTTCAAACACATGCATTACCTTGAAGCATAGGGTCCAAGACCTCATTTGTAATTTAAAAAATAAGTGGAGAGATGAAAAACCAATTATAAATAATAATTATTATGATGTAAAAGTAGAATTAAATTACCATATAAGTGCCATAAAACTACAAGACACTTTTAAAACACATGCATTACTTAGAAGCATGGGATCTAATACCTCATTGATAACAAAAAAATCCAAGTGGAGGGAGAAAACAATAATTTGAATGAATTAGTGGCTTCATCAAATAAACGTTTGAAACTATTTACCAATATTCTTCCAAATCATAGTAATTAGCCAAAAGATCAAGGTAATGTTCATATGATAGATAAAATAGATCAAAGGGAACCACCATAATATCCTAATGCTCATCCACTTAATGGATTTATTGGTATGGTTAGTGTTGTTATAAGGACTAGGAATCCTCCTCTAGTTGTGTTTTATGATTGTGAAATTAAAAATAATAGCTCTTATATTGGATCATTATTCATATGAACTTTCCTAGGTGAGTGCCCATAAGAAAAATATAGAGTCATGGTTCATAATTGTTTAAGTATAAATGTATATACTGATAAATTTATCAATGGACTTAGAATCTATAAAAGTGACTTAGAAAGTATTTATGCAATTATTAGGGGATAATATGTCATTACTAGGGAGCCACTTGGTTGTGTCCTTCTACCTATCATAGTAGGTCCTAAGATAGTTTTAACTTGGTTTCAGTAGTACCAAAAAATATATCATATGATGTTTTTCTTGAAAGACTATGGATATATCAAACACAAAAAATTCCATCCAATTTACACTAAGGTTTAATTTATTGACATAAGGATCAAGTTATTACCATTCATAGAGATGTATATTACCCACTACAACAAAAAAATAAAAAAAATCTCCCCACCTAGAGAAATACCAAAGCAACAATCAAAGATGACACCTCAAGAAAGAGAACATAACTATTTTACCCAAAAATGGATGTAAGAATCCTATCTTGGTGTATATAGGGTTAAGAATATAGAAATGACAATACACAAGGGTGATAATCAGATCTATAGTAGGCTAAATTAGGTGTTAAACTCATATATAAACATACACTAAATTTATTATGTTAAGAATAAGGTAAATATATAAAGTACAACTAAGTTATGCATGGAAATGACAAAAAGTAATATACTTAGCTAGTTCTAATGCTAATATAGTGTTGGATTTGGAAAAAACATAAAGCAGACTAGAAAGAGATTTTGGAACAGTCATCGAATTATAGAATTGACCCTTCTAGAGTGATGGACATTAATGTCATTCTGGGATGGTTGTATTGACACTACTATCTAGGTTCGATGTAAGTGTCTTAAACAAAATACTTGATAGAGAAGGATGTAACCACCTAGATGCTTTTAGGTTTGAATTTGACTTCACTCTAGTGTATTTATATCTAGGTCATATACTATCACACTTCATGAATTAAAAAAACCCTAGTTCTTCATCTTCATTGTGACCTTGGGTAAAATGGGTTAGTGGGCACACGATGTCAAACTGACCCTAAAGACCCCTCTATCACTGAGTGGTGACTATATATACAATACTATGAAGAGGGACCCAAACTGATTTAGTTCTCCCCTACATGTTGGCTTGTGTTTGAATCATGAAATATGTGCAAAATAAGTATAATAATGACCTAATTTGTAACTTGGCAAATTGTGCTCTTGGACTACTATTTTAGTACTTCAGACATATATATGTAATGTTCCTATGACTAATATGGAAATAAGAGAAAATAGGGAAGATTTTTCAATTGAATTCTTGATAGAGTGATTTTGATAAGTTGCCTTAGTCTCTTTGGTCTTTCTTTAGGTTTGTGTTAGGTGTGAAATGCATGAGGGTTGATCTTGTATTTGTATCAATCCCTTTAGATAAGTAACTCACATTAAATAAATTAGGTTGACCATTATGATACATTTCATTTACAAATTATATGACTTTAGGGCACTGTACCTTTGCATCAGATTAGAACACTAACATCAATGCTAGTGCCTGTCCCAGATGTTAGTGTCCAAGGAGTAGGAAAATAGGTACATGTTTAAAACTTGCAAGAGTGGAAGATAAGTACATTTTGAGAATTTTTAGAAAGATAAAAGGCATGGGTCATCAACATAATACTGGTTATACTAATATATTAGGCCAAGGGGCACAATATAGAGCAAATGCCAAACTTTAAAAATTGGGAAAAGGTCTAGAACTGAGAGGAACATCCAAGGTCTGAGTTTTCTAAGTGTACAAGACTGAGGTGCTATACAATCCATAAATATTGTCTACATTCCCTCCATTTAATCTCATAATTAAATTACTATTTTAAATGAAATTAATGCATACTTGGGTGTGTATAAAATACCTTACCTTTACATGTACCCAACTTGAGCGCTTTACTAGTGTCTAACCTGAAACCAAGAGCATGTTATAGTATATAATCATTGCATATAATTTGGAATTGAAAGTACTTTAAATTAAAAAAACAAGGTTTAGGATTAAACTTATGTGTCATTGTAACCACCTTACCTATTATAATGTTGATTTGAAAAATATATAGCATTATAAATCTCTAAAAATAAGATTAGGAAAAATATAGACAATTCTTGAAAGTGCATATATCTAAGGAGATAGAGAGATAAATAGATAGATAGATATGTATACATATAGATAGATAGATATATAGAGAGTGAGAGTGAGAGTGAGAGAGATTGGAAGGCCCATGACCCCAATCTTGGAACAAAGATGAGTTGCCACCTAGTAGTTGAGATTAGCTCAATCGTGTAACCTAATGATACTTATAACCTAGTGAGGTTGGATGATACAATCAAGTCCAAACTGAAAACTTGGAAATATTGAGTGATTTAATCACCTCAACCATACAAAAAGTGAACCAATTACTACATTAGACTAGCTCAATAAAGTCTATACAAGTATAATCGAGGTATCAGTACATAAAAGAGTTTTGAAATCTAAAATTGATTTATATTTTACAATATTAGGAACATATCAAATAACATATTCACCTTAGATATGTATCATGTTGAAACTATATATAAAAATTGTTCCAATGTATAGAATTATACCACAACTATAAATATGAATCATATAACTGTGTGCTTTGGCTAATTTGGAAAACTATGTAAGTGTGGAGAATGTCTTCCAAAGTATGCCCCCACTATATATGGAGGAATCTAAAAAAATGATATAAGTACCAATGTGGAGAACATGTTTCCAAAACATGCCTCCACTATAATATGGAGATGATGAGTATTAAATAGGTGTGGAGAACATGCTTCTAAATAATTTCTCCATTGAATATAAAAAATGTGAATGTGTATAATCCATGTCCATATGACATGCCCCCCACTGAATCTAAAAACTGATATAAGTATCATATACTGAATGAGTGTGAAGAGCATGCTTCTAAATCATGCCCCCATAGAATTTGAAAATTGTGCCTAGTGTAGAAAACATGCCTCTATGACATGCCTCCACTAATATTCCCCTCCTTTGAGGTGAGACAATTAAATAAGAACTAAGATAAGAACTAGTAGTTACCTCACCTCAAAAGGATAAGACAATTATATAATATGTGAATGTAACCATGTAGCATATAGAAGGAACATGTATAGGTAGATATATCACTGAAGCACACAGAACTAATGTGATCACATGAAGGCTTAAGATGCATAATAAGGATCATGACAATGTCTAGATAGTAACAATACAAGATCAACAAGCAAATCAAGCACACACATAAGAGCACTCAAAATAAAGTCAAAAGGAAATGCTCTAAGGAGACCAAAAACAAGATGCATGTTAAAATTCTACAGAATCAAAGGAAAATGACTTATTAAAATTTTCACAAAAGCAAGAATGACATATTTGAATGTATATACAACAAATAACTATATATGAAAATATAAAAAAAAGTAGACATAGGCAAGGGGCCCACAAGCAAAGGAAAATATTCAAATGCTTGAACAAGGAATACAATAGTAAGGCAAGACACTCAAGGAAGTGCATAAATTAAATCATAAGTAACCAACATAAACATGTCATGGTAGCCCATGGATAAAATGTGCTAGGAAAAAAAGTCAAGTGTATATCTCTCTATCCGCTAATCAGCTCTATAGATTTATCTATATAAGGTACCATGTGTAAGATATAATCATGGATAAAGGCATGTGTAAGTACATATGTAAGATAAAAAATGAGAATGAAATGTGATCATCAAACCATATAACCTATGTGTATCAAGATCAAATAAGACAAATGTCCCCATTGTCTACATGACAAGAGTAGAGGGAAGACCCAACATCCAAAATAGGAATAAATCATGTATTTGTGTATGCCTATATCACACTTAAATAGAAGTATGACACACATGTGTGTATGTATAAGTAACTGAATATGCCATACATCAATATGGAACTAACATATAGATCCCAAGGAGCCAATAGAACATGTAGGTGTTAAAAATATTTTTAGATTTTTGAGTGTTTTTTATTTATTTTTATAGTTTTAGAATATTTTAAGAGATTACCTTATGATATCATCCAATGGATGGTCATAGTTATCTCTCCCCACTTGGTGCTTGACAACTTAAAGTTGGATCTTGTACATTGTTTGCATCATGATTTGATAGGTCAAAAAGGTACATAACATGTTACTTCTCACATTTTTCATGTGTAGTAGAAGTAATGTTATTATTTAGAATATGTATTAATTTGCCTTCATGAAAAAAATAAATACCTTGATGTGTCAAAATCTGTAAAATTTGTTATGAAGCCTTTTGAGAAGATTCTACATTGTTCACATGATAAGTTTGCATTTGACCCTTGTAAGGTTGACTCAATGTTTTAAGCCAAGATGGATGTATGGAGTAACAAGAATTTACATGTTCATTTGCTATTTTTGTTTTGCCCTTATCTATATTTAATTCTATATTTTATGCAAGTGGGTTTATCTTATATGTGTTAGACTTGTAGGTTTGAATAGGTTATGTGATAGGTGATCAAGTGGATCAAATTTTAAGTTTCACATTTTATCATCTATCATATCATAGGATATATCATCACCACTGTCATAGTAATCTAAAACATGGCCATCTTTTTACTCAAAATTGACTAATAAAAGAATCTCAAATGTTGTAGGATCTTGTAGTTTTACTGGCTCTTTTAATAACGGTTATTTTTCCTTATGAATGTCTATGTTTACTTTAGATTTTAGTGCTTTATTTGTATATGGATACAAAGGAGACATTGTACTTGACTCACATATTTTATACATATGTAGATGCTCAAAATTAATGCATTGTTTAGGTGGTACCACTATAGGGATGCATCAGTTTTAGAATGTATCATTTTGTAAAATTTGAAATGTTCATCATCAACATGCATGGATAATAATGTCCCTTCATGTATGAATTTTACACATCAATGAAGTTTAGATGGGATAGATTACATTAAATATATCCAAGGTCTACTCAAAAGTAAATTATAATGTAATGATTGAGTCATGACTTAAGAAGTAGTTGAAATCAGTTTTGGTCCTAATGTCACATCCAATGTAATTTGACCAACTAGAGGGCTATGTGAATTGTGAAACCCTTTTATGTGCATAACTATGTTTTGAATAATATTTGTGTTAATACCCATAGTGGTTAAGAATTGTATGATACACATGTTTAAGCTTGATCCATTATCAACGATCACCCTTTTGATACCTTTACTTTGCATTGTCACTTTATAAACAGAGGCAAATTTTGGTCAATAATATCTTTGGATGGTAAATTTGTTGGATCAAAGGTGATGATATTGTTATTTTTCTTGAGATATTTCATAATATCTAAAAATAAGTAGGCTCAATATCAATTATAACTTATGTCTCATGTTGTTAGGAACCTGTGCTACCCCTTTTATTTAATTTGTTAGTATATTAGTTTTTATGGATGCATATGCTTTGTAAGTCATTCCATGAGTATTTTGTTTGATCCCACATTCATGGCAAGCAGTAGTTTCTTAGATTAGATTTAGTATATAAGTAAGTGTTGAGGCCAATGAAGGCATCCACAAGTTTATTGTATTGAGCTTGCTCAAAGGAGGTTTCCCCCTCAAAGTGGCCTACGATCAATATAATCATTTTAGTGATTTTGATAATTTTATAAATTTGTTATTTCATGCATTTTTATCAAATTTTTGTAGGAGGATACTCTCATCTAGTATAAAAGCATTTTCTAGGGCCAATTTTTTTTCCTTTAGAAAGTCTTAAATCTATTCTACTAGATAATTTGTTTAAGTAATTTTTTAGAAATAACTCTATTTTGATATATAATTTCTTTAAATATTTGTTTGTAACATAATAATCTATTTCAAATTAGGGTAAAAATTTGACCACATAACTGTGGGAAGTGCTTGGGTGAAATCCCTAAAACTCATTGTGAAGAGTACTAAAAGAACCCTAAAGTAACTATCCCATTGAGAGGATCTGCCAAAAAAATAGGCAATGGACCCTTCCCAATTAAGTAGTTCCCATCCATGAGGAAAACCAAGAGTTCTCGCTTAGAGGTAAATTCATGACCAAAAAATTTCTAGAGAGTGGTACTTGCTTAGATGGCTTTGGTGGCTAGAGTGATATCATTAAAACCTTAAGCAACCATTAAAACTTGGGGCCCATGTATATAAATTTTAGAATATTACCTGTGGAGTATCAGAAAACTTTCCATATTATCAGTAGAGTATCAACAGACTTGCCATACTAGTTTCAGCATATTACTCATAGAGTATTAGAAAACTATAATATCAGTTCTTTAGTAGAGTATCAGAAGACTTGTCATACCAGTTTTAACATATTACCAACAGTGTATCAAAAACCTACCATATCAAATCTATAGACTTGTCATATTAGTTTCAACATATTCCCAGTAGACTATAAAAAAAATAATGATTTTTTTTCATTTTTTTGCAATATCTCTCCATAAGTGGCCCCGTTGATACTCAAACTTTATCTGGACACCTGAAATTCCATTCTTCATGTTTTCTTCATTGAGGTCTCATATCCTGATTGCACTCTTAATTCTCATAAATCTTAATTTTCCTTTTTTTTGGGTTTTCCATAACTTCTAGTTTTATCCATTTGCCTCAAAATATCTCCATAGTGTTCATCTCCCCATTCTGCTCCTTTATCCCTCTTTGATAAAATTTTCAATTTTTCTATTTTTCGTCTTGAAATTGCCCTCAACTTCATCAATCATACTCCCACTATGCAAAAAAATTAGTGAAATTCCCTTTACCCCTTCCAATGTCACCCACATTAAGAAATTCCCTTATTAAACATGTCTTAACTCTAGTTTTCCTACCCATTCCAAAAAAAAATCTCTTATTCTAGTCATAGTAGTAACCCACACAGGGGAAAAAAACATGGAAGATGAAATTGCCACCCGAAGGACCCATATCAAATATCTTGATGAAAAAATTCTTTGCCTCAGTCTTCAACATACCCCCATGAACAATAGATGACATTTAGAGTCCTCTTCAAACACAAGGTTTTCTTATTCTAATAATAATTGTGGGTTGAAGCTTAATTTTTCTTGATTCAATGGTGCAGATCTGACCATATGGATCTATTAGGTAGAATAATATTTTAGTTTGCATAATAATTTTGATGCCAACAAGGTCCCACTTGCATCCTTTCACTTGGAACATGAAGCCCTTCAATGGTATCATTGGTATACCAAGGATCATGATGAGCCCATATGGACTAATTTTTGTACCCTTATTTTACAACTGTTTGGCCCTAGTGCTTTTGATGACTTCACTAGAGCACTCATTAAACTTCACTAAATAGGAACAGTGAGAGAATATCAAACAAAATTTGAAAAATTAGCCAATCACACAGAGGAATTGTCTAATGAATTATTCAGGAGTTACTTTGTTAGTGGACTGAAGGATGTAATTTGATCTAAGGTCAAAATGTTCTAGCCTAACACAATGATGGAAGCCCTAGGGTTAGCTAAGTTGGCAGAAGATAAGATCACAACTCAACAGTGATTCAAATCCAACTTTTCTCCATTCAAAAATATAACTCCATAATGATCTCAAATAATGCCAACCCCTAGAATCAATCCTATCAAGCATTTGACTGAAGTAGAGATGCGAGCCCATAGAGAAAAAGGACTATGTTATAATTATGATGACAAATTCACTCAGGGACATAGATGTGTAGAGATAAATATCTACCTACTAGATGTGGATTCTCCACCCAAAATTGAAGTTTTCTAAGATGCTCAAGATATAGTAGATGATCTAAAAGAAGCTCCACCAATTGTGAAACCTGCTTCTCAAGAAGACCACCCAGAGATCTCTCTCCATGCCTTAGTAGGATTCACCACCCCACAAACCATGTGGGTCAGGGGTTACTTCAAGAAGCTCTCTCTCATAATACTCATTGATTCGGGTAGCACTCATAACTTTATTGACCCTTAGATTGTAAAATAGGCTAATTTTTTTATCCATCCTTGCTCTAACTTTGAAGTCATGATTGTCAATGGGGTCACATTACCTTACAAAGGGAGGTGTCATAATGTGCATATCTATATTTGAGATTATAACTTGCACTTTGACATATTTTCCTTACTTTTTAGTGGATGTGATGTTGTTTCAGGAGCCTAATGTTTATACACACTTGAATCCATCTTATGGGATCTTGCTAAACTTTGGATGCAATTTTTAGATAATGGGTAAAAACATACATTAAAAGGCTTACAACTGGGGTCACTCAACATCATAAGTTCACATCACATGGAAAATATTCTTAAAAATAATTCATATGGAATCATTGCCTAGCTCCATTCTATTCAAATGCAACCATCAATGGCCTCCACTACTCCTTTTGATCTAAAAACTATTCTACATAGGTATGTAGGTGTCTTTGCTAAACTAGTGGGATTTCCACCTTCCCAACTAGAGGACCACCATATTTAGATCCTTCTTAGAAGTGTTCTTCCCAACATCAGGCCCTACCACTACCCATTTCATCAAAAGACCAAGATCAACAAGTTCATTCAAGATTTACTAAATCAACACATTATTCATCCTAGTAGCAGCCCATATTCTTCTCTAATTCTCCTTGTGTAGAAAAAGGATGGCTCATGACATCTCTACATTGACTTCCATGAACTTAATCATATCACAATCAAGGATAAGTTCCTGATCCTTGTTATTGATGAGCTTCAAGGCACTCATTTTTTCTCTAAGTTGGATCTCCACTTGGGATATCACTAGATCCAACTTCATGAAGATGATATATTGAAGATAACTTTTCACACACATGATGGCCACTATGAGTTTCTAATCATGCCCTTTGACATAACTAATGCTTTTTCAACATTCTAGGCATTGATGAATAAAATATTTTGGCCCTACCTATAAAAATTCAATCTAGTCTTCTTTGATGATATCCTCATCTATAGTAAAACATGGTCTGAGCATCTCCAACATCTGGAGCTTACATTGCAACTTCTCTTTGATCATCATCTTTGTGAAAAATAGTCCAAATTCACTTTTGGCTAGGATGAAGTGGAGTATAATGGGCATATTGTTCAACCCAAGGGGTTCAGGTGGATCCTAAAAAAATAGCTACCATGACAAATTGGCTTGAACCTCAGACTCTCAAGAGCCTCCATGGTTTTTTAGGGTTGACTGGATACTATCGTAAGTTTGTCAAGGATTATGGGAATATTTTAGCTCCATTGATAGCTATGTTGAAAAAATATGCTTTTACATGGACATAATCTACCAAGTATGCATTTGAATAATTAAAATATACTATGTGTGCTACACCTATTATATATATGTCAGATTTTGCCAATACCTTCACTATTGAGAGAGATACTTACAGTAATTGCCTTGGTGTTGTTATCCTCCAAGAAGGATGCCCTATTGTATTCAACAACAAAGACCTTTCTAGAAATAATTTATTACTCTCTACTTATGAGAAGGAAATGATGGCCATTTTACATGCAGTATAGAAGTGGTAGCCATACCTACTGAGGAATCATTTTTACATAAAAAATGATCACCAGAGTTTAAAATATTTCTTAGAACAACGGGTCTCTACCCCATCACAATAAAAATGGGTAAAAAAACTCATGGGTCATGACTATGAGATCACTTACAATAAGGGTAAAGACAATATTATGGTTGATGCTCTATCTTGCACATTTACAGACCAAGCATCCCTTTTATTTATTTCAATGCCTATTGATAATTGGTTGGATGTTGTATAACAAGGGCATGTTATCGAATCCTATTGATATCAAACCATTAAATATTTGGCCATTAACCCCTCTGCTATACCACATTATTCTTGGGATGGTGCTTCTCTATGATACAAGGGCCATCTAGTGCTTCCCCAAAGCATAAATCTTCAACATGATGTATTCTATGAACTCCATGCTTCTCCATCTATAGGGCACTCAGGGTTTATCAAAACTTATGAGTGGGTATGATGCGACTTATTTTGGAAAGGAATGAAAAAGGAAATTCAATATATGGTGGATGAATGTGATACCTACCAACACAACAAGGGTGAAATAACATTCATTCTTGGTTTGCTCAAACCCTTACCCATCCCTATTAGGATTTAGATAGATATTTATATGAATTTCAGTAAATGGATCCCTAAATATAAAGAGAAAATAGTGATCTTGGTTGTGGTTGATAACGTCTCCAAATATAGTCATTTTTATGCCCTCAACCATCCCTATACCACCTCCACAGTCACACAAATTTTATTGGACCAGATTTTCTGTCTTCGTGGCATTCCTTCATCTATTATATTAGATCATGATGCAACCTTCACCAACCATTTTTGGATAGAACTATTTCGATATTTCGATGCATCAGCACCCAATTAAAGATGAGTTTTGGGTATCATCCAAAAATGGATGGCTAGAATAAAATTATCAATAAATGCTTGGAAAATTTCCTTCGTTGCTTCACCTCAGAACCATAACATTAGTGGGCAAAGTGGACCCCTCTCACTGAATGGTGGTACAAAACCTCCTACCACACTTCAACTAAAATGACTCCATATGAAGTAGTCTATGGTCAATCACCACCAATGCTCCTTCCATACACCCCCAAATAGTTCACCAATTCAAGTCGTCGACATAATTCTTTGAAACTCGGATCAGATCATCAGCACCCTATGGGATAATATTCATATGGCACAAAATAGAATGAAACAATAGGTTGATCAACACCATTATGAGCACACTTTTCAAGTTGGTGATATGGTTTTTCTTCACCTACAACCATACAAGAAATTCTCCCTAAAACTTAAAGGGCATCATAAGTTGGATCCTAAGCTCTATGGGCCCTATAAGGTTCTCCATAAGATTGGGCTAGTTGCTTATAAGTTGGATCCCCCACCTTTTTCTTGAGTTCACCTAGTATTTCATGTCTCTTGTTTGAAAAAAGTTCTTGTATAAACATCAGAGTGCAAACTATTTTACTAAAACTTGATAATGAAGGATCCATCTTTCTTGAGTCGAAGGTAATCTTGCATAAGCACACATACTAACTTAATTACTAATCCATTATAGAGGTGTTAATTTAGTGGCATGAAATGAAACTAGAGGATGCCACATGGGAACCATTATTTTAGATTCAACACCAATTCCCACATCTGAAGCTTTAAGGACAAATATTTTTTTAAGAGGGAGGGGATGTTAGGAACCCATGCTACCCCTTATATTTACTTTGTTAATATATTATTTTCTATAGATGCATATGCTTTTTAAGTCATCCCATGAGTATTTTGTTTGATCCCACTTTCATGGGAAGTAGTATTTGCTTAGATTAGATTTAGTATATAAGTGTTGAGGCCAATGAAGGCATCCAAAAATTTATTGTAT
This sequence comes from Torreya grandis, assembly GCA_037957365.1. Classification (NCBI taxonomy): domain Eukaryota; kingdom Viridiplantae; phylum Streptophyta; class Pinopsida; order Cupressales; family Taxaceae; genus Torreya; species Torreya grandis. The sequence goes on along the minus strand of JARHVA010001879.1, from coordinate 712,384 downwards.
TGATATTGATCAAAGGAGGTTACCCCCTCAAAGTGGCCTATGATCAATATAATCATTTCAGTGCTTCTACTAGTTTTATAAATCTATTATTTCATACATTTTTATCAATTTGTTGCAGAAATATCATCTCACATGTAATGCTAGGATATCCTTATAAATATTAGATTGTTTTAGGAGCTCAAGAATTTAATTTTTTGCATGTGTATTGCTCAATTGGCCAATAATGTCATATCCTTTGTGTTTTATTACTATCTTAGGTTTAGGAGGCACCTATTTTATATTAACAGGTGGAAGGATGGATGGAGTAACCCTACATTTTTGATTAGTAACATCATTTTCAAAATCCAATACAGACCATTAGGCAAATAATGGGTGTAGGATGATATCTATCATTCGAATAAGACTTAGGTAAAATAAATGGTTGAGTGCACACAAGTTAGAATCTAGATACTAGATCTATAACATTACAAAAGTATTTTTGAAGAGAGATCAAGTGTTGTTTATGATTTAAAACCCTCTCATTATTGGCATTAATTTTATTAACAAATTTAACAATGCAACTAATGTAGAAATCTATATCCACTATAAGGTATTGGAAAATGAAATAATTTACAAATATGTCCATGACAAACATGATAGAAAGATTATAGTAATCAAGGATCAATAACATAAAAATCATAAAACCCTAATTGACATAGGGTTTGTTATTTAAATATTGGTTTCACCAAATGTTTAACCCTAAAATGGATATAAGAATTCTAAATTAGTTTATATAGTGTTAATAATATATAAATTACTATGCACAATGGTGATAATCATATCTATAATAGGCTAGTTAGGTGCTAAACTCAGATATAAACATACACTAAATTTATTATGCTAAGAATATGATAAATATAGAAAGTACAAGCTATGCATGGAAATGATAAATAAATAATATACTTAGCTAGTTATAATGCTAATATAGTGCTAGATTTAGAACATGTAGACTTCAATGAAGGAGATTCTAGAACATTCATCAGATTCTAGATTTGACCCTTCTGGAGTTATGGACACTAGTGTCAACCTGGGATGGTTACATTGATGCTACTTTCTAAGTTTAACATAAGTGTCTTGTATAAAATGCTTTATAGAGAAGGATGTGACCACATGTATGTTTTTGGGTTTGAGTTTACCTTCACTCTAGTGAATTTTTATTTAGGTCATGGACTGTATCACTTCAAAAATTTCCAAAAAGCTAGTTCTTCATCTTCATGTTGACCATGGGGAAAAATGGGTTAGTGGGCACACAGTGTCGAGGTGACACCAAAGAAACTTATCTTAGTGAGCAATACCTATATATCCAATACTTAGAAGAGGGCCTCAAACTTATGTAGTTCTCTCCTACTTATTGGATTATGTGTGAATCATGAAATATGTGTAAAACAAGTACAACAGTGAACTAGCTTGTAGCTTGGCAAATCAAGCTCTTGGACTAATCCTTTAATACTTTAGACCTATAGATGTGTTATCCCTATGACTGATACAAAAATATGAGAAAATAGGGAATATTTGTCTAATTAAATACTTGATAGAGTGCTTTTGATAAGTTACCTTGGTGTCTTTGGTTTTTTTATAGGTTTGTGCTAGGTGTAGATTTAATGAGGGTTGATCTTGTATTTATATCAATCCCTTTGGATAAGTAACTCACATTAAATCACTTAGGTTGACCATTATTATACATTTAATTTTAAAATTGGATGACTTGAGGGAAATAGACTCTTGTGTCAGGTCAGGGCAAGTATTGGTAGTGTTTATCTCATAAGTTAGTGTCTAGGGAATAAGAAAGTAGGTACACATTCAAAACTTGAAAAAGTTGAAGATAAGTATATTTTGAATATTTTGGGCAAGATAGAATGCTTAGATCATCAACATAAAACTAGTTAGACTAAGATATTAGGCCAAGGGGCATAACATAGAGTAGATGAGAGACTTGAAGAAGTAGGTAAAGGTCTAAAACTAAGAAGAACAACCAAGGTCTGAGTTTCCCAAGTGTACAAAACTAAGGTGCTATATAATCCATAAATATCATCTATAATACCATTATAATTTTTTATATGAAGGATCATGTTATTATTCCAGAGTATACAATACATAATGAGGATGATTTCAATGATGATAATGATAATGACAATGTGTTATCTTTCTTAGACTCATGGGTATCTTGACATAATGATTTGACTTTTGGTGATATATGTGCTTCAAAGTATATAAAATATGATGATGAATCACTTTACCATGACCATATCATTGGTTATATTTACCCAATTATTTTTTTATATTTGAAAATAAATTATCTCATACACCATCTACTTTTCATTTATTGCTTATCTTATGATATTCTTTCCTTGTTTTTGTTGTTTGTTTTCCCTAATCCTATGGCCAACATGTAGATTTTGGAAATCATATATTTTTTTTATCATCCTTATCTTTTTGGTTACTTGTTTAGGTCATCCAATGCTACCTTGTTTATTAATTCCAATTTCCCCTGATTTCTTATGCATCTACTTTTGTCTCACTCTTGCTTTAACTTTAGAGTTTGTAATAGTTTTGGATTCTCCTCTTTTCACTTGATTTCAAGGTTTTATTCTGACTTATTTCCTTCTCTTAAATTAATTTTCATGTCTTTATTTAATTTAGGCTATCTTTATTTCATTACCTTTTTATTTTTCCTTATGTATTCCTATGCTTACCTCCTATATCCTTTCTTCTATTATTCTAAGGTTGTATCCTCTTGCTCCACTTTTTTATTTTTTGTCATTATTGATTTTAATTATTTTATCTCATCCCACAATCATACCATAACTTACAAATGACAAAGTCAAATTTATTATAGCAACATGCCTCTAAGCTCAAATTTTTTTATGGAAATTATAGGTTCTTAAGGATTTTCATTTTTCTCTTCACCTTGGATTTGTCATTTATTTTATGTGATCAATCAATTTAATTGATTATTCCATGCACTACTATATTTTGTGCTTGTAGCATTGTGAATCAGGTCAGGGCAACATCATCCATTTAGCCTTTTAATGTTTCTCTTTCATTTATGGTGTAAATAAGGAATAATAGCAACGTAAATCCGATGCTAACCATGACATAAAATTAAAAAAAAGTTGTGCCAAGTTTTTGCTGAAAATAACTATGAATTTAAAAACAAAAAAAGTTGGAGGGCCCATATGTGCTCCCACATCATTTTATTTTTTACACCCACTAGAAAATATAGTGAGAGCAAGGAAGAAATGAGTGGAGAGAAAAATAATGGCAAGGGGAAGGAGTGGATGGAAAAGCAAGGGTAAGGGGAAAGGAGTGGAGGGAAAAGTAAGGGAAAGGGGAATGAGTGGATGACAAAGAAAGGGAAAGGGGAAGGATTAGAGGGAAAAGTAAAGTAACAGAGTGGAGGAAAAATAAAAGATAAATGGAAGGATTGGAGGGAAAAACAATGATAAGGAGTGGGGAGAAAAGCAAGGGCAAGGATTGAAGTGTAAATTAATGGGAATGGAAAGGATTTAAGGGAAAAACAAAGGCAAGGGGAAAGAGTGGAGGGAAAATCAAGGGTAAGGGAAAGGTGTGGAGGGAAAAGCCACCCTTATGAAATTGAAGATCTTAGATATGTAGTTTTAAAATTTTATAGGTGTTTTAAATTTATAGTTATATAATTATTAGAAAAAATATTTTTGATTTTTTAAAGAAAACCCCATAAAATTTATACAAATAACCCTAATAAAAACTATTCAATACACCTACAAAACCCTAAGAAGACCATATGATAAACTGAAAACAAATTTGAAAAAACCCTATAGAAACTCTTTTTTATTTGATAGGGTAAAACACTTTTTAAATTGGATCTATGAACCAGGAAAGTGAGGGTTTTGACAACTAGACCCACATCCAGACACAACAAAGAGGGTAATGAAATCCCCAAATGACCAAGAACAATAAAGAGGGTTTGAAGGCTCACCCAACCTTAAACAAGTGTAGTAAAGATACCCACGACCTTGATAAGGCTAGAGAACATTAGGGTTTTAAGGATTACCACAACTAGGGGTTTTAAGGATCCTATAGCCTAAAATTATAACAAAGAGGGTTAATGAGGTCACATAAACTACAATACACAATGAAGTTGCTAAAAAGTGAATCTCAAAGGGCGATCTCCCTTTGTCGTGTCTTATCAGGGGGCATTGTATACTAGAAGGTCCATTAGAAAGGGAGGTATTCCACCATCAGGGTCTTTCACATAGCCTCCATTTAACATAGTTACAATAAGAGGGTTTATCTTTTCTTTGAAAATCATAGACTGGTAAGGCATAACAAGAAGTAAGGTGCAAAACAAATATTTCCTTGGCACAAGGGGGCCAAGATCCCTAAATAGAGTTGTGATTTGATAAAGGACTCCTATGGGGATCAAATTTACAAGAGAAGAGTCCAAACCAAAACCCAAACCAAAAAATGAGAATGAGAAACCATAAAGGATCCCCAAAAACCCAAGCCCAACAAAGGCCCTTGGCTAATATGAATAGAGAGAGATAAAAGGCATGAAATTAGAAGCTAACAATTTGGATAAGTATTTCTTGCATACATGATCATTCCCATCATCCATATTTTTAAATCTAAAGATCTGAGTCTAGAAAGGTGGATGTGACAACAATCAAACCTAAAAAGGTGGATACAATTATAATTTGAATTCTTGGAATCAAAACCCATCCAAAAAGCAAATCAATCCAATAACCAAATGATTGACCACTAAAGAAGCCAACAATCTAAATGTAACATTTTTAAAAATTCAAATCTCACTTGTCCACCTCATCCTTTAACCTAGACTTCCAATTGGGAGGAGATAGGGTCAAACCTTGGGCCATCCTAGGAGTAGAAAACTAGTGAAAAAGTTCAAATTTCCAAGCTAAGGAGAATTTAGCTCTCCAACCTACAAAATCAAAATAATCGATTTCATTTTCCATCCAATCAAGGTGATATGGAGGACCAAAATTAGGAAATCTATAATTAAAATGCTATTTTAGCTTGTTGATCAGGATAGCCTAGTTAAAACCTAGACAACCACTGTTGAACATAAAAACTCCAAAATCAAATTTAGATGGAGCCTGAATTGGACCCTAAATATTTTGCCCAGTTGCTAATGGTGGGTGGTAGTTGATTGACTTAGCCAAAGAGTGTAAGATTGATTCCACATGGTCACTATATTTGGTTACAACAAAACTAATTCCTGGAAGCACTTGACTTATATCAATATTTTCATTATCTTCAAATCAATATTCAAACATTGAAACTTAATGAATCTATTTTTAACACCATCCTTTTTCATTCTCTAAAAGAGTGTCAAAATGAGTCCAAAAGTAAGAGAGAAGTGAGTTTAACACTATCAAGCAAGTCAGGCAGAGGAGAAATATTTTAAGAAGCCTTCCATCCATGGACATGAAGTTAGACCGTGTAACTTCCATTTTTTCCCCAATCTAATAGAGGGCCATGTTTCATGGCATTTTGATGCATGGGTCCAAATAAAATTCCCTATCAAAGGTTGAGGATGTCAAATGTATCCCTATAAACATAGGTTCCTGATCTTTGGAGATAATGATTTCCAAAAAATTGAGAGTTAGGCACCTTTTTGCAAAAAGTGACATCTATTCCAATGCTTTGACCAGGTAGATGATATCAAACTAGTTATCATCCAGTTAAGATTCTAGTTGATCCATTCAAACACTACTATATTTTTCACCAAACCAACATCCAGAGAAAAAAATTGAGTCCTTCCCACCAATAAATCTACTAGAGGTAAGATTTTGTCCTCCTTTTCACCTTTTTATTCCTATTTAGGAAGGTACCTCTCCAAAAGTCTTTTCCCACACAAAAATTCAAAATCACCTTCCTCCCCCAGAATGGGTAGTTATATCCACAAATAATCCATCTCCACCAACCCTTCTACCTTAGAAAGGTCTTGGTCCTTTTATACTAGACTATCTACTATAGGCCAACCATTATCCACATTTGCCTACTCCTCTTCCTTCTCCTCCTATATAACAAAGTGCCTCTTCTGGAAGCATCTCCTTCTCCACCATATCATTTTGAACCTTTTATCCTCATTCTTGGATTCCCTCTCCTGATCCAAGATTTTTTGGGTATTGGAGATCCACATTGCCCCACAATCTAATAAACATCAATAAGACATTTATACACATAGAAAATCTTACTCATAGAAATAATTTTATTTACAAAAAATATTATAAATCATAAAAGGCTTTGCAAAAATTTCTCATAAAAATAATTTTATAGGAAAATAAAGTTTGTTTTATTTAATAACTCTTTATGCCATGAATGCATGGTTTGTTTTTCGAGTTTCCCATTAAATTTTACAATAAAAATGGCATGCATTTGTTGTTGTTATTGTTGTTGTTGTTATTATTATTATTATTATTATTATTATGGTGTATATACATTTGTTTTTAGTATTATGGGGTAGATGCATTTACACACACACACACACACACACACACACACACACACACACACACACACACACACACACACACACACACACACACACACACACACACACACAAAGTTTTTATGGAAAATATTTTAGGATATGACAATACTAATTATGAAGAATAATTTGAGAAAGATACCATACAAACTCATAAATTATTTCCATTAATACATAAAAATGAGGACTCTGTGGGAGAATTTTTTCTTAAAATACAACTTAGGTTAAAATTACATTTATTAAGATAACTTAATAAGATGAATACCTAAAAAATTAAAATATGGGAGAGTTTGAGAATAACCACATTCTGATCTTTTGGTAGTTTACATATTTGATTTTCTAGATTTTGGTTTGGTTGCATTTTGATGTATAATCTTATGTAAAAGATGTTTTTTATAGGGGTAATCCTCCCCCCAGAAACCCTATTTCAAAAATATGGTAGTTGGACCTTCCTTAGTTGTTTTAGATAGGTAAATTGATGTATTGATGAATGTCGTATGAAAGAAGTTACATAACCCTAGGGGTGTAACCAAAAATGCATGCATACAAGCATCTAAGGTGATCCCAATAGCGATGCTTGATCCTTGAGATATCAAAAGGAATATATCAGGACTTTATATCTAAATATTGATCTAAAATTTCATGGGAATCCAATTAATAATGGAGGAATTCATGCATGGACAAGGAGAAACTAGAAAACAAATGGATAATATGAGTTAAGGTTCTATGCCAAAGAATATTTCATATGAATCTTTATAAATAAATTAGATAAAGATAAGGTTTTTGGGGGAAGACCTTAATTAGTTAAGAATTTGGGATTATTTATGAAGCATTAGCATACAAACTTAAAACCAACTAAAGAATTCCCTAACACGGTCCTAGTCTAGATACACATGTATGTTTTGTTGTAAGAATTTTGGTCTATGTATGTCTTTGAAACTATTGCTAATACTTTAGGTCATCTAGTTGAATTTTGAAACCCCATCATAGTAAAGGACTATCAAGTTACGTGAGAATATGTGTGGAATTAGATTTTACCCAACATTTGCCAAAAAGTATCACTCTGAAAGCTAGAGAGATTAAATGGACTCAAAATATATATTATGAAAGCATCATGTTTAGATGCATAAATTGCCATGAGTATGGCCATTTATTTCAAGAATGCCCCTCTTTCCAGAAGAATAACTATGAGGGGAAATTATCAGAGGTCCTTGAAAAAGATGATGAAGGATTTATGAAGCCAAAGAAGAAACATGTAGCTAAAGCTAAAGCTAGGGTTATCAAGAAATATGTCCTCAAAGAAGGGAAAATCAAATATAAAAATAAGGATCCCCAGAAAGAAGAGTCAAAAAGGGTACCTAAAACCCAACAACAAAGGGAAAAGGACAATATGTAATTAGAGGACATTATAATGGATTATGGGTTTAAAGAGGATTTAGAGAGTTTTTTAAAAGAACCAAAAATAGGTAACAAATCCAAGATAATAGAGAAAGAGATTCAAGAGAAATAGGTTAAAAGTAACACTATAGCAGAAAGGAACAGGCAAAAAGAAAACTAGACAAGCATGGATGAATAAGAGGAGATGGACTCATAAAACATAAAAAATAGTATTGGAGTCTCACAAACTCCTAATTAAAACAAAATACATAATTTTGGTAAAAGAAGGAGAGGATGACCTAGTAGAAAAAGAAAAGATAAGATGAAGCTCTCGAAGCAATAAGAGTAGGTATGCAAGTCTAGTTGGATTCAATATTGGTGAGCACCAAGAACCCTCATCCTACCTAATTCATGTCTTAAATTGGAATATTAGGGGTATAAACACCCCCTCAAAAATAAGGATGATAAAAACATTATCAAAAATTACAATTCAAAAGTATTAATCCTTCAAGAAAATAAACTTGAGGATTCAGATACTTTTAGTAAAAGCTTTGCCAAAGTTTTTGGTAGAAATGCTAGTGGTAGGAATGATTTAGGCATGATAAGGGGAAAGGTTTTCCTCTATAATCAAAATGAAGTAGATTTTCATATTTTACAACAATAGGAACAATTCTCTATTGCTAAGATGGAAGGCAAGAAGACTAACTTATCTTTATATCTCGTTAACTTCTATGGTTCTCAATGTAAAGAAGAAAGAGAGTGAGCATGGAAATAACTATAAAATGAAATTAACAGTGAAAAGGATTATCCATGGATAATTGGAAAAGATTTTAATTCAAGATTGAGCCCTTCTAAAAAGAAAGGCATAAAAGGAAAAGAAAGGGATAGTGGAGTTTTTCATAATTTATGGAAAATTCTAATCTGTATGATATGAAAACTAAGCATGGTTGGTTCACATGGAGTAATAAAAGGCAAGGAAGGGAGATGATCTTAGAGTGACTAGATAGATTTTTGATCACTAGAAAGGCAATGAAAAGTAACTTCATCCTTGAAGCAGAAGTCCTGAGAGAGGTAAGGTCAAACCATTGGCATGTAACCTTATAACTCTCTAAAGATGAGAATCCAACCTGGGTGCCTTTTAGATTTGAGAAGATTTTGTTGAAACACCCCGGTCTTGATTATTTCATAAAGGAACAATGGAATAATCCCAACTCTATATATGGGATGAAAATGTATATTTTCCACAAGAAATTAAAGGTGTTCAAGATGGCCATGAAACATTGGAATGAGCTCACATTTAAGAACATATTTCATCAAAAAAGAGACCTAGAGCGAAGAAATGAAGAAATTCAAGAAATGAGAATGAAAGGAAATATTGAGAATGATCTTCAGACAGAAGAAGAGGAGGTTTCCAAAGCATTGGAGGAGTTATACAAGAAAGAAGACATCTATTGGTGTCAAAAGTATAGAATAAGATGGTTAAAGGAAAGAGATGGGAATACAAGATTCTTCCACCTTTCTTGTAAAATCAAAAGACAAAAAAATTATATCATAACATTGGAAATTAGTAAGGGAATTAAAATCAAGGAGACAAAGGCAATCAAATATCACTTGGTTAACTTATGGAAAAGAATGTACTGTCAGGACAAGGAGGAAAGTGAGGAGCAAGAATAATTTTGGAATCAGATCCCGCAATTGGTTAGAAATTTAGACAATGAAATGCCAATGAAAAACATTGAATTAGAAGTAAAAAGATGATTTTCTAAATGAAAGGGGACAATGCTCTAGGATCTGATGATTTTCCCAATTTTTTCTTCCAACATTTTTGGGATTTTTGTGGGGAGGACATAAGAGGGTGGTGTAAGACTATAAGGAATCCGAAAGCATGAAAAATCCCTTAAGACCACCTTTATTTCTCTCATCCCCCAAAAATTTGACAATAGGTCTCCTAAAGACTTTAGGCCTATCTTCTTATGCAACAAAATTTACAAGATCCTTTCAAATATTATTGCATCTTGGATTCAATGTATCCTTATGAAATTAATCTCTGAGGAACATGTAGATTTTGTGTAGGGTAGATAGATCTCATATGGTATAGTTATAACATATGAGGTCATTCACTCTCTTCATATAAGTAAAATGCAAGGGATGTTGCTTAAACTAAATATATATAAAGCCTTTGATAGGGCCAATTAGACCTTCCTTGAGGGGTTCCTAGAGAGATTTGGCTTTAGTGAGAATTGGGAAAAAATTGATTAGAAGTTGTTATTCAACCTCCATATTATCAGTCATGGTGAATGAATCTCAAGAAGGTTTTTTATCATCCTCAAGGGGCCTCAAGCAAGGGGATCCACTCTCACCTCACCTTTTCATTTTAATGGAAAAAACCTTGGGTAGGAGGTTTAAGTCCTTGAAGAGAAACAACAAGTTGTACAAGCAACAATAGATGGTGAAGGGCACACCCACCTCCAATATGTAGATGATACCGTACTCTTTATGAATCCTACCATGCAGGAGGTCAGATCTATTAGGAATGCTCTTTTTAGATACAAGAATGCATTAGGGCAATTGATTAACAAATAAAAAAAATGTTTTGTATTAATATGTCCCCCAATCTATAATCATTTCTTAATAGATTATTGGGATTTGAAATTGAATCTCTTCTAGTTCATTACTTGGGATTTCCATTCTTATATGGGAAATGGGGGAATAAATTATGGGAGGAGATCACCAAAAAAATGAAAAAAAAAAACTTAGTGGCTGGAAAGGAAAATAGTTAACTCTTTTGGGAAGAATAACCCTTATAAAATAAGTGATTCAAGCTACTATCATTTACTAGTTCTCTATGTTGAAGGCCCCTAAAAAGGCACTTAACCAAATGAAAATAATTTTCAAGAAGTTCCTCTAGCAAGGTACTTGGGAGAAAGATAAAATACCTCTACTAGCTTAGGAAAAGGTGAACAAACCCAAAAGTTAGGGGGAGTATGGATAAGAGCCTTATATAAGTTAAATAGAGTTATTATATCCAAGCTAGTTTAGAGATTGAACAATAACCTAGGCATGAGATGGAGTGAGGTGTTGATAAGAAATTACTTGGACATTAGAGAACTGACTAGAATTTTCATAGTAAAGAATATCCCTCTAGGATCAATAATTTGGAATAGTATGAGGGAGGCCAAAAGTATAATTCTAAAGGATATTTTATACAATGTAAAGAATGGGGAATCAAGAGACTTCTAGGAAGATAGCTGGATCTCTCCAAAACCTTTAGTCATGGAGGTAGATCTTAAGGACATAAAAGATGAATGCATAAGGTAGTGGGGGTGCAAAGTTAAATACTATTGGATAGAAAAGACTAAGTATGGGTTCAATTCATTTGTTTATAAAACCTTACATAATAGAGAAGACATACAAAATGAAGGGAAAAATAAAATAAATGCCATGCTAGAAGGTTTTAGAATCCCATGGAGCAAAGATAAGGATGTTATTAATTGAAATAATTGAGGGTCAGGAGAATATTCAGTCAAGAAATGCTATAATAAGTAGTTGAAACCTCAACCCAACAATTTAGAAATGTAAATTTGGAATGGAATCTGAAAATATAAGGCTTAGCCAAAAGCTAAACCTTTTTGTGGCTAGAGACACATGGGAAAATTATCACAAGAGAAAATTTGAAGAAAAGAGGTTTCTAAGGCCCATCAAGGTGTGTTTTATGTTATCATAAGGAAGAATGTGTAGAACATCTCTTACTCTACTATCATTTCACATCATTCCTATGGAATTCCTTATTATATAGTTTTAATTTAGGATGGATCTTAAACAAAAACCTTTTAGGGCACCTCAAATCCTATCAAACTAGTTATAAGATGAACATGATAAGATACATCTGGTAAATAGGTCTAGGCATGTTAATATGGAAATTTTGGCTTGAATGAAATGCCAAAAAAATTGAATAAAAGGTCAAGAGCAAGTCTCTTGAGAGGATTTGGATAGAGTTGAAAAATAATATTAAACAGATTGCTGGCATATCCCATCAAGGAAAAAATAAAAAAACAAGCTTGAAGGAATTAAAAATATTGAAAAATTAAGAAGGTACTAAAATTATATATTATACATTAATTCCTAGTGGAAAATAGATTAAGAGTGTCTTAAGGAAAAAAATCAAAATGGATCCACCCTAAAAGAGGTTGGTGAAAATTGAACTTTTACAGTGCCTCTAAATGAAACACAAGAGATTCAAGAGTGGGAGCAATCATTAGAGACCATTTAGGGTAGATGGTAACTTATGAGGCATTCTACATGTGAAAAAACTTGAACAATATTGTAGAGGTAGACGGCTTAATTTTTAGGCTTAAATTTTTCATAAAAGCAAATATTAAAAAATATTAGTAGAAGTGGACTCACTTCTGATTATACGTGCTTTAAAGAGGAACAAAATAGAAAATTTGAGAATTAGAAGCATTATATAATAAGCTACAAATATTCATCCAATATTTGAGGAACTCCAAGAATGCCATATTTTAAGAGAAAGTAATAAAGTGACAGACTGGATAGAAAATTGGGTCAAAAAAGTGAAGATGACAAGGAATATTGAGAGGACAAGAGAAGTCCCAAAGATATGGAAATCATAGATCTATTTTATATTCTAAATTTGAAATGCTCCATCAGATAAGGAAAATAAATGAAATCGAATTAACTTTAGAGGATGTTCTTGGAAACTCAGCTTGAAATCTACCTTTGGCACATTACCAACATGGTAAATAAAATGTACACCAAAGGAAGGTTTCTATAAAATGTTACAATCCTTTACAACTGACATTAGGGAAGGAAATATGCTAAATGGAATCCACATGAATGGGAGAAATAAATCCACTACAGTCTATCTATACCTACAATTGCATATGAATTTTAGGGAAAAAAGTAGACATGCAAATATTAATGGGTAGGTACTAGCCAAAAAAATGTCAAAAATAAAAAATTTCTTGGAAGGATTGCCTTTCGATGGTTATTGGCAAAGATGGTGTAGCTCTGCATGGGATTATGCCAAACCTAATGATGTATCACCCCTTTATAACATAATGATTGGTATTATTGTAAGCATCTCAATACTTGGATCAGTTCGTATGATGCCCTAGATTTTTGTAGAACAATCATGTCCCTCCTACAGTTTATTTGCTGTGCACTATCCGTCTCAATCCTAGTCTTAAAACACATCAAATATCTAATAGAATTAGTTGACAAAGAGTCAGATGAAGAAAGAGAAAGGAACAATGCATATAGACCTCAACTTTCCATGATTAGGAATGATGAGTAAAGGAGAAGCATTGAGGTAAATGAGGTAACCAAAATCAATCTTGGCCAAGGCAAAAAGGAGAAAGAGACAAACTCACAACATAAGAATGGATGAGAAGGAAACACATCCAATTCCTTCCAACTCCAATCTGAAGATGATCACAAGTGAAGGAGGTTTTACACCATCTATCAAAAAGATAAAAAATGGATTTGAAGAGAGAATGAGGAATGAACATCGATAGAAAAGAATAAAGGAATTGCTAACCAATAGAAAGAACATGAAAGGTAGGATCCCATAAAAATAAAGGCTTCTTGTGAGGAGTCAAGCCATTAAAAAAGCAAATGCATATGGAAGATGGAGAGACATTTAAGTTTGGTGAAAGGGAGGGTTGTTCTGACCCTTAAGGGAGTAGTTCAAATAGTGCTAATCAAGATAAATTGCAATATAAAGGCAATAGACTTCAAAATATTAACAAGACTCTAGTGAGTATCAACAATTTGCTTCTGAAAAAAAATAGTGAAAACTTGGAGCACCAAAAAGAAACAAAGGCAAAGACTAAGCGCTTCTAAGAATTTTTCATAGCTCATTATAACATGATAGAAGCTATAAATTATAACCTACTACATATTAAGAATACCATGAAGGTCATTATAAATGAAGAAAAGGTCCATACACAGGTCTTGTTAATGCACCAAATAAATATTGATGAGATAGAATCTATATAGAATCATCTGGAAAAACTTGTGGGTGATACCACAAGTATCAAAGTTCATCTCCATCATTGGCATTATGTCTAGGGACGTAGAGGTTAACCCACCCCATCAAAGGAAGCTATTAAAGTAGTTGAAGAAGAATAAGTTTAGCTGACTGATCGCATGCTTAGTTCATGGTATATGGGAATAAGACTTAAAGGCTCATCCCTTGAGCTCTGTGTAAAGGTTATAATCTACTAACATACTGGCCATATAGTCTAGTATTGTAACATTCTCAATTAAATAAAGTTTTTTACTTAAAAATAAAGTTTTTTACTTAAAAATAAATTATAATCTATATAGAATCATCTATAAAAACTTGTGGGTGATACCACAAGTATCAAAGTTCATCTCCATCATTGGAATTATGTCTAGGGACGTAGAGGTCAACCCACCCCATCAAAGGAAGCTATTAAAGTAGTTGAAGAAGAATAAGTTTAGCTGACTGATCGCATGCTTAGTTCATAGTATATGGGAATAAGACTTAAAGGCTCATCCCTTGAGCTCTGTGTAAAGGTTATAATCTACTAACATACTAGCCATATAGTCTAGTATTGTAACATTCTCAATTAAATAAAGTTTTTTACTTAAAAATAAATTACATTTATTCTTTTAATTTATTTTATTTGTCCTATATAATGTAATTTCTTTTTACTATTTTAAATAATGGAAGTTATGATATATATATATATATATATATATATATTTCAAGGAAAATGTTGTGGGATATTATGATATTGATTCTAAAGAAGAATTTGGGAAGAAATATGCTATACAAAATCATGAAGTATTTCCAGTAAAACAAGTGGATCTAGAATAGAACGAGGACTTTACTTCCAATATTATGTGGGAAGATTTTATTTTAATTCACCTCCAATTACAATTACACTTACTTTCATTTTTTTATATAATACACAATTTTTTTTGTCTATACAACTAGAAGTACAAAGATATTTTTTTGATTTTTATCTTTTCATATTACTCCAAGTTTTCTTATCCTTGCATCTTAGTCTAATTTTTAGCTTTCCTCATTGTCTATAATCATTATACAATCTTTCCCATTATCCATATTGAATTTGAAGGAAGGGTTAGTTTCTTAATTAGAGTGGATTTGTACCATTTTGTCGACACCTTTGCCTTTCCATAAGTATGTTTTGTGAAAAGAACTAGCTCTCATCATAATTGACTATTTCATATAAATTTTGAATTTTGATAACCACTTTTAGTTATTTTTAATGTAGTTAAATTTTAATGGGTAATATTAGGGTTTATTTTTTAAAAATTATCAACAAGTTTAATGTTAGATTTAATTCAAATGTGGGGGTTTTTAGATTATTTTCACATAAATTTTAAAGTCTACTTAATAAAAAAATTAAATAAATGGAGAGAGCTCATGTTAGTTGCTTTTAATGGACTTGATTTTAATGGTTAATATTAAGGTTATTTTTTTCAAAAATAATAATAATCTTAACTTTGAATATAATACATATGTGAGGTTTTCCAGGTTATGCATGCTTAAAAGATTAGTTAAATTATTTGGGATTTGAAAGGAAAATTATGTAAGATTTGAAAGAATATTTATGATAAACATTATATACAATTAGATTTCAAATATTTGGATGAGGTGTGGTATGATGTATCTCTAAAGTTAAACCATTATTCATAGTTAAAGGTACATTGCATTGAATGGTTTGTGTAATTACTTATTCATAATTTTTAGCCAAATTTTAGCACCAATGAGATGCCTATTTCAATGCACATGTGGTGTACAACTCTAGTACAAAAGAGGTGTAAGAAAATGTCTAGTTGTAATGTTTTTGTGTTGGAGTTCATGCACCACATAAGTTGATGTGACTTTTTGAAAAATTTGGTGCAAAAAGCACCAAAAACCATTGATTTTCAACATAATTCTGACCCAAATCAAGACCAAAAATGCACAAAATGTAGTAGTGATGTATTTTAAAATTATTTTTCTTTTCTTTTGTTAAGTGATGATTTTCACACAAATTTAGACATTATGACTATACTATAGCACACACTATATGTTCATGATTATACACCTATATAAATAGGTTATATTGAAATTATTGTTTATATACATGTTTATGATGAGATTATCAAGACAAATGCAAGTCGTTTGTGCAATAGATTACATGTTCATATCTATAGATTCACAATAAGTTGAGGGCACATCCCATGTTTGTTTAGCAGAAATTATAGGGGCATTATGGGGTATCTATTAGTACCATTTAAGGTTATATATTCCTTAATTATCCTTATCATGTTAAATTTACAGTTTATTTTATATTCCCTAGTGTAATTTTAAAGTTGTATGTGTCCTTATAAGCTCAGTGCATCCATACAAATGTGCATAATATGATTTTTATATAATTATCTCATGTGTTTATTGTGTATTTGGCTATATAATCATGTTATTTTATTTGTGCTTATTTATACTATTATTATTTAATGATGACGTTTGTGTTTATTGCATATACTCTATAATTGATGTATTTTCCTTACTTCTATAAATAATCTATGAATGACATGATTAATTTGTGTTTTTGTGCCTTTAACATGCATGGCTTGCTTATTCTATGTTTGGTGTGGTGTCCTTACTTTTTCTATCTATTATTTTTTCTTTCCATGATTTCAATGCTCTTGATTTGTTTGCTATGTGTCTTCACTACTTTATGCACTAAATGTTTGGCATGCCTTCTCTATATAATTTATATTTGATGTGTTTATAATGAATTTATGTTTTCTCTATGTTTTTTCACATATGTGCCATGTTTCTTGGCATATATCTTATTCTCACTTGATTTTTTATATTAAGTTGGCATGATTTATATCATGCATAATATTCTTATTTTCCATGATTCATATCATGCAAATGTTTCCATGTTCTTACCTATTTCTCAATTATCTATATTAGAAATATATTGGGGGAAATAACCTACATTGGTGCTTGAAATTCATATATCATATGATACTAGTATTGTACTACTTTCATTTTTCTCATGTGATTACACTACTTACATTTCACCCATATGTGGCATATTAGTTTTACACTTACATTGCTTACATGTTCCTCATTTGAGAAATATGACTATAGTTTGAACATTGCTTACATGTTTCCCATGTGGGTCATATTACACATTTGATTATATTTATTACATCATAGGTCATGTGGGGTAGTATATTCATAACACAAATACTTCTAAGATAATACATTTATATTTCACACATGACTAATTTTATTTCATATCTCACACATGATGCACATAATCCATTTATTTTGAGATACATATTTCATAGGTTCATCTCACATAGAAAAAGTGGGGTATATATTCTATCCATTCTCTCTAGACCATGCTCAAGAAAATAAATGTTGTTTTTATCCTATAAATGAGGGAAATTACATGTTTTA